>OX578133.1:135109717-135112217 GCA_951213105.1 Amaurobius ferox | reverse complement strand
ACTATTACGATAAAGTGAGACAAAATAGAATATATCCCAAATAAGCCTGAAATTAAAGAACTATTCACTACAAAGGAGGAGGCGCAAATGCTGCTCAAATTCCCTAGTAGAATACATGAATGAAAGTAGAAAAGAACGGGAGTGACCATATGAATTACATAAGAATGGTAGGGGTGGATTGCGACACCCCTTTCCCGCTTAAAGCAGCTTTTACAACCCGGGTAACGCTCACGGAACCAACATAATTCCATGGTCAGCCTCCCAAATGTGCGAAAATAAAAGCACCAGAACAGACTCAGAACCAAAGAAGTAAACGAATCCATGAAGAAGAAACATCCGCTAGTCCAACCCGATGGAACGTCTCTTTATATAAGTAAAGTTGCTCATGCGCAGAGAAATATCAGGATAATAGTTACGCAGTCATGAATATTAAATCTCTATATCAACAATCAGATTACAAATTTTCTTTAAAAAAGGATTTGTAATAATGTTGTACAAAATTGACTGGATAATTTCTTTTTATAGCTTCTTCTGCAAATTTTTTACATTTGCAAATGCAGTCTTTCCTAAAAGTATTATAATTTTGGTTTCTTCTAAAATGTCCAATTACTATATTTCTGAAGACATACTTTGCAAGGTTTGAATTCCAATCGATAATATGATTTACCTTGATCCTGTATGAATCTCTTTTGTCGTGTAACTCTGTGTATATTCCATATTTCTTGTGTTTTTTGATAGCTAAATCCAAGAATTTTACCGATCCGTCCTCACACGCTGGATTTTCAATAAGGTCCAATTCGCTTGGGTAGAATGAAAAGTCAAAACATGGGGTGTTTTCATAGCCCCCAATTATCACATCATCGACATAACGGAAGTAGGGCATTTCCGATAGGATATGAGTGCCTCTTTCGTATTTAGATAGATATATATCTGCTAGTATTGACGAGCAACTCCCTCCCATAGGTATGCCCTTGATTTGTTTGTAAAAATTGCTTCCGTCGTGTAGTATGTTTTCCTTTAATACCAATTCTACCAAGTCCATGTATCTTCTATAAGTTATAAATTGCTTTAGATCGTATTCTTCATGTAGATCTTTCAGAATCAATTGTAAATTATCCAAATCAATATTGTTAAAAAGATCTCGAAAGTCGTAACTCTTAAAGTTGATATCGTTATGACAAAACTTTAGTCGGTTTATCAGTTCCTGTCCGTTTTTTATCATAATAGAGTTATGTCTTTTAATATCATGCATAACTATTATGAGTAAATCCAAAAGTTTTTTGTTTGCTATTTCCAAATATGAACCACATCCCACCGTCACAGTTCGAAATTTGACAGGTATTTTGTGTAATTTGGGGACCAGGACCAAATATGGATATTTTATTGTTTTAATATCAATTCCTATTCTTTTGTAAAGTGCCTCTATTCTTTTAGTCAGTATCAATGCGTTACTGGGTATTAAAGCATACATTTCACTGTCCCTGTAACTTTGGTTTAGTGTATCCACGTAGAACTTTTTACAAGTGAAGGCATAATTTGATACTATTTTATCGGTATATGTTAATACATATTCTTCTTTAATTTGCTTGAACGAGGATGGAACTTTAATTTCTCTATTGTTTTTGCAGTGCTGCGGGTAGTAGTGACAAAACGCTTTGTAAAATTTATATTTCCACTCATTAAATGCTTGTATTGGTAAACTGTGTTTTACCGCCAATCTATAAATGAAGATGTCGAGATCATTATAAAATTCTTCGTATACATTTTTAAATTCTTGTATACGGTACTTTGTACCGAGTTGAAGCAGGTTTTTAAGTCTTTTGTCTTTGATAAAATCTAGATTTCCGGAGATTATATGCTTATGATGAGTGTCACTATGAATATTCTCATGACAATTACAAGAATCTACATTATTTGATGCAACATCTTGACAAATTTTGTTATAATTGAAAAATTTCCTTCCGTTGGTTTTGACGAATCTATAATTGATCATGATTTTTATATTGGACAAAGGAAGACATACGTTAATATGATTTAAAATAGAATGGAATGGAATGTTCTCATACAGTTTGTTCTTGAAAGTTGTAATAAAAAATTCTTTAGATTGTTTTATAATTTCACTTTTTGTAAGTGTTAAATTAAAAATTCTGGCTCTGAGTTTGATTAAATCCAATAGGATATCAATATTAGTACTTGCTTCTTCATTTTGGCAATTGCTTTCTTTTAAGTTGAAATGTATTATGTAATTCCATATTTTCTGTAGATATTTAAGCTTGATACTATAGGCCAAGTTCTTAATCCATCCAATTTTCATCGTGTTTTCAGTTTTTAAAAATTTCAATATTTTTTCTTCTGTTTTAATATAATTATTGTGTTGTTTTTTACTTCCTCTTTGCCATCGGTGGGATTTTTTATTTATAAGATTTTCAGATAGAGGGTATGAAGAACTATTTCTGCATCTTTCTTTATTAAAGTTTTCGTTAAATATTAATGTATTAAG
>OX578133.1:135062217-135104717 GCA_951213105.1 Amaurobius ferox | reverse complement strand
TTCGGCACATTTCCGTTTCTTTTCGCTATAACAGCGAATTCGTGTTATTCAAACGGTATTGACCCAAATTGATGAAGCTCTTCTTTACATATTAGACAGTGTAATGATGACAAAGGATTCACTGATTCGTTGAAAGAGTCAATATAGTGGTTCGTGGAATAGCAACTATTTGGAATCGTTGGGGTTACCTAGGAACTACGCATCAACTAGTATCTGTGATCTCTTTTTGAGGACTGCTGCGGAAGCTACTGATAATTTTTTGCAAAATCTATGCAGTGTGATCATATAAAATATTCGAACAAAATTAGTAACAATTGTTTACCTGATGAAGTAAAATTTTCACAAAATCTTGACTGTCAATAATTAATTTTATAAACTGATTTCAAAAATAGTTTCCTAAGAATTAAATAAGTTAATTATTATTGCTCGTTAATTTCATTCACCATCGTATTACGTTAATATATTCTATTACTTTTTAATAAGATTTAATATTTTGTTACATAAAAATTTAACTATACTATATTTTTTTTGCCTTTTTGTTTACAAATGTGTGACATATACGAGTATCTTGTACTTTCTACTGGAAAAGCATATCATAACAAAAAAAAAAAAAAAAAAAAACCCGTCAAAAATGTACCCGGCGTTTTCCGGAAGTTAGACCATTGATAATTTAAATAAATTCACTAATCTAAAAAATAACAAAATAAATAAATTGCTTTCATATAGATAACATTTAAAATTGCATGCAATACACCAACACAACGGGCGTAAAACGATCCCTCCCCCCCAAAAAAAAATAAAAGATCATCACCTTCCCCCTTCCAACACAATTTAAATAGAACCCGAAACCATTTTGACCTCTTCATGAAAACGCGAAAAAAAACGACTCCGATTCCGCCCACGACGACACGTCAGCTAAAATTTTTTCAACCATAGTCACCAATGAGTAAAATAAAATAAACGATTCAAAATAAAATCCTTTCGTGAGTTGGGCATGCGCAGTCGACCAGGGATTAAAATGAAAATGAAGCCCTTCCGCATGCCAGATCAAAAAGCTAAAGGTTTATACGTTTGCTTCAGAATCACAGAAAATAAAATAACTTATTAACAAAAAACATTTTATTTTTGTAAAATACAAAGAACATACAACCTTTTTCAAACTATAAAATTGTGCTAATCTTACTTTTCTGAATGTTGCGAAATAAGTATTAGATAAAAAATGTAAATTTTGGTGTATATAAAAATAAATAAATAAATATGAAGGAATTGTCCGGAACGAATTCGGTTCACGCAACGTTGGTAAAACGTTCTTCGGTCCTTCAGATAGTGTCAAGATGGAAACTCTGTCATGATATTTTCGTCACTAAGGAACCGATTTGTGTACAAATCGCTTAAACTCTGGCTTAAAATAACTATAAAGCTAATTCGAATTTTAAAAAAATCTCGCCTAGGTATGTTGTACCGGGATCTCAGCTAATCCACTATCGAATTTCTTGACTGCCCGAAGCTTAGATTTACCGCTGCGGACGACACACACACAGACAGAGAGATACACAAACTTATTTTTTTATTATGTAAGATACAGTAACGTAGATAATTGGAGATCATAACCTTGAATTGACTGCACAAACACACTGACTCAGGTTACACAACATCTACAATAGTATCCACTAATTAATCCTCAACCTACTCCTCACTGAGAAATTGACTTCTCTGTGATCAGATTCAGAAGTCCAAATAGCAAAGATTTCCTACAAAGTTTTATAATTTATCAAAAATGTAAGGAACTGAAACTTCCTCCCTATTACTTTCCTTATATACATAATGTATAAGGAAAGTATTGTGACGGGGTCGAAAATTCGAATTCGAGTTTTCGACGGGAGAGCACGTTTCAAGCATCCCTGATCACGAATCAAGCATTTTTGAAGTGATGTGTGTGTGTGTGTGTGTGTGTGTGTGTGTGTGAAAGTATGTGTGTATGTGTGTGTGTGTGTCAGTGAGTCTGTGGAGACGATAACTGACGAACGAATGGACCGATTCGAACCAAATTAGGCACAAAAATCACAATCCGTAAACACTGGAAGCCTATTGTTTTTATACGCAATCGAATGTTCAGAACCCCCCTAAATTTTCGAATGAAATTTTGAAAAAATCGTCAAAAAATTAAAACCACTAATAAAGTTACGCAAATAAACATTTCTTATGTAATTTTTCATTAGAAAACGATTGACATAAATTTTAGAACGCTAAAGTGAACCGTTCTCGAGATATTGTAGATTTTTAAAAAAATTATCAAAAAGTCATATAAAATAAAAAGAAAAATATTTCCTATTGAGAAACATGTTTACTTTTCATATGTAATACCATGCGATAAATTGAGTGACATCCTTCTCGTGGATCTAGCTCGTTCCATTCTTGAAAAAAGATACTTTGAATAATACTTTTGTATTTGAACGCCAATAGTTATTTATATGCTTTAAGAAAAACTTGTTTCTTAGTGCATAACGCTTGGCGAGATTTTGGCGACGAATTTGGCGGAATGTCGCCAACTTGGCGAGTTTTTTGAAATGTTGCCAAATTAACGAAAATCTCGCCAAATGGATAAAAATGACGCTAAATCAATGAAAATGACGACTAATTGTCGAAAATTCAATATCTTGGAAAGAATATTAGTATCTACTACAAGAAAATCCTATTACTTTCCTTATATACATAATGTATAAGGAAAGTATTGTGACGTGGTCGAAAATTCGAATTCGAGTTTTCGACGGGAGAGCACGTTTCAAGCATCCCTGATCACGAATCAAACATTTTTGAAGTGATGTCTGTGTGTGTGTGTGTGTGTGTGTGTGTGTCAGTGAGTCTGTGGAGACGATAACTGACGAACGAATGGACCGATTTGAACCCAATTTGGTACAAAAATCACAATCCGTAAACACTGGAAGCCTATTGTTTTTATACGTGATCGAATGTTCAGAACCCCCCTAAATTTTCGAACAAAATTTTGAAAAAATCGTTAAAAAATCAAAACCGCTAATATAGTTACGCAAATAGACATTTCTTATGTAATTTTTCATTAGAAAACGATTGGCATAAATTTTAGAACGCTAACATGAACCGTTCTCGAGATATTGTACATTTTTCAAAAAAATTATGAAAAAGTCACATAAAAAAAAAAAAATTCCTATTGAGAAACATGTTCACTTTTCATATGTAATACCATGCGATAAATTGAGTGACATCATTCTTGTGGATCTAGCTCGTTCCATTCATGAAAAAATATACTTTGAATAATACTTTTGTATTAGAACGCCAATAGTCATTTATCTGCTGTAAGAATAACTTTTTCCTTAGTGTATAACTCTTGGCGAGATTTTTGCGACGAATTTGGCGGAATGTCGCCAACTTGGCGACTTTTTTGAAATATTGCCAAATTAATGAAAATCTCGCCAAATGGATAAAAATGATGTTAAATCAATGAAAATGACGATCAATATCTTGAAAAATTCAATATCTTGAAAAGAATATTAGTATCTACTATAAGAAAAACCTATTTATTTTACTGTAAAAGTGGTAAATTCATTACGTTATATAAGGAAAGTCATGTGTTGCCCACATCAGATTTTTTAGAATCGTTAATAGTGCAAAAAGTTTGACAACAAAGATCAACTATCATAGACACAAAAGAAAATGCGCTTAAGATATTATGGTCCTCGGGAAAATATATAATTTCTTTGATCTAGTACAATACAGAACAGCGCCATTTATATACTTTTCATTTATATAATTTTATAAATTATACGCTTTTTTTTTCGTTAGTCCCCAGGCATTTTTATCCAATGACGTTAATTTTGATTACACGTGTTTGAATTTATTTCACTCATCCCTTGAGAAGCATATAAACGGTGCTTTATTACATAGAGTGTGTCAAGGACAGTAATGGGTCAGGCTAATAATTCGACAACTATTGGGGTTATCGTATATTTTTATGCAGGTGTATAGGGAACCCCTATGGAGCTACACGATGAGAAAAATTTAGGGGAGTTGAATCCTTTTTACTTTCCCTATATGCTACATAGTATGCATGTATAGTGCATAGGGACAGTATTATGACGGGGTCGAAAATTCGAATTCAAGTTTTCGACGGAAGATCACGTTTCGAGTATCCTTGAACTCAAATCAAACTTTCTTTAGGTGATGTCTGTGTGTGGGGGAGGGATAATATATCAAGAACCAATGGAGCATTTCGAACGAAATTTGATACAAAAAATGCAATCAGTGGATACTGGAAGCTTATTAATTTAAAACACAATCGAATGTTCAGAAGACCTACAATTCTCGAATGAAACTTAGAAAAATCATCAAAATATCAGAACCTTCAATAATGTTACGCAATTAATCATATCTTATGTAACTTTTCATTATAAAACGATTGACACAGACTTTGGAATGCTTGCATAAATCTTTCTCTAGATATTGTCCTTCGGATACAGTCAGTCATAATGATGAAAATCAATCCAATAAATATGAAATTAATTTATCATAGTTATAGAAAACTGCCAATATACAGGGTTACAAGGAAAGTTCTTCCTCGGGCTAATACCTTACGAACTGTAGCAGCTACTTCTTGTGCCGCTGTATAGGAAACCCCTTATGGTCCACACAATGACACTAGAGAAGACCCCGTAACGCCCGTTTTGGGGGTAGCTGGAAGACCCACCCATCTAAGGTCCCTTTTGCCGATAGTGGAAAAAAGGCAATTAGAGAGTTGTAGAGCGAATCAAATTAAGTACTAAAATGTATTAGTTCCATAACAAAAGATGGAAAGGCATACCTCAAATGCGAAAAAAAGTGAAACGCTGTCTGATTTACTGTGGTTGGTGCATATTTACATAAAGTTGAAATAGTGTGCTTTATGCTGATTCCGCCGAATACACAAATGACAAGCGAGGGAGGTATGTCAACACTTCGTGAAACAGTGATACGGGAATCGAAAGCTTTGCTACTTATGCAAGCTCATTACATTTGCATAAATGTTAATATTGGATGACTGCTTCTGCATTTTATGCAAATTCTCTATCTATCAGTGTATTTAAGGAAGGAACATTGTCTGTTATGCAATAAATTGTCTCATACTCAATAAATTGTCTGTTATACATTCACACCTTGTTACCTTATTCAGTTGCTGCTTCTCGATTTTTCTCTTTTCTGAGAAGAGGCTGTCCGGTCTCTTTCCAACTTTTGTTATGGAACTAAAACATTTTCATACTAAATTTGACTCTCTCTACAACTTTCTAATTGACTCATTCCCCTGTCTGCAAAAGGGGCTGAGATGGTCACCTCCCCCCCCCCCACACACACACAAAAATGGGGGCTATGGTGTTGAGATCCAGACCGTCCGACCTACCAGAAAGGTGTAAGGTAACTGTTTGGACGGCCGGGAAGTGCCACCCAATTTAGACCGGAACCCAGTGGGGGAGGCATCCACAGGGACCGAACCCTCCTTCCCTTACCACCAACCTTTCGGAAGGACTTACGGACCCACATGTTTAACGTGATCGTACTCCGCATGAACACGGCGGCAGTTGTGGCAGCGTGCAAATCCAGCGCGCAAACCACAGGGCTACCGCGCCCGAAATGTGCCAACAGCACGCGGTGTTCCCAGGTGGTCACCCACCCAAGTACTAACCGCGCCCGATGCTGCTTGACTTCGGTGATCTAACGAGAACCGGTGTTTTCAGCACGGTACGGCCGTTGACTGGGGACTATGGTGTGTCCCATGGTCTCATTGTGTGGGGCATAGGGGGCTTCATATACAACAGCACAAGAACTACATAGCTAGCTGCCATAGTTCATGAGATATTGGCCTGGGGGTTGAAGACCCAGACCGTCCGACTCGTCCAGAGGACTAAGAGCAACTATTTGGACGGCCGGGTTTTTGGCCTGGGGGTGTAACTTTCCTTCTAACTCCGTATAAAACCAAAAGAATTTTTTATTACATTTCATGTGAATGATTATTTTACTTTTTAATATTCATGAAGTCATACCGAGAGTAGGAATCCTTCAAACTAAATATCATTGTTCTATCAACTGAGTTCCACGGACACCTGTATGCTCATCCTTAGTTGTCAGGAACTGCTACCAGTAAAAAAAAATAATTTCGATGAGTTATCGAAATGTGTTTTAAGCTAATCTCTGAAGTTTCGTGTTCAGGAGGATAGTCTTATCTCTTCTATTACAAAATATTCGGTTTTACATTCATTTGTTTACTTACAGTATCTAAACGTTTTTCATTTTTTATTTTGCCATATTTATTTTTAAGTAAGTTATCTAAAGTAAGCAACAATGGTTCCTTTTCAGATAAAGACTGTGGTATTTGTATCCGCTTTGCGAATTCTAAAGATTTTTCTTTTTAATGAACAGTATTCATTTATTTTAAGTGCAGAAAATAATTTTCAAAATTAGGAAAAATAGAAAGAGTATTTGTTATTACTTTTCCTAAATGCATAATATAATGTATAAGGAAAGAATTGTGTCGGGGTCAAAAATTCGAGTTCTTCACGGAAGAGCACGTTTCAGTCATCCCTAAACTCGAATCGATCGTTTTTTAAGTAATGTATGTATGTGTGTGCGAGTGTGCGGATGCAATATCTCACAAACGAATGGAGAATTTCGAACTTAATTTGGCAGGATAATTGGATGTAAATACTGTAGCCCTGTTGAGTTTAAACATAATCGATTCTTTGAAAAAAAAAACAAATTTTTGAAAGAAATTTTTAAAAAATCATTAAAAAATCAGCACCTTTAATAATGTTACAAAAGTAAGCATTTCTTATGTAAATTTGATTAGAAATGATTAGAAAACGAATGACACAAATTTTAGATATCTATCATAACCCATTCTCGAGATATTGCATGTTTTCAAATACATTTATAAAAAAATTGCATAAAATTAAAAAAGTGTTAATTGTTCTGAAATATGTTTTGTTTTCATATGCAGTATTACATGACAAATTTGTTAACATCATTCTCGTGGATCCAGTTCATTCCATTCACGAGTGAAGATATTTGTGTAATAGTTTTGTATTTTTACGACCAACAATTCGCCAAAAGTCATTTATATGTAAGAAAAGTGCTTCTCTTCGTCAATGTGTAACGCTTAGCAATAAAGCTAGCAAACTTGGCGTTTCATTTAGCAAAATATCGCCAACTTGGCTATATGTCGCCTCAGATTGACGGAAATATAGCCGTAATTGCAAAGATGACGCTAAATTAATAGAAATAGCTCCAAATTGATGAATTAATGTAAAATTATTTTAATATATGGACTATATTGCTAACTGCGGATGCTATCAATATTGATAATTGTCAATTTAGAGTTGTGCGAAATATAAGTTAATTGGATACTCTGAAATAGTTTTATATGTTGTCATCCAGAAAAACGCCAAATGTACAATTCAACGTTAAAAACATTGTGCCGTGGATATTATACACCATTTATTCAATGTGAAAGGCGTAAATTAATTGAATTATATAGGTAAAGTCATGTGCTGCCCACATTAGATATTTTTAACATAAAACAAATGCTTCTTCCCAAGTACTTTCCAAACTTTTGACTATATTATGGGAAGACATTTAAGGATGGAGATGTTTTCGAAATAAATTCTATGTGTGTGTAGACTGTCCACTGTATTAACGTTTTTGACAGTCTTTATATTGATAGTGACATAGTTGTCGGATTAGAACTATAGCTAAGCTGGCGTTTGTGTGCTTAATTTATATCTATCATAAGTATTAAGTCTGAGCAGTTACTCAAACTTTTACGACTGCAACATTTCTAATCCACTTATTTCTTTCAGTTATTTTAGTAGTGGTTACATATAAGTTATTTTAAACAAGAAAGATCAATCATGCATAAGCATTGATTATGAAACACTTTCCAACTGAAATGTAATTTCATTTAAAAATTTCTAAAATGTGATTCATTCAGTGGTAATATTTTTTACATTATCACAGTACTACAGTAATTTATTATACTTAAATATTTAAAACTGTATCGAAATATAAATCATCTGATTCTTTATGCAAAATCAATGAATATTTCATTCATATAACTTGTATTCCAGACTCCAGAGCTAAATAATTTTGTGTGAAAAAAATTCAGCAATTCTTATGTAATTCATCTTACAATCGCTTGAGATATTTGCATTCTGCATATGTTAAAATTAGGCTTCCTTGAAGAAATAATAAAAGTTTAGGGATCATTTAAAATCACAACTATTGTAATTGCATAGGCACGGAATTTAGATACACAGATAATACACAGATAATATATATGTGTATGTGTATGTACTCAAAGTATTGGAATCGTGCCGAAGATCGGAACTCGAATTTTCAAAGTATCTACACGTTTTGGGACTTCTAGAACACGAAAAAACTACTTTTAGGAAGACGTCTGTGTGTGTAAGGGTGTATCTGTGTATGTTTCTGTGTGTCTGTGTGGATATTACATCCACTCTAATTGAAAAACTAATGAACCGAATTTCATACAATTTGGTAGGTATGTTTTTTGTGGGAAATCCTGATGTTCATTAGATTATAGTACGATTCGTAATAAAAGAATCTGCCTTCTTTGCGAAATGGCCGCAGAAATTGCCTTTATCCACTCTAGCTAAAAACTAATGAACCAAATTTAACAAAATTTGGAGTATAATATTTCAATAACCTACAAGTGATTTATATACCAAATTTAACAAAATTTTGTATATAAATCATTTGTAGGTTATTCTACTACGATTCGGGAAAAAGGAACGGGCTATTTTTGCGAAATGGTAAGCAAAAATCGTTATATATAAAAATAAAAGACTACGTGTGCTCAATTATATCAATTAAATTCCTATTTTATATATGATTTTTGACAACAAAAAGAATAAGACTAACCCCATTACTCTAGGACTAGCCGTTCTTGAGATATTCTAGTTTTTTCGCGTTTTCGCTACGCCACCTTTGACAATAAGTTCAGCTATCAAATGAGAACTTAATTTAAGTTTAACGTGCAAATTCAATGTCATTTAAAATACTTATGTTGTGCAGATAAACTCAAATTATCATTGAATAAATAAAGAGAACGAATATGAGTCTGCAGGGAAAGACTTGTGCTGTCCACATCAGAATTTTTAACAATATTACACCAATGATTTATAGAAGTGAACGGGGATTATTTTCAGGCCATTTCGAAAAAAATGTATGATCTATATTTAAAGATCCATCAAATTTTTGTCGAATAAAATGTTCAACAAATTTAAGCTGTGTACCAAATTTTAACTCTCTAGGACGTAGAAAAGTGCATTTAAAATGCCATCAATTAAATTTATCATGAAGAGTTATATAAAATTTAAAAAAAATGAAAAATTGTTATCTACCAAAATTATTTTAAAATATGAAGCCACTCCCATATGCAAAACGTTTAAACAAATGGAGAGATATTTATTATATAATATCTCTCTCTTTTCTTTCTGGAAGATATCCCAAAGTCAGAATTTAATTGAATTTGTTTTTTTCCCTATATTAAATAATTTTTTTAATTAAAAAACTACTTAACATATTTTACTGAATTTTTTTTTATATATTCTATGGGATAATGTGAATATTTTCTAAAAATTTCGAAGCAATTCGTGAATTTTAAATTTACTTAAAAAATGTTTGAAAAATTAGGTCCCATAGGGTTCAATGTATTTCATTTTTTCAACCCGTGTTCAATAAAAAACTAATTGGGTGATATTATTTATTTATATTCCCATAGGTTCTACAGACCGTCTGAACAACATACTAAAATTTCATTTTGATAAACTCATTTTTACGGCAGTTATCGTGCTAACGGACGGACGGACAGACAGACAGACAGACAGACAGACAGACAGACAGACAGAATGAATGAACAAAGTCATAAACACTTTTCAACTTTGTTGTAAAGTGTTAAAAACGACAAATTTATACTATGCCATTCTTTTAATTTAAGCTTTTTAATTTTTAATCGACGCCTTTTATATATTTAACTCTTTCTATCCCTAAATATATTTTGTATTGTTTATTATTATCTTCATGCATATTAATTGAATTGTCACTGGATAAAGAAATAAATAAAAATAATAAAAAACATTTTACATTTGTAATAAAATGCGGTCATGCTAAATAAAGCGCTGCTTGGAGCGATCTTAAGTATTTGCGTACAAAATCTAGATCTTTTAACAAAAATAAATGCGATTTAAAGAAACTCAATAATTAACTGGTGGCAAAAAATGTGTCTTCTTTGAAACATGTATTTCTTAGAATCTACTATGGATAGAAATTATACGATAATCCACATGCATTCAGCATCAAATTCCAGAGGAGATTGAAGATTCACTAAAAATTTCCACTTCTGGTTTTTTTCGATTTCCGGTTCAAAAATTTTCATTTTACATGAAACATCTATTTCTGAGGATCTGCTATAGATAAAGCTCAGATTGATAATTTATATAGATTCAACATCAAATTCTGGAGAAGGGGTAGGTTCATGAAAAACTTTCACATCCACTTTAAAAGTTTTTCTTGAAGCATATTTTCTCAGGATTGGCTATAGATAGAACTTAGATGATGTCTGATATGGATTATGCATCAAATTCTGGGGAAGAATAGAGTGTTCACTAAATATTTCCAATTTTGGTTCTAAAATTTTTCTTGGTGTATCCATTTCTTAAGATTGGCTATAGATACATCTTAGATGGTGACTAATATGAATTCGGCATCAAATTCAAATGAAGGAAAGGAGTTCACTAAAGATTTTCACTTCCGCTTCTAGAGATGTCACTTGTAGTTTTTCTGACAATTCGTATAACTGTACGATAAAAGTATGCAAAGCGAATAAAAAATGCTTACCAATTTTGTCAAAAATATATGGTGGCAAATATAGAGGTCCCCTCCCCCTTTATAAATTTCTTGAATTGATTCTAGGAAAATGAAAAATTTTAATAAACTCTATATTAATTTGAATATGGAATCATTTCTTCAAATATTAAAATATTCAAGATTACAGAGTTACAGTTAAGGAAAAACGAGTGTATATTATTTATTACTATTTTTGATTTCAACGTACATGTTCAGTATACTTTTGTTGTAAAAATGAATTCATACGTGTCGCTTTGTTTCAGTGCCATGAAAGCAAATCTGTAAAACCGGAGTACAAATAGTTTCGGAATAAAAAATATTATGAGTATTTCTGATCCGAATTATTTTACTGAATCTAACTTCATGCCTATATCAAACAAGACACAAAATATTTAATTAACCTCAAAAAGAAAATAACTCCATATTTGCAAAGTTAAACTTTCTATTATTCAACAGTTAAAATTCCTTTCAGTCACTTATATATATTCATCAATACTTTTAAAAGAAAACATAATAAACGTATATATATATATATATATATATATATATATATATATATATATATATATATATATATATATATATATGATATCAATATAGATAAATTTTAATTTTACGCGAAATATAAGTTAATTAAGTACTTCAAAATAGTTTTACATGTTGCCATCCGAAATAGCACTACCAACAGTACAATTCAATGTTAAAACATTGTACCGTGGATATTATAATACATAATTTTTGCACCTTAAAAGAAGTAAATTCATTGCATTATATAGAGAAAATCATGCTCACATCAGATTTTTTATATCTCAGCGGTTTATTTGAAGGATTCTTTACTTCACCGCGGATAACTTTGTCTATGTTTCGAGTTTCTTGGATTAAAGTTTGTCGGGATATTAATAAAAACGTATTGTTTTACTATTTATATATACATTTCACAGACGGACACAAATAGCAACAACGTGTATAAGCAACAACACAAATTTCAACGCAACATACATATGTTGCCCTGAAAATTGTCTATTCACGTACCAACAGATTAAAACCTTGTAAACCTGTCAAAAATTGGATTTCGGATTTTTAACACCTTTACAATATATCTGTATTTGAATCGTACAAATATCATATGTTGTTCAGGAAGTAAAATTAAGCTACAGTTTAACAGTCAGTGAACCTATTGTTTCGTCATGTTGACCTGTTACAATTTCTATTTTGTGAATCGCTGCTTATGCTATTTATCACTGGTATTACGGCTGAAGAACATATCGCTATATTTACAACTCACTCTTAAAAAAGGTGAAAGAGAAACAAGCATTTGGATACGCTGATAAAAGAACAAACGATTGTGAGTATATTTTACAATGATGACGTATCCTTCTAATCCTGCTGCGATTAAGCAGCAAGTCCATTCAAAACCTCAAATTTGGAGTGTGAAATTAAGAATCACATGACCCAATTGATGCACATGACTTTCGCATAACCCAATTGATGCGCATGACTTTCGCATAACCCAATTGATGCACAAGACTTTCGCATGATCCAATTAATGCACATGGCCCCTATTAAAGTCCTTAAGGACTCCAATGACTGTGCAAGAAAAGGTCTATGAATGTACACATAAGGTCTATCTTTAATAAAGTGATCACGGCCGATTGAATAAAAGTGATTGCAGCACCTCTAGTGAAGAATTTAAAAGGTGAGGATAATGAACTCAGCAATAAAACAAGAAAATTCAATTACACAATTGAAGAGCATTATCTAATTAATATGCATTGACATATTAGGCACGCATGAAATCCGCATATGGAAGGCAAATCGTAACATCAGGGTCAGTAACACGGTGATACCTGCAATGCTTGTCAAAGTACGCCATAATATTCTTTCTTGAATTCAACTGTGCGTTGAAGCAAATTCAGTGGCGGGATTCCCCCCCCCCCTCCTCGACAACGAATATCATCAAAACACATCACGCTACTGGAACAAGTGTTGTCAAATATTATTTATAAATCAAAAATTCGTCAAATAATAATAATAACCCACTCAGACGATAACTTTAAGTGAAGCAGAGCTTATCCTGCATCACCTCACGAGCCACCACTGGCCATCTGTAACAGTTTTAGTATCAATTCTTACTTATTAAACAATGCTCTATAACTCTTACTTTTTTCGCCTCTCTCGCTTTGTTGCCGAGTCCGTTATCCCAACTTTCTAAATTCTCCGATAAGGACGCTGTAATCACTTTTATTCGATCGGTCATGGTCACGTTACCATAGAGAGACTTAACGTGTACGCTCATGGGACCTTTACTTACAAAGTTAGTAGGTACTTAAAGACTTCTAGGAACACTATATAGTACAAGATGAGATCGGGAAATAAAATAAAATAATTTAGTAGTAGTCGTTGTTATTTTGCATAATAAAAGAATATGTTCGTCTGTCTGTGTACTCTGTTGTGGGATTTCAACGCATTGGAGAACAGTGAAATTGGCTACTCCTTCTTCAATTTTTGGTAATAATCTTTTTCATTCTTTTTTATTTTCTCGGTAATTGGTTTTTTCTAGTTCTTTGGTTTGCAAAATGGCCTTTTTGTTCAATGTAATAAGATTTTTTTAATGGAGAATTAAGTTTTGGAGGGGTAATTGTATGCACTCCTTGGCAATTTTACAATTTCTTTACCTTCTATCCATTGTTATCTATTCCAATCTATTCCATTGCTCTCTTAATTAGTTCTATTTCCTATGTTTTATGGTCTGTTTATTTCTCCCCATTTGATTTCCTATGTTTTCATTATTATATTTTAATGATTTTATTTGAATATACTTATATGCATTGCATAGACTTCAAGTTCAATTGTTGTTCTACTAGTTTAATTATGCATGAATGTATGTGTGTGTGTACGTACGTACGTATTAATAATTTTAATACCTGTTATGCTACTAAATACATACAACTTATCCCCTATCATATTCAAAAGGACTTTGGTGATTGATAAAACGGTTAAATGTCTGATAGATTTATTAACTGTAAATGTTAATATTCATATATTTATTTCTCTGGCCTACCTTCCCAGACAACGTACCAACAGCACGAAACAAATAAGAAGGCATAAAACCAAATGATTGGTAATGGGAATTTTTAGGACAATTCATATATTCCAAGCCGTTTCACCTGGCAGAATGCACAGTGTAAATTGGCAAGAAAATGCAAAAGGTGGAATCACAACCAGTTGAAAATGAAAATAGTGATTGAAAGCCTTTAGCATTGCCCAGATAAAATAATGAAACATAAGACAGAAAAAACATGGATATCTAAAGGTTAGGAAATTATATATATATATATATATATATATATATATATATATATATATATAGTATTATGCAAGAATGTATTCAATAATCTTTTATCATTATATCGACAACACCATATATAGTCTGATTTTTACTTACAGCTATAGGTAATCGATTGCTAAAGAAACACGTTTTTGTGATAGATACGAGTATTATATTTATTAATTGTTTAGCAGTCAAACACAATTATATCTTCAAAAGAAAATCAGCTGTATTATGTATTCTGCGTTCTGACAGTTCATAAACTTATATAATAAAATTAGGAAAGTAAACCAATCATGTTTATCAATATATAGTTCTCAGACTGAAGGGAACATTCAGAAAATGCTTCAGAAAATTCAGAAAATGGTCTTTGATTAAAGGAAATGTTTCAAATTTGTACTACTTTGCATAGGCTTGTGGAAATTGAAACTACCCTTTAAAAGTCGTTTTAAAGATTGCGCTGAAAAATTATGCTATATCACACTCAAATAAAGAAAGATTCTTCACATGTTTAATATATATCTATATCACACAGCTGAAGAGATTGGCTGACCAATTGAGTGATGAATTGCACTGCCCAAACTGCTGAAGGTAAAAACCTGAAATTGTACAAACTTGATCTTTGAGAAGTGAGAAAATGCTGATATCTTGGAATTTTGTTCTAAAAATTTATAAATCTCGGAATTTGTTGTTCAAACATTCTTCCAGCTATAACTCGAGAGTGGTTAGATACGCAAAATTCGTTTATATACATCATAATACATAACAAATATATCCTAATTAACTCTTGTGTACTGTCAACCGTTCTTGAGATATTTTAATTTGTAGTCGCAGAAGACAATTTTTTTATTATATTTTTAATTGAATAATATAGTTTTTGATTTCATTATGGTAACTAGGGTAATTAAGTTACGTTTTAAATACCGAAATCGTTTGATGGCTATTCTTTAAATCAAACTATTGAAAAATAATGCTATAATTAATTCGTTATTAGCTTAAAATATCTGAAAGCGTTGAAAATAAGGAAATATACTGTGGTCAGAAATGAAAAATTGTTTTATATACCGCAATTTTTATATTAACAGAATTAAAAAACGAGAGCTATTTTTAGTCATTAACTTGATACGTTGCTTTAAAATATAGATGAAATATTGTTTTGCATACCGCAATTTTTACATTAACAGAATTAAAAAATGAACGCCATTTTTTGTCATTAACTTGAAACATTGTTTTATATAGATGAAATGTTGTTTCACATACCGCAATTTTTATAATAACAGGATTAATAAATGGGCGTCATTTTAGTCATTAACTTGAAACGTTGTTTTATATAGATGCAATATTGTTTTATCTACCGCAATTTTTAGATTAACAGAATTAAGAAACGAGAGCCATTTTTAGCCATTAACTTGATACATTAAAATATAGGTGAAATATTGTTTTATATACCGCAATTTTTATATTAAGAGAATTAAAAAATGAACGCCATTTTTAGTCATTAACTTGAAACATTGTTTCATACAGATGAAATGTTGTTTCATATACCGCAAATTATATATTAACAGGATTAAAAAATGAGCGTCATTTTAGTCATTAACTTGAAACATTGTTTTATATAGATGAAATATTGTTTTATCTACCGCAATTTTTAGATTAACAGAATTAAAAAATGAGCGCCATTTTTAGTCATTAACTTGAAACTTTTTTTTTTGTATTCAGAACTTTTATTAAGAGCGTAGATGTCACATTGAGTGATCACAAGCTACTTTACCCGCGAGACGCGTGGATGAAAATGGTTAGTTTTCCATAATCTGAGTAGTATTGTTGCTCAAAGAATCACTTCTAAAAATTTATAACAGTAACAAGGATTATAATGTTGTTTGTGAAATGAATGACAATAGTTTGGTATTTTCATATGGTACTCTAATATTAGGAATATATCATTGATCAGTATTTCATTATATTTACTGACTGCAACAAAAGCTAAGAGCAATAAGTATTGATCGTTTATGCATCAGCATCACGAATTACAGAACTAAAATTAACGCGATATAAAATCTGATATATTTTCAGCCACAAACCTGTTCCCAATTAATCCTAATAAACCAGGGAAATTTATATAAATCCATTAAGCATTTTTAGAGGTGTAAACAGCTATTATACTCAGACACAAAAGGGAAATTTAATTGATCTTGGAGTGGGCATTAGAAACTACAAGTTATGTCAAGCAATTCTTGGACTCACTTTTATTGTCTGAAATAAGTTTCATCAAATTAGACTGCGTAGTTCTACAGATATATAGCTTGAAAGGGTATTTTGGAATTTCCACTTTTCTTTAAAGGATCGTATTAAATTATAATGAAGTAACTCACTTTTTTCCAAAATGAGATTTTAGGCGATGTTTAAAATCAACTTTCCTGACTTATTTGACTATGGTATAAGACGATCCATGTTAAAGCGGTACAAAATCGGAAATGTTTTGAGCTGTAAACTTGCTCCTTATTATTACTACTATTATTATCGTTATCATCATCATTATTATTATTATTTGATTATTATTATTTGATTTTGGGCGATGATTATTATATGAGAACCAACTTTTCTGACTTATTTCACCTAGGTGTAAGGTGATCCATATTAAAGCGGTGCAAAAAATGTTTTGAGCTATAAACCTGATCCTTATTATCATAATTATTATTATTTTTACTAT
The DNA here is from genome assembly GCA_951213105.1 of Amaurobius ferox. NCBI lineage: Eukaryota > Metazoa > Arthropoda > Arachnida > Araneae > Amaurobiidae > Amaurobius > Amaurobius ferox. The sequence continues at coordinate 135,087,753 of OX578133.1, read as the reverse complement.
TATTATTGTAATTACTATTATTATTATTATTACTATTATTTTTGTAATTATTATTATTATTATTATTATTATTATTATTATTATTTGATTATTATTATTTGATTTTGGGCGATGCTTGTTATATGAGAACCAACTTTTCTGACTTATTTCACTATGGTGAAAGGTGATCCATATTAAAGTGGTGCGAAAAATGTTTTGAACAGTAAACCTGGTCTTTATTATTATAATTATTATTATTATTATTATTACTATTATTATTGTAATTATTATTATTATTATTATTATTTGATTATTATTATTATTATTATTTGATTTATTATTATTTGATTTTGGATGATGCTTATTATATGAGAACCATCTTTTCTGACTTATTTCACTATGGTGTAAGGTGATCCATATTAAAATGGTGCGAAATCGGAAATGTTTTGAACTGTAAACCTGCTCCTTATTATTATAATTATCATTACTTGATTATTATTATCATTATTATTATCATTATTATTATTATTTGATTTTGGGCCATGTTTATTATATGAAAACCAACTTTTCTAACTTATTTTACCATGGTGGTGTAAGTTGATCCGTATTAAAGCGGTGTGAAATCGAAAATGTTTTGAGCTGTAAACCTGCTCCATATTAAACTTAACTAGCGAAAAAAATGTGTGTCTATTCATTGAGCCAGTCTGGAAGTGGTTATGACAGATAAACAAACAGACCAGACAAAATCAGGGTTTTAATTATCGGTATTCCGAACTTTGCTGTTACGTGATAAAAACTTATGTCAGAATATTCCCTGGACTCAGTCTCATTTTTCTGTGCTTAAATTCTATCATAAAATGCTTATAATTACAGATTATGCAGTAATAAAGAATGCATAAAGGAAAAACTCGAACATTTCCTTGATGGCTTAAATAAGGTAGAGCTACGACGTTGATTAAAAAAATCATTTTTATACCTATACGTATGATTTATACCTATACGTATGACCCTCCTTGGGTCAGTGAGTGGTCTGTGTCTTCAACCTATACGTATGAGACTGAAACATGCTCCCGAGTTTGTAACTGAATTACCCGAGTTTCCGCTACAGAGTGCAGTTTCAGTGAGAATACGCTACACTATATACTGTTGCGAACTTGTAAAATGCTATGGAGTCCCTTTGCCACCTTTCTTACTCTCGTTTCTTTCGACTACCAGACGGAGAAAGCAATCGTACAGGCATTCTGTCCCATGGCGTGAGATTAGGGTTGCCACATGCTGAAGTTCGAAGAAGGGTTGCCAGATTTGTCGACAGTTTGGCAACTTCTCGAAGGTTCGAGAAACACCGCGAAATAACTAATATTCTACGTGATATGAGAGATTTCCAGAAGTTTCTATAGAGAGTCTGTAAAAAGGAGTCATCCCTCAGTTAGAGAGCAGTTGACTTGACACAAGCTACATTGAACTGTTGTTGTTGAGACCCAGACCGTCCGACCTACCAGAAAGGTGTAAGGTAACTGTTTGGACGGCCGGGAAGTGCCACCCAATTTAGACCGGAACCCAGTGGGGGAGGCATCCACAGGGACCGTACCCTCCTTCCCCTACCACCAACCTATCGGAAGGACTTACGGACCCACATGTTTAACATGATCGTATTCCGCATGAACACGGCGACAGTTGTGGCAGCGTGCAAATCCAGCGCGCAAACCACCGGGCTACCGCGCCCGAAATGTGCCAACAGCACGCGGTGTTCCCAGGTGGTCACCCACCCAAGTACTAATCGCGCCCGATGCTGCCTGACTTCGGTGATCCAACAAGAACCGGTGTTTTCAGTACGGTACGGCCGTTGGCTCCGACATTGAACTGTGTCAATGTTTAGAGTATAGTAGCTGCTGTTTTGAAAAATGAAATACGTCAATGTTTTAAGAATAATATCGATTGTTTTGTGAAATTTGATGGAGCATTTAAGTGCTGTTTTACTGTATATTGTTCCTGTTTACCCTGTGTTTGTGAATAAACGTGTTAGTTATCCAGAAATGGGGACTCATTCTTGTACCCTGAGTGCACACCCACGATTCTAGAGGATACGTTGTGACAATACCTTAAGCATTGCTTATAATACAGAGTATTCTCACAGAGTATTAAAATGCTCTTTTAAAATACAGCATTTAGTTTAAATATATAAATACTTTTATTTTCGAACTTAAAGGCCGTTAAATTAGTGCTAAACTTAAACAATAGTTTTAATTGATATGTTCATCAATGTTTTAAGGATTAAATGAACGATGTCTTAGATATCTTTACTGAATTCGCTTAATGAATAATTAATTTTCCACTTAAGTTTCGAAACGAGCAATATTTGGGTTTCTACTTAACAATTTGTACTTGTCTTTGCAACGGAACGCAGTTCTTGTGTTTTCAGTAGAAAAGAACATTACTTAAAAGAGTTATTTCATTAATTATTTCAATCAATTAACCTAAGCATCAGACTTATCAGGCTGTCAGTGATTCTCGTAGATAAGGGAATGGCGATTTTTTTAACTAAGATGCACTTGTGCTTGAGTAAAGCACCCTTATCTTTAAGAAACTGCATATAGAAATACAGTTTTTCTTGAATGTCATTTAAGCACTTAAACAAGAATGCGAATTATTTGTTTTATTTTATTAGTGAAGGGAATTATGCGATGGGAAATAGACATAGACTAGCAAACATACTTGACGCTGCTCAAGAAAATACTGAAAATTAATGTGGTACAAAACCCAAAACATTTTAGCCTCACACCTGGCCTCAATTAAGCTCAATAAACCAGTAAAAAAATATGTAATGACGTTGAACCGTTCTCGACGTCAAATCAGGATACCCTTTCTATAGAAGTCTGAAGACAGTTAAAACTTTTAATTTTATTATTGTAAGTGTTAAATAGTTAAAAAGAAAATAAAAGCATGTAAATATGTTGATTGGGTCTATTACTATATTGGTTTCATCTTGAATAAGTGAAAAGCATATAATCATGTATCGTCTGTTATTGGACGGAAAAATCCGTGGTTCAATTTCAAATCAAAACGGAATTATTAACTGCAACTTTTATTAAACGGTGAACATCTCGTAATATCTTCTTATATAATGGGTTGTAGAGATATTCTATGTATCATATCAACTCTTACATTAAAAGCGCACTTTTTTTAACCATTTTATTTACAACCATTTTATATATATTTATTTATAACCATTTTATATATATTTTTTATTTTAACCATTTTAGTTTTAGTTATCCCTCATTAGACTTGTAAAATATGTGTTAACTTTGTAATAATCTAATAATTATTACAGGGATAAAGACTCAATTTTGATAACTTTGCTTTCTAAGATCATATATAAATAAAATACCACTACAATATTTCTCCTTCGATTTTCGAACCTTGGGTAAACTGTGTAAAACTTGTCACGTTTTCCTTTTTAATCTATAAATATACCATTATGGTAATGTGGTGGTTCATGCACCGCCAATTCTTTCAAGAAAGAAATATTTGATTTCCGACATGATAGGGGAGACAAATAATGACTTGGTTTCTTCTTCAAAAGATAGAAACTCTAGGAATTATTAATATTAATTGTATCATCCAAGAGAAAGTGCTGACTGTACTATAGCTTTATTATACAGTTCAGTATTAAACATCAATCAATACATATTATGTTCCCTTAAAATATTTAATTTACTATTTCCCCTAGAAAAAATCAACATATAATTTATATTCATATTCATATATAATTATATATTCATATTATATTCATTATATATTATTCAGATATTATATTCATATATAATTTATATATAATATGTATATATATATATATATATATATATATATATATATATATAATTTAAATATAATATATATATATTATATATAATTTATATATAATATGTATATATATATATATATATATATATATATATATATATATATATATATAAATTGAAAGATTTTAATCGAAAATTATGCATAAACTACTGTATGTACAATAAAACCCATCTCTAGCATATCTGTTACAAATGAGTAACTATAGACCAAGACTAAGGATAAAGATAGAAGGTAACATATCACTACAATGGAAAGGGGGATGAGAAGAATATTAGGATACAAAATTCACAATTAAAAGTATATAAATATAAATAAAAAGAAAAAGAAAACACGGCAAAAATGAGAAAAGGCAATAATAATAAGCTCAAGATAAAAGATTAAGACATAGAGAACAATCAATTGAAACTACACAAAAAATGGCGGTTAGTTCGAAATTGCATTCTCATCAGGACAGCCATACAATTCGAATTAAAACCGATAGAATAGCCAGTTTCTGACAATGGCGATAGTATTTAACTATAGACACCATTGGAACTGTCTACTGGCTAGTGGAAGGAGAAAAATAAATCAATTGAATTACAAATCAGAAAAATAATACCTCCTCGAACAGAAATATGAACTCACAAGCATTGTTACCATGTGTAAGTTCAACAAGCGACTGAGCATTTCACCTCACTACGTCAATGCGAGTGGGCAACGGAATGAATACATTTGAACGATACATAATATGTATGGAGACTTTCAAAAATAGTAATCAGTATAGGACTCAGGACAAGTGGAAAATAGTCATTCGAAATTAGTAAACGGTATTAAACTCAGGCCAAGTGGTAAGTTAGGTGATAAGAATGGGTGAATTCTCAAAATTGAGTTATCCAATCAAAGATAAATAATGCATGTGTAAAATTATTACGTGATATTTGAAATTATTAATAATATTATTTACAAATACTTCCGGATATTGGTAATTTTGACAAATGCGTTTAAGATTATTGATGTGGAGAAAGTGAAACCGAGGATTAGAAAGTCGATGTATTCGAAATAGCTGGTTTAAAATGATGTTTCTAAACAATTGAATAGAATTACAAGAATGATATGATAGCAGCTTTATGATAGTGAAGTTGTAAGAATCTTTTTTATCATATAGATTGGTGATTACATGATTACTGAGGGTATCTAAATTTAGGTCTAAAAAATTTACAGTTTGACTAACGCTAGGCTCATTAGGAATTAATTCTAGGTTAGATGGGTAAAAATCAATATTAATAGGATAGGAATCATCAATGATAATACAAATTAAGTCGTCAACATATCTATATATAATATATGAATTAGAGTTAAAATGACATTCATAATAATAAAGATATAAGTTAGCGAGTATACTACTACTACAGCCACCCTGTGGTACACCAGCTGTTTGTAAATAAATGTTATCACCTTGGATAATATAATTGTTGTATAACACAAAGTGCAAGAGCATAGGAAATTTTGTGACATTAAATGCAACATTATTGGAAGATAGATATTCATGATAAAGGGAATTAATAACTTTATATAAATCTTTAATGACAATATTATTAAAGAGGTCTTTAAAATCAAAGGTATGGAGACCAAGAATTTGTGGAAGCTTGCTAAGGTATATATATATATATATATATATATATATATCTGCTTCCGCTATAAAAAATAATTTAAATAGACAAATCTGATATCCATAACTAATATAACCCAATAAAAATATAATACCGTTCATTTATAAAATTCATTTTTATACAATTAATTCGGATAAATTGAATGAAAATCGTCTGCCGTATAAACACATTGGATTATGTTACATAATGAAAATAATTGAATTCTGTTACTAAGTAACGTTATAAGGTTCTAAAAAATAAAATCGTCTGTGTTTTTAATTAATATTCCGACAACCCCTGGAGCTGCTAAAAACTTAAAATATAAATGGAGTTACTAGTAGTGATGTAAAACACGACCATACAAAATCTAGAAAACATTTGTTAAAAACTAGATTTGTATACGTACGGAACAGAGTTTCAAATATATATATATATATATATATATATATATATTACTATATATATACTATATATATATATATATATATTTTATATATATATATATTACTATATATATACTATATATATATATATATATATATTTTATATATATATATATTACTATATATATATACTATATATATATATATATATATATATATATATATTTTATATATATATATATTACTATATATATATACTATATATATATATATACTATATATATATATATATACACAGTTAAACCTAGTAAAGTGACCAGTCTTTTCAGTCCCAAGGCGGTCTCTAATCTTTTTTCACCGTATATACAATATTTTACTAATCTATTAACAAGTTATCAATTTCATGGAGCATTTAAGTATGTTTCCAATGCATTAAGACAAATAGAATTTCGAATGCTCGAGGTGTTTTAATATTCACAATTAATTTATTACAATTACAATTAATAAATTCCTGCTAAAAATGCAATTGTAAATGTCATGCACAATTACTTTTTTCAAGTGCTTCATTTAATCGTGTGCATCTATAAAGGATTAAGAAATATAATTGTTAATTGCATTAACAATTACATTATAATCATAATATTAAATTATTAATTAAATTAGATTTTTCCCGACTGTGGTCTGTGAATTTGTGAGCAGGATATCTCTCGAGCAACTTCACTTTCGCTAGCACTCTCTAGTTCTTTTTCGTTCGAACCACTCTTGTTAGTTTTTATTCGTAACACTCTCGTTAGTTTTCATTCGCAACACTCTCGTTCGTTTTTGTTCAGAACTCTCTCGTTCGCTTTTGTTTGCAACCCTGTCGTTCGTTTTCATTCCTAACACTCTTGTTAGTTGTCGTTCGCGACACCCACGCTCATGTCACTCAAAAAACATCAAATCACATTGAACATAGTTCCTCAAAAAGAACCCAGACAGCTTTTGCCATTCATAAAATATACTACTCCCTTAAATCGTAATATCACTTAATTAAAATTTAACTTTTTCTTCTTCTCATGAAAACACTACACAGAATAAATGGTAATTAAATCCTTACAATTATACTATATAAGACTTTTATTTAATTTTATGATTTTATTTTATTCTGTATCTCTTCATAAGTGTTTTCATCATTGAAAAGACTATGTTATTATAGCATTTACATTCAAAATTATCATTTCCCAATTATTATAATAGCAATTGACTTGAAATTACCTACTTAAAATTTTATTTTCAATATATGAAGACGAAAATAGACAATCTCAAGCTTCAAGAAATTTCAAAATAAGTGTAAGTAATGAAGTATAGAACGTGACTTTGCGCATAAGTTACAATCTTGAATTGTACTCGTATTAAAAGTTAAAGTCAAATTTTCTAAGACAAAAATTATTTTGTTTACTCACTTGACGTAGTAATATGAAATTAAAATGTCCAACTGCATAAAACAGTTCAAAATGCAAAAAAAAGTCTCAGATGGTTTAATAAGCGTTCTTGTGTTAATATTTGCCTGAAGTCCGTAATTACGGATCCCCTTAAAGTTTAAATACTTTCTGACCAGGAACCACTTTAAAAATTTTATGTTAAGTGTGTTCATAAGTCACAATTCAACAGTGCATGAAGTAAAACGAAATATTAATTGAAACCTTGATTCTCATCAATAAAAATTAAATTCACAGTAAAACAACATTTTCAAGTGCTTTTTCATATCACAAAGCAGGAAAATTAATAATCTATTTAATTATATTTAACTTGTAAACACTTATATGAAACATTTTAATTTTTTACTAACAATATCTTTAGTACAGTTCTCCATTTAACTTTTTATCCATGCTCCTTTATACATAATTTAAATATAAATAATGAAATATTTTCTCTAACTTTGAATGCTTCTTATAAAGCCCAAAGAAGAATAAATAAAAGTAAATTATCCTTATTAATAAATCTATCGTAACCAACGCTAAATTGAATATTGTATTTTATTGTATAAAAAGTCTTATTTACAGCCTCTTTAATCTAGTTTATAATGAAGCTTAATTGTTCTTTTTTCGCATGATTATTTCAACTAATTTAACTTCGGCATAGTTAGCAATCAATATTTTTCACATATATAGTACTGAAATTCCTAATTAAACTACTAACAACTAAATACCAAATATTCTAAGACATTTATTTTATCATGTGTGTAATGTGTAAAAAATCTAATGAACTATTCTTATATATACGTAGGGTAGACTGAATAATAAAAGTAAGATATTTCAGAAAAACTGGGTGTTTAAAAGTTGTAGTTTGGTGTCAAAAGTGTAAAATAATTTTTGGACAGTTCTCCTAAAATATATATACTATATTATAAAGTGCTTTAAGTGATTAGAAGGGGAATTATAGAACGTGTCTTTACGCAGAATCAATAATAAATTAGATCTCAATGTAAATAGCTGCACAAATCAGGTTTAGTATGCAAACGTGCCGATCCGGTGGTCGAACGGTCAGGGGCATGCGTTTCCGTCAGATCGCTGGATTGCCGGGTTGCTGGTTCGAATCTCGCCAGCGGGCATGGATGTTGTCATGTCGAGGCCAAGTCAGACTTCCGCCCTTCGGGGAGCCTCTATAAAAAGTGAAGCTGCAAATCTCCCCTTCGCCATGGGATACTCTGGGGGGTCTTGTGGACGTTGTGCGTAGGCGCTCCTTCACCACGGGGGAATTAGTAACGAACGAAGTATGCAAACGTACCTCTCGGAAATCTGTAGATTTTTTTTCATGAGAGGAAGCCTGGAGCAGAACGTCAAATGTGAACAGGATCATGCCGCGCAATCAGCAAAATGGCTAAAAGACAGAGCCCAGTATAGTAGTAGAACGAAAGATAAGTAAAATTGGAAAACATAAAAAAAAATATTCAATATTTGAACTCGAGAAGCAAACAAGGAAAATAAAATAAAATGCATTTTAATGGACTCCAATCTGGATATTTATTTAGCATATTTTAATAAGAGCAGATTAAAATATTAAAGTGAGCCTTGAATATACTGGTCTCTAATTGTCTATCGACTTATTTCATTGTAATGTGTGTAAGGTAAACAAACATATAACAAATTCATTTTTATTAATGCATCATTTAGGCTCAATACTTATAATATAATTTCTTGTTTGCTTATCAAATTCAAATACTCAGCATTAAAAAAAAAATTCTAGCTTGAATTTTTTTCTTCCCACTAGGGGGCAATATTTTTTATTGCTAGGGGGCAATATAATTCTGGGTTCTATCGTTTAGCCATTTTATTGCTTGCTCGGCATAGTCTAATTAGCTCTCATTTAGGTGTCCAGGACCAGAGCTTGCTCGCACTGAAAAAGAAAATGTAAAGCACCGCCTGCTTCCTAAATTTTATTTAGGCAGCATTTTACGTTGTGATCTATTTTATTATAGAGGACAAAATCCTCTATAATAAAATACGCAGAACAAAATCTGTGACTTTTTATTGTGTTACAAAATATGTAAAACTATATTTATGTATTATAATAAATCAAACTACTGCTTGTAAGATAAAAGCTTGTAAAACTTCCTTGAATGTGACGACAATTGTTTCGATGGCATTATAAGCCTCGTTCTCCAAGCCAAATCAACAAGTATAACAGTATGCGCCCTTAGCCACTGCCAAGAACAAACTGAAGCGAAACAATCGATGAGCACTTCAAATAGAGCTAGAACACACACAACGAAGCATTTGCATTATTTTGAAGAAAAATATTTCAAAAACTTACATTTAAATGTTAGTCTCGGTATGTGGATGATACGTTTATCCTCGTGGAGACTCCATTCAATCTCTCCTCTATTAACATTTTTTGTTAATTCTTTAACCCTCACATTCAATTTACGCATGAAATTAAAATACGCATTAAACTTTCTTTTTGGACGTTCTTGTTTCGAAAAAAGATTCTTCTCTTTTAGTACTTCTGTTTTTCGAAAGCATTTCTCGGTTACTGTGCCTCCACATTTTTTTTTTCGAACCATCCTCCCCAACATAAATTAACTACCTTTTACACATATGTGTATTACCCGGCCACTCAAACAGCTGCTGTAAGCCCAGTCGAGTGGTCTGGGCCTTCAACACATATGTGTATGGCTCGGTGCACACTTATGCTCTAATTTAAATTTAACTTCTGAAATAAAGTTCTCAAAATCTTTCGTTAAAAGCAGGGGTTTCAATCTTTCTATCATTGACAAAGCTCTGGTAAAATTTATCAGGTAAGGTCTACTACCCACTCTTTTCTGATAAAGCTTTTGGTTCAAAAAAGTTAATAGTTTTGCCTTGTTATGCTCCTTTGAGCTTTAAAATTTCAGCTTTAAAGTTTTATCAAGATTCAATGCTGAAGTTGCAGTTAATAAATTCCAGATTACATCCATTAAAACTGCTATTCCGCACTTACGTAAAAGTAGTACTTATTCGTTAGTTATTAGTGTAACGTAGCCTATATCCGTCACACATAGAGGGCTGTCGAGGAACGTATCAATGAACATTCTAGAATGATCGTTAAGCAAGAAACATCAAAGCCATCCATTTCCAAATATTGTTGGTCCGAAAATCATTAATTTCAATTTTCTAAGGTAAAACTTATCGCGCATGCTCGCACTACATCTGAATTTAATATTTTGAAGCGTGTTTTCATTTACTTAAACTTTAATAATCTCGTTAATGATAAATCAGCAGTTTCTTACATCTCCTTAGCATGGAAAAATGTTATCTATTCCTAACTTCATTTATCAACTCATATAGCTTCCAAAACAGTTTATATTTTTATTTTGCTTCTTGGTTAGTTATTTAATTAGTTCAATTTTAATTCCAATCTCATTTAATAGTGGTTTAAAGTTGTTTGTTCGTATGTTACTAGAATTTAATTAATAAGGTTAACTTGTATAGCTTTCATAATCGGTTATTTCCTTCATTTTTGTTTATTTTCTTAGTTTCAGTATTATGTACTTCTACTTTGTGCATTTGTTATTTGAATATAGTTGAAGTTACAATTGTAGTTCTCCAAAACCGGTTGTTTCTCCTCATTACCTCTGTACTTGTTTTTTTAACTATGAGTTTGAACTTTATTTGAACTTTATCCAGACTTATATTAATCTATTAAATTCAACATTATATTTTTATTTGATTATCATGTTATTGATAATTATGCAGTTCCTTACATCTTCATAACCAGAGAAGAATTCGTTATACACATCTTTGATTTTAAATGTTAGCTCATATAGCATTTAAAATCGGATTTTTTTTTCAATTCGGTTATATCCTTCTCAATTTCAGTCTCAATTTTTGAGTAGACAAACCGACTGATATTTTCTTTTAATTGATGAAGTTAGCTCATATAGCTTTTGAAGTCCTGTTTTTCCTTTGTTCTGTGCTATATTCTTTTCTTTGACCTAGTCTCAAAATTATTAATTTTATAGTAGTTTGATTGATGAAATTAACTTTTGAAACCGGCTACATCTTTTGTTATTTTCTTCATAATTACTGTCTCATCCCCCTGTAATTTTTTATATCTTCCTTCCTTTACAAGGTTTGACTATATTTCCGCCATCTAAACTCTTTCATTTATTTACCAATATTTCAACAATTCATATATTTGTTTTCTCTCCGTTTTATTTTAAATGTCCTATCAATGCTTAAGATTTTATTTACAGAACATGTTACCATCGTCTTTGTGTGTGTGGGAGAGATATTTTATCGACCAGTGATGATATGGCTTCAGTTTTTTGTTTCAATGGATGATACCACCAGCGTACAAATTGTTTCGCTGTTGTGTTCTAGCTCTTTTTGAAGTGCTAATCCTCTGTTTGTCGCAGTTCGTTCTTGGCAGTGGCTAAGGGCGCATACTGTTCTACCTGTTCGTATGGCTTGAAGAAGGGGGCTTATAACGTCCTTGAAACAATTGTCATCACCCTACTGACACATGCCTGTTTTATTTAAGAAAGTTTTGCAAACTTTTATATTTATGTATATCTAACACTAAATTTTTTAGAAGAAAATGTATATAAATTACGCAATAAAAACTTTTCTTTTGTAAGATATCATACAAACTGAAATGCATAAATAGATTGACAATTTAATATACAATGGCCAATATACTTGATGCATCCAAACGCTTGAAGTTTTACTTTTAAAAGCTTAAACTTTCTCAATAATGTAAGTTATAGAATAGCTGCAAAAGGAAAAAAGCTAATTTTATTCGTCAAGATAGTACGTGTCTTGTTTTTCGTAGTTAAATGTGATTACTTCCGTAGCTAAATGAGATTAAGCTGACTACAAAATTCGATGCCATAATGTAATTTTTGTTTATACGATATGAAAAGCGGAAACACTTTGAAAAGCGAGCGATATAAATTGAAATTGCTGAAAAAGTAATTATAAAAGTTGAACAACTATGGAATGAAGCAATAAGTAAAAACACTTTCTGCACAAGATTCTTAAACAACGCCATTAAACACGAATTGATAAATAGATTGCTTATAAATTTGTGTTTAATTACATTATTTAAGTTTTCCTTTCAGAATAAAGCATTGCCAAACCAAAGAATCCTTGAAATAGTGCAGAAGCCTCACCACGAACACTTGAACAAAGCTTTTATAAAAATAGACATAATAATAAGAATTACAAAGAAAAGGGACAGAGAAATTACTTCAACAGCAAAATTACTTCCTCTAGCAGGAAATTGTTGAATATTTCTTACTGCAAATTTTTCTAATGAGAAAGAAAATAAAGTACCATATGAAGAGAAATAATTTCTAAATGATAAAAGATGTGCGAGGAACATGGTTATTATTAGATATTAGAAGTGTTCCGCATTCTTTGGAATATATAATGTAAAGAAACTTAAAATCCACGATTTGCGGTGAACTTTCAATATTTGGAGTCTTTCTTTTTGAAATTTTATAATAATTCTCACAAAAAGGAAAGACATGAGTTCTCCCGTGCTGAGATAAAAACATATATAAATGCAACTTATAATTTTTTTATATAAATAACAGCATATATAACCGATGTTGCATGTGATTTAAAATATGTGCAAATTCCTGAAGTATTCTAAATGGCGTTGCTATTCGAAACATTCTATTGCAATATTTAATTTAATTCTCCTAAAAATAAGTATAAGAATTTCTGTTCCAGCTATAAAAATCATCTTCTCGGGCAGTTTTGAAGAATAAAACATCATGATACCGTTTACAAATAAATTCACAAAAATATGAAATTTGATTAATATATGCCAAAATGAAAGCGCTAAAATTGGTTTAGAAGATATACTCGTATTACTTTATTTATATTTCAACAATTAGTTAAGCACAATATATGAGTTTGAAAAATCTTTGCCAAAATAAAACATATGATATAAGAGATTGAAAATATCAGATTAAAAATATCCATAATTTCCGTAATCTTTTAATTCAAAGGCCGTAATTGATATAATGCAGTGAAAAATGCAATATATAATAAAATTCATTTATATCCATTTCTTTATAAAAGCGCTAAAATGGTATTAGAAGATATACCCATACCACTTTTATTCTGTTTCAACAATTGGCTAAACTAAATGCAATGAGTTTAAAAAAATCTTTGCCAAAATAAAACAGATGTCGTAAGAGATTGAAAATATCAATAATTCCCGTAATATTTAAACTCGGAAGGCCGCAGTTGATATAATCCAGTCAAAAATTCGATGCTGTTCATTTATAAAATTTATTTTTACATTAATTTCTTTAGTACTTAAATCGGAATTTTTTTTATAAAAATCGTCTGTCATATAAACACATTTGATTTAATTGCGTTGCTGAGCAACATGATATAAATTTCTTCAAATAAATTGGAGGGAAAATATCGTCTACATAAAGCTATTTCAATGGAAGGTTCGTTTCGTATTAATATCTCAACAACCCCTGATTCTAAAAACTCGAAACACAGACTAAAATTTAAGTGGGTATATTCCAAGGCTACCTACAAAAATTTCATGAAATTCTCCAGTGATGATGAGACAAACACACTGACAGACAGACAGATTTTTAATTTTATTTATATAAATTTGGACAAAACATGCAACACAGCTTAAAAAAAGCTAACTAGAAAAGACGAAGAAATAACAGGAATTGGAAAGTTAAGAAAATCTGTTAATGCTAATTTTACTTAAAGAAAGAGCTGATTGCAGAAAATAAAGAAGAATAAAATATCCGTAAATATATTTTCTACTCTAGTGCAGTCACATCGATTTTTCGTGTATCACCCCCCCCCCCCCACATTAAATATTTAATACAAACTTTTCTCTATATATACAGGATACTCATAATCATGTATCTCTGGAATGCGATGCCCAGTCGAAACACGGACAGCACGTTTTCAGGATGGTTTCCCAGGACGAATCCTCCACGATAGGTTTATTGCTTGGGTGACTATGACCACACTGTATAAGAAGTAAATCCGAGTTATGATTCCAGTTGATCCAAGATCGCCATTTCATCAGTAGTTTCATTGATGAGGTTTAAATAGTCTTTCTTGCATGAGGTACTAAAATATCTCACTTTCATTTTTAACTGGAGACAAATTCTTTACGAGTTGCTGTTCAATGGAAGTTGAATATTGATGTTCTATATTGATGGTTGTTAAATTGAAAAATCATTATCCGTATGTTTGCTATTTATATAGTTTTTCATTCATGCAAAATTTTATTTATCCATCACACATTTGATATTGTATACGTCCGCATATCCAATACCCCTTCTAATTACAAATACCCTTGTAATGAAGAATAGCAGAAATAACTACTAACGGTATCCCAAAATTATGAGTAGGCAGAAACTTTTTTCTGAAAAGTTGATTTGAAGAACAGAATTCTTGCTAACCATCGAAAATAAATGCTATATTTTTTTCCCACAATACATAATATAATGCAAGAGAAAGTATTGTAATAGAGTCAAAATCTGATATTGATGGATTTACACATTTTCAAGCCGATGATCCGGTGGTCGAGCGATCAGGGGCATGCGCTTCCGTCTGATCGCCAGGTTGCGGGTTCGAATCCAGCCAGCGGGCATGGATGTTGTCATGTCGAGGCCAACTCAGACTTCCGACCTTCGGGGAGCCTCTATAAAAGTAAAGCTGCAAATTTTCTCCCCTTCGCCATGGGATACCCTGGAGGATCTTGTGGACGTGGTGCGTAGGCGCTCCTTCACCGCGGGGGAATTAGTAACGAACACATTTTCAATGAGTTCTGTGCGTCTGTCTATAAGCAGAATATCTCTAAAAAAAACTGGCTTGATCGAATGAAATAAAATACGATTATTTCAATCCATAAACGTCATAAGCCTGTTTCGTCTGGAGGTCAGATTAAGAGAAGGCTTCCGATTTCTCAAATTTTCTAATGAACTTTGCAATTGGCTTCCCCAGCACGAAAAGAAACTATACAAGTTTTTGTTCATCTATATAAATAAAATTGAAAACCTGTCTGTATGTCTCTTTGTCCCGTCATCATGGGAGAAGGGCTGAACCGAATTTGATAAAATTTCGTTGATAGCCTGAAAATAGTTCCACTTAAAATTTAGTCTATGTTTGGAGTTTCTACAATCAGTGGTTCTCGAGATATTAGTAAAAAACGAAATTTTCGTTTGTCTCACCATCACGGGAGAACGGCTGAACTGACTTTGATGAAATTTTGTGAATAGCCTTAAAATAGCGTCCCATAAATTTCCCCCAAGTTTCGAGTATCTAAGACCAGGAACTGTCGAGATATAATTGAGAAATAAAACTTTTTCCTAGAAGTTCTACTCTCTAACTCCGTAGTTTATCCAAACGAAAAGCTTGAAAGTGAATTAAAACCTTATCTCTGAGTTTGATGGGAGATTTTTTGCGCTAATTAGTCACTTTCTGAAAACATGAATTGTTTGAAACATGATTTAAATGGGAAATCTATCTCCAAGGTTTATTTTTCACAAGCTCTTACTGAACAATGAAAAGTATAAAGAAATCAAAATGGTTATTTAATTTCGCAGTTTACGAGGAAGATTCTATCTTATATTATGTTGCTCAGAAACGCAATTAAATTAAATCTCTGTTAATTTTAATTATTATTTTTTTGATTTGAATAATAAATGAATGGATATAAAAATATATTTTAGAAAAAAAACGATTTGATTTTTCTTATAGCATTTTTGACTGGATAATATCAATCACGGTCACATGGTTTACATGTTATTATTATTGATATTTTCGGGGATTATTGATTCAGGGATTATTGATATTTTCAAGTTATTATGCAATTGTTTTATTATGACAGAAATTGTTTAAACTCACATATTGTACGTTGTACGAGTAATCTTCTACAAATACACAGGTATATCTTCTAATCTACGAGAATATAAGTAGTTCAGGTATATTGGCATATGTTTTGATATATATTGGCATATATTGGAATCAATGACGACCTTCTGGTATAAAGAGTACGGGGATTATTGATATTTTCAATTTATTACGTCATCTCTTTTATTTTAGCAAAGATGTTTGAGACTCATATTGTAATACGGGTAATCTTCTACTAACACACTGGCATATTTTCTAATCTGCGGCAATATAAGTAGTACGGGATTGCATATATTGATTCAATTCCTTTTTTTTTTTTGTAAATTTTCTTACAAAAGGGGCCAGGATGTTTTATTCTTCAGATCTGCCCGTGAAGATAATTTTGCATAGTGAGAACAGATGTTCTTAAACTTCTCTTTAGGAGCAATAAATTTAATATTTTAACAGAATTTGCACATGATTGCGAATTATAAGTTTCTTTATATTATATACTCCGTACGAAGAACGGGTATGGTGCTAGTTAATCGTAAAATCTGATACTTTCAGCAACTTTAAATCCCTCATATAGGTAATCTGTGTAGTTAAATAATGTATAGAAACGCGCATCTAATTGAAATTTTAGGAGTTGTGGTGTAGAAGATGTTGTGTTCCATTCCCACAATACTCGTACGTGACGTGATGGACTTGTCAGGAAATTTACAGAATTTGCTTATAAAAATTTGGTAATGGAAATTGATCTATAAATGCTATGGAAATTGATCCTATAAATTTCGTTATAACCAGTGTTGAGAAGTTTTTCCGCTGATAAAGCAACTCCTTCATAATTTGCGCTATTCTCTAATTTTTCTTCAGAACATAATTTTTCCTTCAAAAATTTAACTTCCACTACAGCCTAAATCAACTTACGAAATGCTTTAAATCTAAATGACACCCCTATCAGCACTAAAATTTTGCAATTTCCGGATGAATCGTGGATAGTTGCTTCAGATGCAGATGCAAATTGTGCTAAATATAACTTTACGACCTGTCTGTGATTTTACCGCGTTTTTATGACGGTTAAATCATCTGGTAAAATTATCATGCCCTGTTAATGACGGCAGAATTTAATTTGTCGGGATAGAACTTTCAATGAACCGCAATTCTGTGTGGGAGATCAAATTTTACAGGTTAATTGCAGATAACCAATAAATAGCTAATAGTGTTAAATATCTATTTTTAAGAGAGTGGCTGTTAAAACGTGTATATCATTATTGGTGCAATTTGCATAAATACAAAATGATTGTTTGACTAAAAAAAATATGACGAAACATAAAATAACCTTCTGATCTCTTTCAAATGTTAAGCGATAAATTGCCATTAATATTTTCAAACTAGTGAAATGTTTTCATTTTGCGTTGCCATTAATGGCATGTAAATTATTTTTGCTTAAAGATGTCGCTAAAGTAATTTCTCCGAATTCGAGAGGTAAGTTTATGCAAGTTTGCATGCGATTTCAATGCAGCCATAAGTAAATAATACAATAAAAATACTGTTTAAATGCAGTATTATATCTATTGTATTACAAACATAAAATTAAGTGTATGCGATACTCGCAGGTAGCTGTGAGTGTTTAGTAGTCACTTTTCATAAAATTTTGCACGGGCCAATCGCAGCTTTTTTAATTGTTTAGTGAAGAGCGTTTTACTGTATGGAGCCGAAACATAGAAATTAACAAAGGGTCAATGCAACAAGTTGAATGCCTGGCAGACTAAATGTCTGAGGAAATTTTTGGGAGTATTTAGCATTATGCTATTACTAATACCGAAATCTACACGAATACTGGACAGAAAGCAATAGAGATGGAAATAAAAAACCGTAAATGGAAATGAACTGGGCATGTCTTAAGAATGCCACAGTGTAACATCTCTGCTGTGGCACTTACTTGGGCGCTCGAGAGAAAAAGTTCTCGGGGTCGACCCAAGCTAACTTGGAGGAGACTAATAGAACAAGAGAGAAATTTGATGGGATGGACGAGATGATTTCAGATGCAAGGACTGCGGCACAGGATCGACCAGAGTAGCGACGCAAGCTGACGGCCTCATGTGCCACTAGGAACGATGAGTGATGATAATGAACCGCAGCTAACAGTAGACACCAAGATATTTGAAATCAGACCGATAGAACTAAAAATACAGATATATACGCGCCCGATATAGCTACCGGTCTAAATCGGAAGTATGTTACGACTAGCGATAGATACTATTGCTGATCACATCAGATCACAGCCAACTGCACTCCCATAGCTTCGCGGTCACACGTGCCCACCGTTCCCAATACACGCCCTCTAGATGCACTGGCAAGTCGTGACCCATGATAAACACTACGAGTCGGACCAATACAATCGATTACACCCCCGTAGCAGCACCCTGAAACATTTCAATGAACTGACAATTCATTCCAAGTTATGGACAAATTTTTCAACATCCTGAAATAGGATTTTTACTTGAATTAAATATCCGATATAAATGGTTGATGAATGTGTCATAATACTGCCCTTTGTTCAATGCAACTGTACATTTTATTCGTAATAATAAGCATAATGAAAACTGGATCTCCTGTAATTGCATAAATTACTGTAAGCAAACTGAAATCTCATTGAAGCACTGTTTTAAATACCTTTGAGCACATCTTTACAAGCATTTGACATTTTAAAGAAAGAAACATATATTAAATAAGCACAAAATAATTAATTTTTATAGAGAATACGGAAGAACTTATCTGCTAATAATATATATAATATTCATTTTTTAACACTTTACAACAAAGTTGAAAAGTGTTTATGACTTTGTTCATTCTGTCTGTCTGTCTGTCCGTTAGCATGACAACGGCCGTAAAAATGACTTAATCAAAAGGAAATTTTAGTATGTTGTTCAGACGGTCTGTAGGACCTATGGGAATATAAATGAATAACATCACCCAATTAGTTTTGGATTGAACCCGGGTTGAAGAAATGAAATACATTGAGCCCTATGGGACCTAATTTTTCAAGCATTTTTTAAGCGGATTTAAAATTCACAAATTGCTTCGAAAATTTTAGGAAATATTCAAATTGTTCCATAAAATATATAAAAAAAAATTCAACGAAATATATTCAGTAGTTTTTTAAATAAAAATTAAAATAATAATAACACCTCTTATATGAAGCGATCACGTGACCATGATATGAAACGATCACGTGACATACTTCAAAATGATATAAGGCATCCATCTTGTCTCAAAATCATGATTTTTAAAGTTCTTTTTAATTCATATTGAGTGTTGTATCCGTTTTAAAACTACTTTATTTTTGCCTAAATTCTGTGCATCTACATACTGAAACAACGCAATGACAATATATTTGTGTTTAAATGCTCATCCCAAATTTGATTATTTCTACAACTAAGCCTATTTTTCACCTATGTAAAATGTAAGCAGCAAAATATGTAGAATGAGTTGTATTAGAATTGCTGTAATTCTTTAACACAAAATCATTTAGTCCATGGAGTCTGCTTAGCTGATATGAATGAAATATTCATTGATTTTAGAAAGAGGAGGACGATATTTTTCGATGAAGTTTTACCCATATAGTTTAATTACTTGTAGTTCCATGGTCTTAATTTTTAAATAAAATAAATTATTATAGTATTGTGATGAATGACATGAATGGGGGAATTATTTATGAATGAAATGCTGCTTTTATAGAGAGAGCCAGGCGTGTTATTTTTTCTATGACGTCATTTGAATGGATTTCAGTTGTTTTCGATGAAGTTTTCAAATATAATAAATTATCGTAGTATTATGACAATTCTAAAATTATTACCGAGGAATGTATCACATTTTAGAGATGTTTAAACCAGGCAATTTATACTTTAATGCCGTCATTTGAATGAAGTTAATTTTTTTTTATGAAGGTTTCAAATATAATAAATTAATGTAGTATTGTGATAAGTTTTAAAATATTACCGAGGAATGCATTGCATTTTAGACATGTTTATATAAAATTGCATTGAAGTTGGAAAGTGTTTCATAATCAATGCTTTAAGCATGATTGATCTTTCTTGTATCATATCCATAAGGTACTTCATATATAAAATGCAATTTATTAAATAATGTACTAAAATGTCTGACATCCATTAAAATTAATGTTTTATACTTTGAAAAGATTCCCGTATCTAGACTAGTAATTAAGCCTGTCAAAGATAAGGAAAATAACATTCTTAAAAAATTAAGCTGCAACTTTTTTTTAACAAATTTTATTTTGTTTAACAATGCATGGTGCTTGGCGCCTAAAATTGCTGTCTTAATTAAAAATGGGACCAGCTAAGTTTTGCCCTATAGTCAAGTTTTTAGCATTTATGTCTAAGTATTTAGCCCCCAGTGGGAGGATTCTAAAAGACTTTAGTCCCTCCCCCATTTTGCCCACTCCGAAAGAGAAATAAAAAAACCTGCTCTTTTAGGTTCTAACCAGGGGTCGATACTATAATGTACAAAGATTTAACCTTTTAAGCCAACGGACTTGCTTGGGGTCTGAAATGTCATTTAAAAAAAAACCCATAATCTCCAACCCGGGGGGGGGGGGGAGGATCGACTACGTTAGGTTCTGTCCGATGGTCGACACTATAAGTGTCGAAAGCCCAGACCACACGGCCAACCCAAAGGTTTATGGCAACAAGATGTGTGGCCGGTGACACTATAAGTGTGTAAGAAGTTAGCCTTCTAATTCATCAGGAGGAGGGGGGATCTGAAATCCAGCTCCGTTAGATTCTGTACCGTAGTGGATGCTGTAAGTGTTCAAAGATTTAGACTTTTGGGTCAACGAAGGGGCTTCTGGAGTGTCTGGAAAGAAACTCTTTTCTCCACCCTGGGGCAGGGGATAAATCGAAAATCCGGCTCCGTTAGATTCTGTACCATAGGTGATTCTATAAGTGTGCAAATATTCAGCTTTCTAGGTCACCGGGCCTTTTGAAGGGTCTGGAAAGATAAAAATACGTTAGACAATTACATATAGTGATTGAACCAGCTCTAGTACCACCATAAAAATACTTTAATTTTATTTCTGTAAATAAAAATATCTAACGGCTTTGGTGCAAGTTTCTGATAAATTCCAAGCGCAAATGTTTTACATTTGCATAGAAATGACAGAGCTTTTACATTTTCGTTGCAAGTAAAGCTTTATTTGATTAATATCATAAACCATAAATTATATCAGTTTAATGGAATATTCATTCGTTAACGTCACATTTCAAAGTACTTTGGCAACATTTTCTGTATACCATACTTTTAAATAATGCGCATTTTATTATTAAAAATAAAAGAATTTGGACATTTTATTTAGGTTAGATGTTTATAAATTTGATAAAAGAGAAATTTATCAAACCTTTTCTTACGTTAATATATTAGAAATACTGTTTCAACCTAATTATACTCTAAGGGAGTTTTAGTAATTCCTCACATGAGCAGAGTAGTATAGATAGTAGCACATGTGGGCACAAACCACAATGCCCAATTACAATTTTCGGACCCAGCCGTGATTTGAGCTTAAATTAAGTGTAATCTCTAATTGGTATTTAAGCTGAAATATAGTGTGGTTGCTTCCGGAAAGGGTTGGTGCTTTCTCCAGACTCTCTCTCTTTCTTTAACACTTGGTGTCACTTTTTTAGAGCCACACTATATTTTCACAATATTTCGCTCACCAAGATTTACTGTACATGAAGCACCATTATGACGTCATGTCCGGGTAAGAACTCGAAACCCTGAACTTCGGATCTAGATACCAGCTTTCTACTGGGTGAGTTACCAGCGATCGGTAAAAACCTGTTATCCGTGCCTCACTGTACACATATTTCTGCATAGATGCATTCTTTACGAAGGTTTCAAGATCTGATTCTTAAAATATTTTTCTTCAATAGCGTCACTTTTATTTGCTGATATTTCTTATACCTTCTTCGACAAAAACTGATTTGACCTTTTTACTACTCTTGTATTTTTGTTTCCAACTATAAACTAAGCCTGTTTAGCTATTCTTGTTTCCAACCAAGAATACTTTCTATTTTTTTTTCAATACAGTACCAGACTCTAAAAATGGCCATTGTCTCTAAGCAGAACCATAGAAAGAGAGCTGTACATTTAATTTTCCGATCATTTGTTAAGGTCGATATATATATATATTCAGTAACAAAAGGAATTCTGTCATTTTTCACAAGATTAAGGAAGAGGAAAATAGATTTTAGGAAGCCGTGATAGATTCAAGATTATTTTTCGGCTTTGGCTGTTATAACTAAATGCATTTTATCAGCACTTATAACCCTAGAACATAGGCATACACTGTAAAAAATAACTACATAGGTTTGTGACGGAAATAATTTAAGTTATCCTAGAAGATAATAGTTGTCTTGTAAAGAAAAAATGTATGCTTTTGTAACTGGGACTGTAATTCGAGAACTTGATAGGAAGGTAATATCGATAAGTTAAAACACTTTGTGCGAAGGATAAAGAAAATTTAAACAACATAATTAAGCACAAATTAATAAACAATGCTGTCATGTTCACTATTTTCTTCGTAGTTGATGTTATACAACTATAATTTAGAGTAAAAATATATTATAATGGGATGAATTTTATAGTGGAACCTACAGGGTTAAAACTAGGAAAACACACAATAACTGAACAAAATAGAGCACAAGAAATATCCAATACGCATTGATGTTCTCAAAATCGTCATTGCATTTAAATTTTGAGTTTCCCAAACATATATACTTAGTTCTATGCTTCTTAGTTCTTTTTTTTTATTCGAATACAGTTCTTATCCTCGGTGCACTCTTTTTCATTCGCTCCCATTCGTGATGTGAAATATAATTTGAGAATCGGTGTTGGTATCCGCAGAAGAAAACCTTGGGATTTATTTTTTATTCAATGACCGTCTAGAACCGCTGATATTTTAAAATAGGTTCTTTTTTAAGTTACATTTACCAGGTCGAAAAGTAATGCATTCTGGAGACTGAAAGAAAATTATAGTGCAGCTTCTCGTTTAACGCCCTTTAAAAACTGGTGTTAAAGGCTTAAATTCTTACCAGTCTCAAAACAATTCGATACTCAGATTTTGAGAATTTCGTTAAGGTTGCAAAGGAGAAAAATGAGGAATAATGCAACCAGGAAAATGCCTGACATGATCATGCCTTCCGTAGAAACATTGCTAAGAAAAGAACTGCACAATTGCGCTACATACTATGAGCCCACGGTAATCTAGCAAAGAAAGAATCTATGCAAAGAAACAGCTTGTCTAGAATTTGGAATGTTCTTTAATATGTGAGATAATTATTTATTTCTATTTATTTATTTAAGCTAGTAAAATTATGTGTTATTATGTATGTAACAGTGTAAATCGAGTAAACATTAAATGATATATTAACTACACCCCTCTCCCATTTGCCTATTTATAAATCGAATACGTTCGAAAATTTGAATCTAGCACATTATTTTAATAGGGTTCTGGCAAACTTTATTTTTCTTTAAAAGCCTGGATCTATCTATAGTAAAGTAACCATGTCTAATTAAGTAAATGTGATGGCAGCGCCCTGAACAGAGAATTAAAGTAGTTGGAAACATGAACTCGGCATCAAAGCACGATAGAAAAAACATGTTCACAAAGTTATAGATCATTGCCTAATTAATAAGAATTAACATTAAATTGATTATTCAATTTTTTTACACAATGTAGTTATAGGCGGATTGATGTCATATTCAGAAATTATACACTGCACAGCACTTAACATGCACAGGAATCTAGTGTATAGCTTACATTTCATCTTATAAAGAACCTGCGTCACTATATTTATATACGCTGGTAAATCATCGACCACCGTTATGGCGTAGATAAATGTGTCAGTACAGGTTTAATAAAAAGTGAACAGCAGGAGTTTTTTTTTTAACCGTTGGATGTAAACACATAATTCAATTGCAAAAATGCTTTAAATAAAGTGGGAATATAAGAAATAGTAATTTAAATTATGTACAATATTTTTGTAAGAAGTTAAATGAATTAACTTTTATACAGTTCATCTGGCAACAAAAGTCAAATTGCGAAATTGTTGACCGTACCGAATTTAGTCAAAGTGACAAAAATTTGGCTGTAATACGATCAAATTTGACATAGTTATCATTGATTAAAAATTTCATTGAAAAATAAAGGGGCATTCTCAATTCAGTTTTGGTTGCAAATAGTTAATAAAATTTTTACTACTCATTCGAATTTATTTTATGCAAATATTTCGGTAAAGTTATTACGTCAATGTTACGCCGATTCCTAGTTTGTATTTGAGCCTTCAAGTAACTCTGCCACACAAATAAGAGTTTAAATTATGGTGCCGTTGAATAATGAGATGATTATGATTTGCGGTGAATGCAACCGATCTCTTAGTTCCGAATGTTACCGATTTCCAACCGATTTCAAAAAAATAAAGAACATGCTTATTTTTACAAAGATTTTGTTAGGAAAACATTGACATAGATTTCTGTGAATTCATTCAATTTGTGAATGGCCCGGGGATTCATGAATTCAGATGATTACAAACGTATTGAAAAACCACGATAAAGAGTTGTAAGTTAGAAATTTCGACATTTTATTTCGTCTTAAATTTGTGCTTTTGTGATCTAATTTTTTTAACACTTTACAACATAATTGAAAAGTGTTTATGACTTTGTTCATTCTGTCTGTCCGTTCGCACGATAACTGCCGTAAAAATGGTTTTATCAAAATGAAATGTTAGTATGTTGTTCAGACGGTCTGTGGGGCGATCGGCCAGAGTGTATACGAAGTCAGCCCCCTCCGCTCACATTACACGCGGATATTGGCTGGCTTTCGAAGCGATCGCCAAATGTATCACGAGACTTTCCTTCTCAAGGTTATTTCGGAACGAGACACGTGATATTTCTCCTCTTCTGTGCTGTCGCATTTACTCGCATTTACGTTCAAGTCATAACTCAATAATTTGTTAGTTATAGCTCTAAGGCAGTGTTCTTCAACCTTTGTCATCCCGCGGAACCCTTTCTTGAGCTATTTTTTTTTATGGAACCCTTCGTTCAGTAGCACACCCAGATTTGATTTTAGGGGGATGTGTCATATTACGTATTACATGTTATAAACAAGGTACGCCCCTGCCTTTGCTATAAAAACTTTATATAAGATATAAATTTGCATTAATTAAAACAAGAAGATAAATATTCCGTATAAAGTATTTGTATTATACATACATATGTCGAACATTCGAATTGTAGTATCGACTCGCGGAACCCCTAAAG
>OX578133.1:133424717-133799717 GCA_951213105.1 Amaurobius ferox | reverse complement strand
GAAACATGCTCTCCCGACAAAAACCGGAATTCAAATTTTCGCCTATATATATGAAATAAAAATCAATCCATTGCCTTAGAGCAGTGTTCTTCAACCTGTGTTCCGCGGAACCCTAGGGTTCCACTCAAACGCTTTAGGGGTTCCGCGAGTCGATACTACAATTCGAATGTTCGACATATGTATGTATAATACAAATACTTTATACGGAATATTTATCTTCTTGTTGAAGAGGAGAAATGTCACGTGTCTCGCTCTGAAATAACCTTGAGGAGGAGGTCTCTTCGCGCTTCACGTGATACATTTGGCGATCGCTTCGAAAGCCAGCCAATATCCGCGTGTAATGTGAGCGGAGGGGGTTGACTTCGTATACACTCTGGCCGATCGCTGATCACACACCTCCGCTACGCATGAAAGTTATGGCTAACGGAATAGTTCATAAAGTAGGTGTTGATCGCACACCTCCGCTACGCATGAAAGTCACAGTTAACTGGATAGTTCATGAAGTAGGTGTTGATCGCACACCTCCACTATGCGCAAAAGTCACAGCTGAAGGAATAGTGC
Source organism: Amaurobius ferox (assembly GCA_951213105.1). Taxonomy (NCBI): domain Eukaryota; kingdom Metazoa; phylum Arthropoda; class Arachnida; order Araneae; family Amaurobiidae; genus Amaurobius; species Amaurobius ferox. Next base: position 133,799,156 of record OX578133.1, on the reverse strand, counting down.
TGGAGAAACGTAATAATTTGATTGCTAGGTGCTAATTTTCCCGGAAGTAGTTCAAAAATACCACTTACCTTTTTCAACTTACCTCCGTTCACGTGAACGGCTCACAGAGTTTTCCAGTAAGTTTCTTCATGCGGATTGGGAGTTCTACCTATGCACTGGCTCATTTGCATACTATATGAGTCGGACCTTGGAATTCGTTCCGGGAGGTACCAAGTGGTCGTCGACATTGTAGTCGTAGTAGACGACGATAGTTAAACATGGCGGGAATAATCATTAGTATTTAAATACGATTACTTTGTATTTGAGATATGTATTGTGCGATCGGAATAGCTGAACTATAGATTTAAATAGCTGTTTTGTTAAGTTGCGGATAGAATATTGCTGATCCTTAGAATGGACATATAGCTGAAATATTTGCATAATTTAATGTACTTGTATTGTGTTGATGGTGAAAGCAGGCAACTAAATTCTCTACGGTATTTAGTAGAAGGTGGCGTTTAGTGCTGTCTATTGACTGAATGTGTTTATCTAGTTAAATCAACACTTAAGATTCCCAGAATTGTGATGTGTCTTGATATGTGGACTTTCTGTGTGCTGTAAACTCCAAAAATGTATATAGTTCAAGCTGTATTGTTCATACAGCATTTTTTCTTTATTGCCGTGATGTAATACTGGCAAAGATACCTTCATCTTTCAATAAAAACGAGGTTTGACTTTTTTCATTGACACCACTGGGCATACTTTGCTACACTCTGTACACTCTGATGATTTATACAGAGATAAAGAGACGGTTCATAAAGTAAGTGTTGGTCACACAGCCCTGCTACGTGTGAAAGTCACAGATAACAGTGCAGTTCATAAAGTAACTTTCGACCATTTACCTCCGCTAATCGTGCAAGCCACGGGTAATAGTGCAGTTCATTAAATAGATGTCTGTCGCATACCTCAGCTACGTGCTGAAGTCATGGCTAACGACGCAGTTCATGAAGTAGCTGTCAATCGATCGACTTTTAAGTCACTGGACATATTATTTTAACTTAAATCAATATTTAATAATAAGTTCAAAATTTTCCAGAAAACCCACATCTCTATATATGTGGGAGAAAGCATATGAAAAATCGCAAATGAATTGGTGTTGGAGAAGTCATGATAACATGCAAGATTGAAAAATGGAGCATAGGAAACTTTACGGCAAAAGAATATTTTTAGGCAAGAAATAGAATGTACAAAAGTGACTACAAAATAACAAGCAAGGCACTTTTTATGTGGTTTTCTCATCAAAGATAGAAAGGCAGTCCAACATTACTGTAAAAGACTCTATTTTTGTTAAAAATTAAAAGAAGCCGATGCATTTTCTTCTAACATTGGGTGGTTAGATATGTGAAATAAAAGATAGAGTTAGTTAGGTGACAATTTGTAGAGAAAAATTACATCGGATTTTGAGGCTGTACATAAATAGACAAAATTAATCCGGATATATGCCTGAAAGAAACTCTGAATCCGAGTTACAGTCCTAATTAATGCAGATTATCGAAACTTAACTGTAAATATATTTGGCTAAGTAAGCATTATATTTAAATATGTTTGATTATTTAATTTAGCTCTTTTGCTATTAAGTAAAAGATTTTAATTTTTTTAGATATAATGGTAGTTTACCTCAAGGAGAAAAGGGGAGACGTAGAAGCAAATTTGTTCTTTGTAAAAGACCAGTATCTAATGGAGTGAGGAAATCTCAGCATTATGTTGTAAAAACGCCACAATCTTCTAAAGTAAGTTATATTTAGTGTTATTTAAGTGAATTCTTTTATACAATAACCATCTTGTATTTAATAACCCATGCATTTACCATGTTCTTTTCAAAATCAACTATTGCTGGCCACAAATGAATTTCAAAACATAGTACTACTTTTTGAATTTACATGGAAATATAGCTACACATGATGCAATGGCAGTGAACTTTTTGTAAATGGGAATCTATGTAAAACCTAATTCTTGTTTAAAGAAAAAGATTTTTGTAGTTTCTTAAAAGTAGCTTATGTAACAAGAAAATCTGTTTAAGAGACTTCATTAGTTACAAGCTCCAATCTTTGTTTTCCATGTTAATGCATGGACATTTAGTACCGCAGCTTTATCGCAACATTTCTTCCAAAAATCAACATAATTCAATTTTGTTTCCAGAATATCAAAGCTAAAGAAATTGAAGGGGTTTTTTCGTCTAAATTGTTAAATATTTTTAACAATTTATCAATAAGTTAAAAGTCACTTGAAAAGTCAAAACTAAAAGTTTAACAGACTTATATCAACTTGCAGTTAATAATATTTGAATTGGAAAAATGCAATTAATAAGAGCAGAATTCTATCTTTCGATAGATGCCAAACTTTTGTACTACCTCAAATAGAATACCATCAATTTGGGATAATTGTAAATATTGATCTGAAAATAATTGTATTTTACTTTCCTCCTTCTAACTTAAATGTTTATAAGGGTCGGCTGGAAACTTGTGGAGAAGAAGTTGTTTGTGAGAAGTCGTAAAAAAGGGGAAGGGGAGGAGATAAAGGGCTGACGGAATCCTGAAAACTGTTCTCATGTTGGGTGGAAAGAATTCAAACTGTAAGTGGGGAACCTTTTCATTTCAGACTTGATTTCAGTGTATGTCCATCATAGAGTTAGTTCTGTGTGATCAAGATTTCAGACATTCACCCTGTCTGACCTGACAGTACCAGTATTTGAACTGAGCTCAAAGAAAATTATAAATGTAAAATACGAGCTTAAATGTATTCAATACATGAATTTGTGAAATTTTTGCACAAAAAATTGAGCTAATAGTTTATTTAATGCATTTATCTTTACATAGCTGAAACCAACACAATAATTTCATGTACTGCACTAAATTCATTTTAAAAAATCAAAATTTAATATGTTCGACCTTGCTTACATCAACTTTTTTAAAAATCAAGTCTAAGCCTGGCCCAAAACAATACTATATAAATCAGTCCTGACCCAATCCACTGGCTGAATTAGTTATTAAAACTGAATTATTATCAGCTGTTGAATGGCAGTCAAGCATATTATCAAACATCTTAATTTTGAGTTAGAGTAATTTACACATTATTATCAATTGCTGAATGGCAACAAGCATATGCACATGTTTATCGATTTGTGTTTATTTATGTTACATTATGTATTATTATGTTACTCACTTTTAATAAAGTAAGGAATTACTTTATTTTAAAATGCTTTTGCAATATAACACTTTATATGTAATATTTTTGTCTTTTTTTATAACTTATAGCTGATTAATTACATTTTAAACCATAGTAAAAGTTCCATATACTCACCGAATATTCTCTGTATGTGTACAATTAGGCCTAACTGATACTTAACACTCCTGCCATTGTCCATCACAGGTCACTTAAGGAAGAGAATTTTAATAAGATAATTTTGAGTCATTTTAATAATGTAAATAATGCTATATAAAATTTATACTAAAAATGTTCATTTTGAAGATATCTTTCACACAAAAAATCAAAATTAATGATCTTTTGCATTTATTAACTTTTGGTGAATAAAAATTTTCTCATAAATGTTCATCTGTACTCACTAGTAACATAATGCTAGATTTTAATAACTTGTTACTTTCTCTATATACATAATATAATATATAGGGAAAGTAATATGATGGGATCGAAAATTTGAGTTTTCAACCGAAGAACACATTCAAGCTTCTTGATCTCGAATTGAAAGTTTTCAGGTGCAAGGATTTTATCAAACAAAAGAGTTTTTTTTTTTTTCATTTACTGCATCTTCAAAGTGGTACCAAGTGAATTCCCCATTTCTTTGAAAATTTATTACTAAAAACTAGGGCATGAAATCAACTAAAATTTTATATGGTATTATAACTGTGTTATATGTAGCTTTGAAAAAAAATATCTAAGGAGGTGGGTGACATTTCCTTTTTTTTTTTGAAATGGTATGGAATAACTGTAAAGTTATTTCATTACATAGGAAAAGTCATGTGCTGCCCATATTAGAATTTTACTTTCCCTACATATATAGTATAATATGTAGGAGGGAAAGTAATGTGATGAAGTGGGACATTTGAGTTCAAGTTTACGATGGAAGAGCATGATTTAAACATCCCTGAACTTTGAAACATCCTTGAACATTTTTGGGGTAATGTCTGTGTGCATGTGTGTATGTTAAAGTACGTGTATGTATGCTCGTGTGTATATCCATTAATCCATAGACATTATATTTCATGAATGAATGAAACATTTTAAAAATAATTTGTTGTGATTATTAGAATTAATGTGAATACTAGAACCCTATTTATTTTAAACACAATCAAATGTTCAGAAGAGTTTAACCCCCACTCCAATTTTCAAATTTGTTAATAGTCATTTATTTTACAGGTTATTAAATAAATATTAGTTGTCATATATTTTACAGATTATTAAATAAATGTTAGTTGCATATTAAATAAAATTTTGCACTTGAGTTTGAGTATGTAATTCTGTTTAAACAAATACATTGTTTAAATTGACAAATTTCAAATTATGTGGTGCTAAATGAAATGACAAAAGCATTATACTGTAGATTTTGTAATCATAATGTCTCTGTGAAAGAAGTAAAGTCATTGCGTAATGTAGTGAAATGTGTGTACTGTTCACATCAGATTATTTTTCATTACAATTTAAAGGTGGTGGGTGAGGTACTGGATAGGCCAGTACCTTGCCCACTTCCTTTTAAAAAATCAGTGCCAAATGTACAATTGGTGTAGTAGCACCCGGAAAAAAAAAAACTTGAAATTTTAAATGAATTTTATCTTCAAGTTTAAATAATTAAAAATAACATAAATAAATGGTGCTTGGCAGTAAAGTACAATTTGCAATATCTGCTGTATCATTGTTGCATAATAATGTCGATAAATATTTCTACAAAAAGGTATTGAAATCTAACAAAAACATCCTTCCAAAATAGTTATGAAATCTCAAAATGGTTTGTCCCAAGTTTCCGGAGACTCAGAGCTATACTTTCAGGTCTATGTTTTCTGTCGAAGGATGCTACCCCTCTTTCAAATCACATTTAGCCTTTTTAGTCACAGTCAATAGACTAAAATGGGCTGTGTGTTATTTGAAAGATGGTTAGAAACCTTCAGTAGGGTTCCTAGATGAAAGAACAGCTTGGGTTCTACAGGAAACTTGGTGGCAAACAATTTTGAGATTCCATGACTGTTTGAAAAGATGTTTTTATTTGTACTTACCGAAGAGATTTTACCATGAATTTGTATTTTTGTTAGATCTATTGTATATATGCATAAATAGGAAGTTAAATGTTATTTAAAGACATGCCAACTGCTCTGGATTGTCCGGAGTTTATCTGGAAAACTTAAAAATTTGTTGCTCCATATTTCCCCCAAATGCTCCTGAAAATAAATTTCTTTTTATGAATTGCAAAAATATTTAATTTTTATTAAATCTGCCCGTTTCTTTATGTTCCTCGTGTAATTGCTCCTCTCATAGCTGCAAATGCTTCAAATTTACCCGGAAAGTTTCTGATTTTCGGGCATCATTCCGATATTCCAATTGGAAACAGATTTCTTCAGATTTTTTGTTCACAAACTAAAAGTCCCTACTTTTCCCCGATTCCACTACAAAAATTCCCCAAAGATGTTCCCTCTTTCTCTAAAAATGATAAACAAATTTTCTTCACTTCCTTTCTAGCGACTAGCTGTGGTTTTACGGACATTACTCCCAAAACTACGGATAATCCCGTGAAATCCGTGCATCCCACCATTCAATTCATATTCCCTGCTTTGCTGAGAGTCCAAAATTATCAGTTTGCATCTACTTTCTTCTTCTAATGAGTTCATATCGGAACAATAGACCTAATTTATTTTTATAATGCGAGTAAAAAAAGGAAAATTTTACTAAACAAATTATATTTCGCTTAAATTATAAGATTGCACAATGGATAATTCCATTTTTTTTTAAAAAGATCTTAAAACCAATTAATATTTATAGAGAATTTTCTTCTGATTTCAAATATCCAAGCGTAAATCTCTTAAAATAATTATTTATTTAAATATCAAGAAATGAAAAAGCACAAAATCTACTCAAACACAAAACGGCCCGTGATTGACTGTGACGTCACAATGCCTGTTCGACCTGTGATGCAACATTCTACTATGTGCTGTATCTACTGAGATATTTGCAAGTAGTTGGCATTTAATTTTGTTTACAATTTGTTTATAATTATTTTACCCATTTGTTCTTGGTCTGCTTGAGTTTATTCCTTATTTTATTTTATTGTAAACATGGATTCTGGTTTTGTTAAAGGGTAATCGGACAATTTGCCTAATATCGATTTTACTGTGACGGCGCTCTCTTTCAGAAATAATAAATATTTTGTGACAGCTGAAACTCAAGATGTAAACTTGATACCCTTTTCTTGAATGCTTATAATAATAATAATAATGATAATAATTATTATTATTATGTGAATTACATTTACGTTTAAGGTATCTGTGGTCGAAATCGGAGCATTACGAAAAATGCAAACACTTTGGACGCCAATTTCTCCGAACATGATAGATAAAAATGTTCATATTTTTTTCTTGTTTCATTGGTCCAGATTATGAATATATGAAATAATTTTAATGCTTTGGAACTTTTTTAGAAAACACTTAAAGCGTCTATCCAAGCAAGTGATTTTTTAATTTTTCCTACTTTCACTCAAACTTCAAAAGATAGATATAAATAGTAAGTGACAAAAATATATATTAGTAAATTTAGTTTCTGAATCTACTTTTTGAGGGAAAAAAAAAAGCTAATATATTGAATCTTACTGACTTAGTTTTCGAGTAATTGTCTTGACAAGTTGAAGAAGATTGAAAATTTTTCATTTTACAAGTTTGTAATGCTTATATCTCAAAAACTAAAAGTGCTAGCTATGAACAATGAGCAAGAATTTGTAGCTCTTCTAAAGTCTTGCAAGTGAATTGGGTTTTGTATAGAGTGATTCTAATTTCGATAGCTTAGTTTTTAACCTGGATTTTCCAATAGCTAGGAAAGTTGCAATATTTAAAATATCACAATTGCTGCAGCTCAGTGTCCTTACTTACTCCTAGGGTTGGTCATTTTGCCAGGACAGTGGCAAAAACCTGGTAAAAACTGAGAAAAATGGCTGGATTTAAAAAAAATGTACAAAAAACAATATAATTTTGTACATAATATAATTGAGACTTAAATCAGAATATTAATTAGTTATTTCATTAATATTAATTTGTTTAATTAAAATGATAAATATAATGAAACATTAATTGATTAATAAGAAGTTGTGAAATCAATCTTCATTTTATCCTTATTTGAATCTCTAGATATAACTTTTATGAATAATTTATAGAAGTAATCTTTTAAAATTCCTATAATTTTTTTTTTTAATATATATATATAAACATATGGACCAGATAAAGTGATTAAAACTGTTGATGCTAATAAATGGTGGAGAAGTATAGCAAGAGCATGTGATATTTCTAAAGACTTTTGCAAGTTACTTGCACATCTCTAAACATGCCCTTCAAGCAGTGCTGTAATAGAGAAAATATTCTCTAATGCAATAATGCAATCTAATAATGCAATGTTGAAAAAACAAAATATGTGCTCTGATGTAGAAAATTGAATTTGATGAAATTTAATTATTTTATGTGTAATTCTTTTCATAATTAAAGTTATAATTTAATATGAGCTATATTTTTTTTTTAATATTTATATTATATAATAATTAATACACTTTGTATCTTCAAATTACTATTGTTCTGATTCTGATGGATAGCAAAATTTATATTATTTCTTAGACTTTGTTAAAAATTAACTGAAGCATGGAATTAGTTGTTTAATAGTTATGACTGTTTAAACCAAAGTCAGTGAGTTATTTTATTGTTATTTACTCTCTCCTTTCTCATGTTCTTCATACATAGTATTAACTAAAAAAGTATTTTACTAAAACAATACTAACTTAATAGCATACGTAACGAACACTCTTTAATGACAGTGGTGAATTTTGTTTACAATCTGACTTCCTGTGCTTCACATAATTTTTCACGAAAAACATTTTTTGGCACAGATATAAATATTTTATCTGAGGATGTAAAACTGGCAGTCGTTCACATTGCAGCGATACAATACTTATAACTATTCGGAAGTTTGGGACTGAAGAAACAATTATAATTATCAGAACTTTCCGAATATAACCAAACTTATGCATCAATTCTCCAATGACGGGAGCCGCGGAAGAACCATGTGATGTCACATTCCGTGCATGTTAAAATGGACTGTTTTCCTGCCACAGTCAGAAAGGTGAACTTTGACTGCTAATAAAACATGAAATACAGCTCGGAGAATAAAAATTTTTTTTATACCGTTATCTGTTTTGAAACATTTTGAATCAAATAATAGAAAAAAGAGGCCGGAATTGTCCATTCAGTCTTTTTCAGCCTTGCCGAGAGTACACAATTGCCTTTTTCCATTGATCCCCATCTCCCTATTGTTGCATATTAACTTGACTAAACTAGCGTATTTACCTATTTTGGTTGATTATAAAGGCTAATTTTTTAATTATTTTCACGTAAATAGTATGATTGTGAAATTCATTTTTTTTTCGCGGGCATTTCCAAGAGTACGCAATTATCCTTTTCTTTTCTATCGATCTCCATCATTGTTGCACATTAACTTGACTAAACTAGCATATTTTCATATTTTGGTTGATTATAAAGGTTAATTTTTTAATTATTTTCAAGTAAATAGGATCATGAAAAATTCTTTTTTTTTTTTCGCGGGCGTTGCCAAGGTACATAATTATCCTTTTCCATCCATCTTCATCTCCCTATTGTTGCACATTAATTTGACTAAACTAGCTTATTTTCATATTTTGGTGAATTATAAAGGTTAATTTCTTAATTATGCCATTTTCCCTCTATTAGCCTTATTTTCTCTTTTCCCCATTTCAGGTTTTTTTATCCATTTTTTTAAGTATGATGTATTTATTTTATGATGATTTTACATAACGTTGATGAATATGCCTAAAGTCGTGAATAAAAATCTTCAGATTTTCAGCTATTCAGAGTTGACAGCTATGTCCTAGAAGATCATAACAGAGTAATTAAATTTAAAATACTGTCAAAAATAATGCTGAACATTCTTCTTTTTCCTCACGGCAATGCAGCTTGTGAGAGGGTGTTCAGCACTGTGAGAAAAAAACAACATGAATTTGGATCAAACCTGGGCATTGAAACATTAGATTCCCTTATGATACAAAAATGCAATTATTTTTGTCACAACTTTTGTTGCTACAAGCAAAATTTTTCTGAACAAGAGCTTGTGAAAGCAAAAAAAGCTACATATTCATCATTGAATAAATCTTAAAGAAAATGGTAAAATGTTTACATATTTTTGATTGAAAAGCATATAAAAATTAATATTTTTTTTAAATCTCTAAATTTACTTGTTTTTGACAGTTAATAAGATCATGACGGCGACATGATTTTGTTAACTGTGCTAAATTATAAAATCGTTACGCTGCTCCTGACAGAGTTATTTGAATGTTGGCATGTCTGTATTTATCATTATGCCCCTAGTGATTGTGATACAAAATGCTAGCCTCAATTTTGTTTTATGTTCAAAATGGATTTCAAATTGTAAATATAATAGATTTGTGATAAAAATAAAAATTGTTTCCTTTACTGGTTCCAAAATAAGTATTTTACTAACATAATTAGAGTTGTACCGAATCAAGATTTTACCGAATACCAAATATTCGGCCTCGGTTAAAAGCCTAATATTCGCTGGTGGCTTCAGATGCCATGAACACTGCACCTGGTCATGGTAAGTTGAATCTTGAACCGATTTAATAATGAATTGATAATAACACTGAGTACTTGAGCTATAAACACACTTCCACTTAGCTATAAACATTTTAGGATTTCCTAGATTTTTTCTTTGTTTATATTGTTTATGACAGATACACAACTGAAAACTGAGGCTATAAAATGGAAATCTGAAATTTGTATGCATGAGAAATAGTTGTGCACCAAGATTTAACAAAAGCTGCAAAATTCTTGCAATTTAGAGTTAAAATTCATCGGAAATTTATGCTTGTGATTAAAGTTATTAAACATGCTATTTTAGTTATGGTCATTCTCCTTCCTATTTTCCATATGATTGTTTATGGGCCATGCATATGTAGGTCAAAGTAAAGCAACAATACATAACATCATGAAATTTGCACTTCAGTCCTGAAAAGCATGGTTCCAAATGTTGGAAAACAGGTCTAAAACTAGTTAATTATTAATGTTTTCTTTTTGTGGTGTGACGTCATCAGTTGTGTAGTGACATCATGATTCGATGTATGTTATCATGGATCGCAAGTATGGTGTTTTCCAGATTTTGATAAGTGGTCATGCAAATTCTCTAGAAGAAGTTGAAGGCTTTGCATGGATATTTGCATGTGTCCATGACATCACCTCTTCAATGTGCATGGCCAAAATTAGAAATGAAGAATGATCTTTTTTGCAATCTTCCGCAATTCGATTATGCAATACTACTCAGTGGAAGTGCAGAAAATATTCGATTGCTGTAGATTTTCGGTTTCATTAACTTTTTTTTTTCATAATTCAAGGAGTGTATAAATGGCCATAAAAAATTGTCAAAATATGAAATAAAAAGTATTTTTAAATGTATTGATTAAATGTGTGTTTTATACATAATTCTTTAAGATAAAAAGAATAAGATCAGCCCCTAAGATTATCCGTTCTTGAGATATCTCAATGTTTTGGCAATTTTACAATGCCTCTATTTGAAAATATAGTCAGCTACCAAATGAAAACAAAATTGAATTAAAACTGCGAATTCAGAGTAATTTTAAATAGGTATCCATGTAATTTTGTGCAATTAAATTCATTTCATTATGAAAAAAAGAGAAAATGAATTTTAGTCTTAAGGGGAAAGTTCTGTGTTGCTCACATCAGATATTTTTTACTGTTAAGACAAAAAAGTAGTTAACGTTGCAGTCAATCCCATATACCAACCAGGATTGGGATTGTATAATATGTATTCTACATTTGATGTATAATACAAAGTTTTCTAATGGCGTATTATGGGTGATTCTGCAAATAGATGTACTTTTACTGTTCCAGTATGTTTATAATTAAATGTGGGATACTAGAGCAATGAAATAATTATTTCTTCCTAATCTAAGTGTAAAACTAAAGAATTGTTTTATAACATATCCTTTAAATTTTTTTTTTTTTGGGGGGGGGATTATTTTGTCAATGAATGTCATTTAGCATGGATGTCCCTAATTAAGTTTTTCAGAACAAACATCACAAAAATTAGACTTGTGAGATATTTGTGTTTAAGTATTTTTATTTACAAGCATATAGAACAATGAGATATTAAAAGAAAACAAAAATTCTGTTGCAATAAAATATAAATACACAGTGAAAAATTGTCTCTGTACTGCACAGTCATTAGCATGGGCAGTTTTCAAGAGTGAGAAAATGACAAGAACAGCTATTTGTGATACAGATGTCAGCATTGGTCCTGTCTGGTGTGAAAAGAAGTGTGCTTTGTTAAAGTTGTGTTTTGTATGCCTGGGGTTTAAATGAGCAGTCTTGATATAGCCATGTGTGTACCCATACAACAGAATTTTATTTTACTTTTGTTATAAGTGATAGTATTGTTAAAATGTTATTTGGTTTTCAGAAATTTGCTGAGTTCCAGTCTAGTATTTATTAGATGTTTGCCATTTAATGTACCCAGCATTGCACAGGTTTTTTCTATCAATAAATAATGCAAATGAGAATGGAAATTATACAAATCAATTTCCAAAATGCCTATTACATTCTAGTACATTAGCTGCACTTAACCCATCAGTATCCTCTACTTTCTCATTCTCTGCCATATTTACATTAGCCCTAAACTATACTAGCCCCCAAAACAGTACAATATAACAAAATTCAAATAGCATAAAATCCAAAATGGATATTCCGAATTACTAATTAAATTCTCAGAAGATCACTGCAACCAGGGGATAACAAGAAAAATAGCGTACTTCAATGTAGTACTTCAATGTAGCGTACTTCAATGTGCGTAGGGTACCACATTGTCACTGGGTATTTGCATGAGCTTTTGTGTACTCTAATCATGTCACCACTTGTACTGGCAGTTGTTCTAGAGTTCAGCTTATACACTTGTGTGTGCTAATTCCCATAGTTAGCGGAGAATATTACTTATGTACAGATAAATTCCACTTCGTAAATATACTACTGACTCCATCTCCAGGGTCTAAATTACCCCTGGGTCATAATTCACTTTATCACTTGTGCTTTGTGCACATTCAAACTATGACTCGGGAACTATACTTTATTTAACCAGGGTAAATGCTAAAAAAAAACAAATTATAAGTAACTACAAAATATATCCATGGCAACAAGGCACATATGCATAATAGGTCAGAATACCGAACATCTAAGTTATAAAGCCAACATTAAAAAAGTCTGTGAATTTGGTAAAAAGTGTCAGCCAGCAAAATAGTTTTCTTATACGGCGATCAGCACCTGCACAGAACTCCTTCCAAGCATTCGCATAGCAGGTGCTGCTATAAATTAAAAAAAAAACTAATGGGAAAACTGTGTATTTTATTGTTTTTTAACGTTACACATGTAATCCACGAAAACCGACACATACAACCTATGAATACCGTCTGAGCTAATGATGGAATCTTTTTAGGCGATTATTTGTATTGTGACAAAGTAAATATTAAACAATGGTACATACATCATCTTTTTTGGGGCGCGGTAGCCCATTGGTTAGCGCGCTGGAGTTGCACTCGGTAGGCCCGGGTTCGATTCTAGCCGCTGCCAAAACTGCCGCCGTGTTCACGCGGAGTACGATCACGTTAAACATGTGGGTCCATAAGTCCTCCCGAGAGGTTGGTGGTAGGGGAAGGAGGGTACGGTCCCTGTGGATGCCTCCCCCACTGGGTTCCAGTCTAAATTGGGTGGCACATCCCGGCCGTCCAAACAGTTACCTTACACCTTTCTGGTAGGTCGGACGATCTGGATCTCAACAACAACAACAACATACTTCATCTTTTAAAAGTTAATATGTACCACTTTTAAAAAAAAGTATGAACCACTTTTTAAAAATTAGTGTGCTTTAAAAATGTGTTCCATTTTTAATAACATTTATTTCCAGATGGCACTAAAAGACAGACCAGTAAAACTAGCAAATTAGACATTCATGAACAAAACATACCAAATGCAAAAATCTTTTTATTAACACATAGCTGTGGCCATACTTTAATTCTAAACAGCATTTTCTTATTCTCATATTGCATAACATATGAGTATATCATGTTCCAAAAATATCATTCAGTTACATTATTTTAAATGGGAATATTCAATAAAAATACTAATTAAAATTACTAATTAAATGTTGTATTATTTGTAAGATTTTATAACAAAAGTAAAAGTCCACTTTTCAGTTTTGTGAGTCACCATTAATTTCATTGGTTAAAGCTCTAAATATATCGGTTTTGTTTTACAAAATATCCTTTCTTTACCATTGAAATCCACCAGTCCTCATTTAGGACAAATATTATGGCTTCCTATGCTGAGAATTTTTGCAGTAAATTGTGACATATATACAAACATCGTCACAGGCATTTTATAGTATGGATTCATGGGTTCTTTTCCATAAAGTGCAGTTTGAGTGAGTTAAAAGAAATGATTTGAGCATCTTATTAATAGTGATCACCGTGTAAAATGTAATTTTGATTTGAATTTGTTTTGTAGTCATTAAGTTTTAATTAATATAGTTTGCTAATGCAAGGAAACATTTACCCAAAGAATTTGAGGGGGGTTTTAATATAAATAAAATGGTTATTGATAATGAAAATTTTGTCAATGTTCATTTCTAATATTATAATTTTAAATATTTCCTATAGGCAATATTAGATAGTAAGCAGCATTCTATATCATATACTTTGTCAAGAAACCAAGCTGTAATTGTAGAATATATGCCAGATGATGAAACTGATATGTTCCAGGTAATTTTGTGTTCAGGAATTTGATTAGAAGTTTAATTATTTAATAACTGTTAGCATATTCACCTTCACTTTTAATCTTAAAGTGTTTTTCTTTTTTGTTATTATGGAGAACAATTATTTTGATGTTATTTGTATGTAGCAATAATCAGGTGCTTTTGAAAACTAGAGATGTGGGTCAAAAGATTTTCTCGGAAATAGAATTTTTTTTTTTTTTTTTTTTTTTTTTTTTTTTTTTTTTTTTTTTATTCATTAGAAAAGGACATGTAATACACTTTTTACACTGCTTTTTAAAAAGCAGGTAACTTTATAAGAAGTTTTTGATTATTCAGTTTTCTAATTTTGAGGTGGAAATGGGGATAATGCTTTATTTTGAAGAAAGGGGATAGACAAGAACTAGGAAGGGTACAAGTGGCATTTTGCTCATTTTGATAAAACAGCAGGTAAATGTTTTGGAAGATTAGCCTTTCAGCATTAACACTAGAATGATGGAAGCAGTCATTTTGACCGCATAACTCAATGTAGTTATGTGGTCAAAATGACTGCTTCTGTATTCTAGTATTAAATTCTGTAAAATGTATATATGATAAATAATATAATAAATATTGTTTTTACAAGTGATTCGGTTGAAGGAAAACACTTTTACAGCGCTAAATATTAGGGATGTTCCGATACCGATTATCGGTGTCGCTGATATATATCAGTATTTTCCCGATACAACTGATAAACCAATATTTGAGAACCTATAAACTGATAGATCCGATATTGTTTTTTCTTCTTTTTTTTATACTTCAGTATTGAGAAAATTGTTTCTCTTTAAATGCCTTTCGCCCTGAAATAGAATGATGTGCAGAAAGACCATAAAATACAGAAATATAAAGCCTAAAATGTAGACAATGGAGGATATAAGTTCTCGGATCTTGTACATTTGCATGAAAGGACAATGCTTAAAGTCAAAGGTCATTCAGTGCTATGTTCAAATATTTATAGTTAATGGAGATGGGTCATTCCATATGGGGACATCCGATGAGTGTTGCTCTGTAGTCACAGATTTTTTTAAAATTTTTACCATGGATACACATGGTAATAAAACCCCCAAATCTGAATTTGTAATGTATATATCCCAATAATGACCCAGATACAGGCATTTGAAAAATGGTCATTTTTGCGAAATGGCGGCCATCTTGGATTTTCCACTAATGTTTAAAAATGTAATAGCATGAGAACTAATGGCTCAAATTAAATAATTCTGGTACCAATTTAAGGCTATTTATATCAGGAATATAAGTGCCATATCAAAACAATTAAAAAGATATATTTTAATATCGTTATTACATGAAAATTGCAAAAATCACCTTTGGATTGATGGACAACTTAAATGGGCTATAAAAAAAATGGCCCCTAATATTTTTTTCTCAAACTTAGTACAAATACTAACTAATATGTGGGCTTTAATTAAAAAAAAAATTAGAAAGGTAATATTTCTTATTGCAGAGAAAATAGCTTTAAAACATATATAGATTTAGTTAACATTTGACATGGAATGCTTTAATCATTTAAAAAAATATATTTTTTAAAAACAAATAATGAGCAAAAATAAAACATTGGCATTTTTTACACACTAACTAGTATGTGTGCTTTCAGTAAAAAAAAAAAAATAGAATGGTAATATTTAATTTAAATAATGACTAAAAAAATACTGTTATATGTATGTAAAATTTCTGGAGTGCTGAAAAATTGTAATAAAAATCTTCCTAGAAACTACACAGTTATCTCTCTTGTATTTTATTTTCTTATTTCAAATTTTAAGAGGGTATTTTCTATATTCAGTAGAGCTAAAGGTGCACTTTTTCTCCTAGTGGCCACTGGCTTCTAAACCAATTTCACCTTAGAGACAATAAGTACAATAATCTTTGGCATATTGGTTATAAATGACAACTATCACTTAATGCTGAAGCTTTACAGCATATATATAGTTAATTCCACAAAAATAATTTGTAATTAGATAATATAAAACACTCATTTTCATGGAAAGCATTAAAATTAAAAAAAAAAAATCAATTAAACAGAACTACAGCATGTTGATCACCAAAACATATCTTTAGCCTTCTGCCAACTCCAAAGGAAACACTAGGCAATATCCCCTATCCAGTTGAAACAGGAGCAACAAAATAAACATAAACAAACAAGATATTGGAGAAGAAAATTATCCTACAGCACCAATATTGTTTCTGGAATATTTAAAAACACCTGTTTCTGGTACACCTGTGGCTGCCTATAGCCTCCAAAGTTTCAACTCTAATACTCATAGTTCTGTTATATAAGTAATAGCAATTAACATATACCAGTTGTCAGTTCCTGAAATGATTACTTGTACTGCATCATCTGTTTTCTATTAGGTTGAATTTAAAGTAAGATACAATATTACATTTCTGGGTGACTTATTCCTTTCAGAGCTCATTTTTGCTCAAGTGTTCAGAGCTGAGTATGTTCAACAAATAAATCAGTGAATTGTGCTTCAATGATTATTTCTTTTTTTTTATGTTCCATGATTAGTTCTTGTCTTGCTATAAAAATTGAATGTTTTGTATGCAAGAAAATCAATGTGTCATTAAGCCTTCCTGTTTATTCCTGTACTTGTGTTCTGAGTGGTAGTATATACAAGGTTCACAAGGATGAATATCTGAAATGGTGCAGTTTAAGACAGAAAACTTGTGATCTATTTAATAAACCACCAAAATCAGAACTAAGTCCCTAAAACCAATTTCTCTCAGGCTGTCAATGACAAATCAAGAATTACTCATTCCAGGGGAAAAAAATTTTGCATGTCTTGTTATTCTTCCTCGCATTCATCAATTAGTGAGTCAGGGGTTTCTACTGCTGATATGGAAATGACCAATGATGCAGATTATAGTGAAGTCACAATAGTAATGGAACAATTGAAAAGCTGTGAACTTTTGGATTTATCACTAATAAAGTTCAATAGATTTAGCTCTAAGAGGAAACTTAGTTATATGCAAGTTAAGAAATGAAGTAGCCACTTTGCTACTAAAACTGTTACAGTATTGGGTATTGAAAGTATTAATAAGCTACAAAATTCAAGACATTATTTGCCAAAATTGCACGTTTATGATGGAAAATTATTGAATAAGTTTTCTTTAGATGCATCATTTAAAGAAAACGTGCAGATTTTAAAATTAGTCCAAGATTCATGGATAGTCCAACAAACAAAGACATGTTATATTACTACAGAGAATTTAGTTAAAAAAAAGAAAACAAGAAAAATTAAGAGAAACAGAAGGGATGTTATCAATGCCTAGTGAGATATAAGTGTTAAATTAAATTTGATACTATATAAAAGTTACTAGTTTTTATTATAACAGTCGTATGTGTCCAGGAAGAAAATATTGCATATCTATACCAAGTGAAAATAGGAAAATATTAAAACAAAAGATTACTTTTGCATAATTTAAAAGAATTATATGCTGCATTTAAAGAAAATCATAATGAAATAAAAATACTATGTAAATTTTGCACACTACATCCAACAGAATATGTAACTGTTGGAAACAAAGTTATTCATTCTGTACATGTTTGTATATATCATCAAAATATTAAACTCATATTCCATGCCATCCATATCAGTGAATATATTACATCATTGTTAAAAGAAACAAGTTTATTGCACTGAATCAGAAAAGTATGGTGAGCTGGTGTGATAACTGTCCATCTCAAATTTTTAGAGTACCAATGCATCCCAATGAATTAGAAATTAGTGTGTGTTTTGTTTGTATATGTTATGTTTATGTATTCTTATGGCCCAAATGCATTATATATATGGCCAAGACCTTTAGATGTGTGCCAAAGATTATGATACTTGCTATTAGATGAAATTGGTTTAGGAGCCAGTGGCCACTAGGAAAAACTGGGTATCTTCAGCTCTACTGAATATCGAAAATACCTTTTCATAATTTGAAATAAGAAAATAAAATATAAAATGGATAACTGTATGGTTTTTAGGAAGATTTTTATTGGAATGTTTCAGCACCCCAGAAATTTTACATTGATTTCCTATACATATAACAGTATTTCTATAGTCATTAAATTAAATATTACCATCCTAATTTTTTTTGTGCTTAAAGCACACATACTAGTTAGTGTGTAGAAAACCCAGACCACACGACCAACCCATAGGCTAATGGTAGCTTTCTGTGTGGCCGGACTAGTTAGTGTGTAGAAAAATTCCTATGTTTTGTTTTTGCTCATTATTTATTTTTAAAAAATATATATTTTTAAATGATTAAAGCATCACATGTAAAATTAATATATGTTTTATAGCTATTTTTCTCTGTAATAAGAAATATTACCTTTCTAATTTTTTTTGTACTTAAAGCGCACATATTAGTTAATATTTGTACCAAGTTTCAGAAAAAAATATTAGGGGCCATTTTTTTTATAGCCCATTAAACTTGACTATCCATCCGAAGGTGATTTTTGCAATTTTCATGTAATAACGATATTAAAATATATATTTTTTTACTTTTTGATATAGCACTTATATTCCTGATATTAATAGCTTCAAATTAGCACCAGAATTATTTAATTTGAACCATTAGTTCTCAAGCTATTACATTTGTAAACATTGGTGCAAAATCCAAGATGGCTGCCATTCGGCAAAAATGGCCATTTTTCAAATGCCTGTATCTTGGCAATTATTGCGATATATACATTATAAATTCAGATTTGGGGGTTTTATTACCATGTGTATCCATGGTAAAAATTTAAAAAAAATCTGTGACTATGGAGCAACAAGTTTTTCTTAAAATGGGTGTTTTCATGTGGAATGACCCAGATCTAACTCTTGATACATAAATGAAATCCCTTTTTAAAACTAAGTGAGTCAGCCACAAGCAAGCCAACAAACATTCCTATTCAGATATATAGTATAAGTATTGTATTTGGTGTTTCCAGTTGAAGAGAGTTGCCAAATTGCATGACATTCTGCAAAGCAGGCTACTTTTGAACCCTTATTATGATGTTTTGAAACATAAAATAGCTAAAATACTAAAAAAATAATGCGTTGAATCTTCCGAGGTCCTACAGTTCCTGTGTACCAAATTTTATGGCTGTACAACGTTTAGATTTCCTACTACAGACTGCACACACACGCATCTTCCATCATTATGCAGGAAGAAAAGTGTACATAATACAATGGCTATTTATTTTTCATGTATGCCCGGAAATGTTTACTCACTTCTAAATGAGGGCAGAAACTGGCAGTTTGATACACAGCTGGTTCAAGTAAAGTGATGTAATTGGCCAGAAAATTCTAAAAATTCAATATTAATCTATTTGAGGGTTGGGCTATTTTATTCTCCATATCTGGTTCATATTTGATTCACCCTCTATATTCACCCTCATTATCCTACTATTTTCTTTACATATTTGACTTGCTTCTTTTCCTCCAAAATCAAAAGTGGAAAAGAAGAAAAGCAAAACAATTCTTATAACCTCTCCAGAAAAAATAAATAAAGCAGAAAGAGATATGGAAAAATCATGAATGGTGCATTCCCTCATCTGTCTGATAAATTGCAAACATCTTTTTCTGTAGGAAAATTTTGTTCAATTTCATTTGTTTGGTGTCAATTTGAGCTAAAAAAATACTGTAAATTTGAAATCATTAAGAATTTTTGCTCTAAAACCAATATTTCCAAATATTATTATTCAGACTGGGATCCCCTAGTATTAACTTTTCTCATATAAAAAAAATATAGTATAGAGAAAATATTGTTTTCACGAAACTTTTCGATTATGTTTTAGGACCTTCCTGTACATGTTTTGACAATTTTTAACGTGATGTCAGACCTTGATTTATTTCTTGTGTATTAACTGCCACAAATGTTAATGGATTTCCATGAAACTTTATATTCGCCTTTGTTAACGAAAAATCTGTAATTTTCTAGAATTTTCTTAATTCAGAATTTATTCAAAATCTTATATTTTCCTAACATAGCAGCATGACATAATCGTGCATAAAAGGGTCTGCAGCTCAATGATCATGAAACTTTTCATTTCAATCAATGTTCATCACTATCATCTCATTTCAATTTTGATTATGTGTGCATTTCAAATGTAAAATGCATTTCTCTGCACATAAAGATCCCATTCCTGTCTTAAATTGTTTGAGGTGTTTATAATATTCCATGTGAATACTGTCTGGTTATGTTCGTTAAACAAAAAGGATTCTTAAATTTTGTACTAACATGAGATGTTTCTAAACAAAAAGTATCCAAATCTTCCATTGCTAAATATTCTTGGGATTCTAATTATGTTTTTAATTTTTTGGAAGGCAAGATCATTTTTACGCCTAATTTAATTTTTGAATTGAACTTTCTTGAAATTTTTTGTATTGTTTCTCAATCAAACTCCATTGTTATTGATAATTTTCCTTTTCTTCCCTTCTACTTGGAAATGTGGTTCCATTTTTCATTCCGGTCTGCTTCTTTCATTTATTTGTCTTCCTTTTGCCAGATTTTAGTCATTTTCTACAATATTAATTGACAAAGTTAGATCATATTATAGTCCTTTGAAACTAGTTGGTTCCTTCATATTTGTTTTTTTATTCTTGTTCCTAATTGTTTAGCTGTTATCCTCTACTCAATTTTTTTTTTTTTTTTGTTTTTTTACATCTGGTGTAAACAGCTGTTTCTACAGCTGTCCCATGTTCTTTAGCTACCATTTAGTAGGTTTACTCACTAATCGGTAGTGTCTATTCACTCTACTATTCGTTTTCTTATCTTGGTTTCTTTCCATTCATTCTTTATTTTATGCAATACTTTCTTACATTTATAGTTTTTACCGTTCTTTCATAGTATTCTGGCACTTGTAGAATTAAGGAAGCAGGAAACATTTTTTTCATTTCTCCTCATGGCAATGGCTACTTTTCTCCTATGTGTGTTATTCTACCGCAGATGACAAACTTGCTTGAATAAGTGAGGTCACTCAAGAAGAAAGCAATTTTTTGCCTTTGAAATTGGTTGACACCCAAAGTTGTAGTGTATTTTGTAGTTATACGAATTTTTTAACTATCTGTCTACTTGGTTCAAATTACCCCTAAGTTTCCGGAAAGCAATTTTTATTGAAAATACCATTATTGTCCACTATTGCTTTTCTTTTTTTTTTTTACAAACCAAATGTTGCAAATTATCTCTTTGTGTACTGGTTAAGTAAATTCTGAACTAGACAATAAAAAAGTATAAATATTTAGAAATGAGGTAGAATGGAAGGTTAGAAGGAATTGATAAAGCTTGTAGAGCAAGGGGAAGTACTAAAAATAAGAATTGTGTGTGTTAGCTATTTTGATGATAAATTGTTAAGAATTTTATCTCAATTTCATGCTCCTAAAATACTTTGTACAAATTTAGAACTAAAAACATAATTGAACATAAATAATTAAAATTCTAAATTTTGAGTAAATATTCTTTTAAATATTTAATTTGAAATAATCTTATGCCAATATTGTACCCAGCTTTTTTGAAATTCTTCAATACACCTTTCTTAAACTGTCATTAGTTAAAAATTTAATTTTGAAGTTACTGCTTAATTTATATTAAACAGTGATTTATTTCATGACTAGACATATTTTACACAGAAATTTAGACAATGTGCTTGCAATAAAAAAATGTTAATAACAATTTATTTTCTGCACTTGACTGTCATAGTTATTAAAAAGCTCAAAGCTAAATATAAATTCTTGTTGCTCTCTTTAATTAATGGATTCTTTTGACATTCCATATAATTTTAAGTATTGTTTATTTTCAATTTTTAGATTGGTCGGTCTTCGGAAAGTCCTATAGACTTTGTCGTAATGGATACTGTATCTCCAGATAAAAACGAAACAAAAGTTACTCAGAGCACAATATCAAGATTTGCATGCCGTATTCTTATTCATAGGAGTGCCAATTTCATTGCCAGGATATATGCAGCTGGCTTTGATTCATCAAGAAATATATTTTTAGGTGTAAGTTTTTCCTTATATTGATATTATCATAAATTGTAATTGTATTATATTGTACATTTTTATGTATAATTTTGTTTACAAATTATATATTGATATGTACTAGTTCTTGTAGTTAATTATATAACTAAAGCAAGGCTTGTGTTTACTCACTCTAGAACAGGGTTGGCTGGGATGAGTTTTTTTTTCTTATAAAAAAAGATAAATTGTTGAAATTTTTTTAGGAAAAATGTTTTATTTTAAGCCTGTCTTAAAAAACCCATTTTATTCACTTTCTACCTACACCTCTTTCAGTTACTTTTATTATATGGAATTCCGAGTTTCTAGTTATAAGAAATATGCTTGAAATGTTTTATTAAAAATGAAGTATATTATGTTTTACATATTGTACAAGTCAGTTTTAACTTTTAATAAAAAAATGTACACTTTTGTTTAATTTTGAAAAATATTCAGGTCTACTTTAACCCTATAAATCAATGGGATTAAATGACAAAATGCAAAACTAATAATAATGAAATAAATGCAATGTAATACACAAGGACATTCCGAAATTCAAGGTACATATGGCATAGCTGTCAAGTGTTCAGATTTTGAGCCAAAATAGTCTTGATTTTTCATCTCCATAGTGTTTGTAATTTTTGTATGCAAATATGCATTTTTGTTTTCATCTGCATTAGAGCATCTACAGGTCATAAAATTAGAAATAGATCACAAATGCCCGGAAAATGTCACAAAATGAGAAACAGTCATGAATTGATCGAAGTTTTCCCATATTTTTGTTTGAAAATCCGTTTTCTCGCGATCGCTTAATTGGTGTTCGCAAACGATGATTATTCTCATGTTACAAGAGAGAAAGAGAGATAATCAATGATTATCTAATTAATGTTGGAGAAATGAATGTACATAACCCAAAATATTTATAATGATTTTGTTATATACAAGAAAACTATTTTTCATACATATTATTAATGAAATGAAAGACTGTATTGCACCAGTACAGCGATAAATGGCATTTGTGTGCGATCCTCCTTATATTTTATTACAAACATATTTTCCCC
Organism: Amaurobius ferox; assembly: GCA_951213105.1. Taxonomy (NCBI): domain Eukaryota; kingdom Metazoa; phylum Arthropoda; class Arachnida; order Araneae; family Amaurobiidae; genus Amaurobius; species Amaurobius ferox. The sequence goes on along the minus strand of OX578133.1, from coordinate 133,775,977 downwards.
TTTTGCAATTGGTTTGCATTGTCTAAAAATGTTGTAATTATTTTGTATCGTATACAGAAAAACAATTTTTCAAGCATATTATTAACCCTTTGTGAACGGTTGATGCACCTGTGCTTAGATTGCGAACTTGCATTCAAGACGGTAGTCATGTATTCTTGTCGGAGAAAACTTGCCGTATAAAGGACGGCAGTCACTAATATGCGTTTTGGTATGAAATGTTTTTATTTGAATTTATTTGTATACTAGGTGGCGTTAAATATCCATGCGAACAACTTCAATGTATTTTGTGGATACTTGGCATAGGGAGGGATCCAATGAATCATTTCTCCATCTGGAGCTGTGAAACATGGTTTTGTAATGTAAACAAACAGAGCACTTCTAGTATCCTCTGCTATTTTATAATTAAGTTGCTGTTCTCGTTTTGATTTTAGCTTAATGATTTCGTTGGTGAATCATAGGAATATAAGAGAGTATTTTTTGGGTTTTAGAGGAATGTGCGGCAGTGAAATTATTAAGATACTTCGGAAGAAAAGAATGCCTGGAAACTACCTTCTGCCCACTAAAAGAATGTCTGGGTCAAGACTTTTTCTTTCGGTGGAAGAATATACTCATATGATAAATGAACCAAACAGTAATGAAGGTGATGCAGATAGTAAAGATTTGTAGAATTGTGGTATTTCTGATGATGAATCTGAAAATGCAAGTGATTCTTCAGGTTGTGAATACACTATTATTACAACGCTGCCAGCTTCAGTAGCTGTTTCTGTGAATGATGTTTGGACAAGGGGTTTGAAAGATCTGAATTCTTTTGAGTTTTTCAGCATACCTGGAATCAATCACAATATTATGCCACCTAATTTAGATAAGGAAATTGATTTTTTTAGCATATTTTTCGATGATGAACTTGTAGAATTCATAGTAAAAGCAACTAACGAGTATTTTGTATTGAGATTTGTATGAAAAACATACATCAAATGGAAAATAACTATTTCTTTTATTTCTGAAAAAGTAAATTGCTGTGTTGAACAGGTGATTTTTAGTGAATTTTTTTCGAGAGTTAGGCTTAGTGCAAAAAATTAGATATTCTTTGGGAACAGTTCGGAAGCATGGTCCACGACATTTCCGGAATACTGTCGTCCGCAAAGGGTTAGTGAAATGAAAGGCTATTTGTTTCCTTGCAATCATGCAATGGGTGCTCGTAAAGGATGATTATTCTCACAATGTCACGAGAGAGAAACGATCAATGCTTATCTAATTAATGTTGGAGAAACCCATGTTCATCGTGGTATATACAAGAAAACTATTTTTCAGACTTATTATTAATGAAATGAGAAGCTGTATTGCACCAGTATTATGAAAAATGGGATTTGTGTGTGATCCTCTGTATATTTCATTTAATTGTGAACATAATTTCCACTTTTGCAATCTGTTTGCATCGTCTAAAATTTTTGTAATTATTTCATATTTTATATAAAAAAACTATTTTTCAAACATATTATTAATGAAATGAAGGATTATTTTCTGAATAAACGTATTAAAATAATAATTTGGGTACTTAAGAAATGCAACCATTTCAAAAGCATAAATTAGAATTTGATGCATTTAAATTTACATATCTTTAGACTTTTAAAAAATTAACACTTATTTCATCCTTTAGTTTAAATAAAGATCGAAATCATAATATTTTTTGCCTAAATAAGTTTTGAGAAGAATAACAATTTAAGGAAATATAGGTTCAGAATTATTAGAGCATACAGAAAAAAGCTAAATCATATGCAATTCTAATACTTAATAAAATTAATTAAATAAATTATTCTATTTCATTGTTAAGTATGTGTTAAATAAGCTCAATATATGTGCATATCAGTTGCTTTGCAATTTTAGGTTTAAATGCAAAGAGCCATGTTACTGTGTTCAAATATCTTCTTCCCCCCCCCCCCCTCTCCCTCTGGCAACGTGTTCCTATTTTTTATTCTGGTAGGTTGGCAGCTATAATATGGCATTTATGCAAGTGGAATGTCTGTTTCATGAGGACTTCGTATGGAAGAGGAATAGTAGTCCTATATTCGTTGCTGTTCTCCCATAAGTATTCTGTGGTTAGTGAGTAAACCAAATAGATGGTGTTATTGAACCATATTTGAGTTAAAAGTATGCATAGATTTTTACAAGCGGCATGCATTTCTTAAAGTGATATTCATTGCAAGTTGATGCTTATGGACAGAATGTTTTGTCAAAAAGAGGTGTCTATGTCAGGGTTCAATTTAGAGAAGAAAAATTGCATAGCAGCTATTGCTGTACAAAATCTATCTTGCATAGCAATTCAATATTTTTGATTAGCAATTGAAAATTGCCTTTAATGTTTCTGAAGAGTGAACAAACAATTTCACAGAAAGTGTTTCAGATTAGTCTCCAGATGTATTTCTAATAAACCTAAATCATTCTATGTGCCTAAATAATAATAAAAATGTTTTAATAATGTTATTCTGAAAATATATCTTCATTTCATTTATAATATGTTTTAAAGATAATTTCTCTGCATAAAAAGCAGGAAAAATATAGAAATATTAGTGGATGAAACAGATAGACATTTTTTTTTTAAAATAAAACAAAACACAATGATTGTATCTAAATGCAAATTTTCATGATATTTTTAAGTTGCTATAGCATTTTACTTCGTGTTTCGGTAACATTTATTTCAGGAATCCATTTTAAAACACACGTTTAATGTTTGGTAATAAAATATTAGTAAATCTAATTTCCTTACTCTGAATGAGTTAATGGTGCTTTGCTTTTACTGTTTGTGTTTTCTTAGAGAAATTAGTAATAATTGAGCAGTATATTGCGATCGAAGACATACCATGAAAGCTATTATGGTTTCTTGGTGATATAAGAACCTGGACTATTTTATCAAAAATCGGATTCCCAGAAGAAACCTAAAAAAATGGAACAAATTCCGGAAAATCGAAATGATTTGCAGCTCCCCCCACTATTACACATTCTAGAATAATGAAATCTTATTTCCATCATTCAAAAAGTCAAAACCGTAATTTGTCAGTGCATATACTAAATTTCAATGAAATAACAGTTCACAGCGGTCCCAGACGAAGCCGCTAAAGCAGTTTTCTGGAAAAGTGAAACTTCTTAGAGAAAAAAAATACAAAGTGGATCTACTGAACATTTTCCTCCCTGTTTCACGAGGAAAGAATTTTTGTGTGAGACATGTAGAATATGGAACCTCTGCATGAAAATCTCTCCACAAAACATTCATTGCAAAGTATTTTTAGAACGGATTTTTGCTTCGTGGTTGACTTAGAGAATTTGAAAACATGATAGGAAAGAAATGAAATTGTTACAATTTTTTGTTACTCTTTATTTAAATTTTATTTGTAATGCCATACTGCTTAAATTAAACCCTGGTTCATGTGATGTGGAATATTCCAAAATGTTTTAATGGAAATGAATAATAATTCCGAGAAGTACAGGGCCTGACCAATGACATTGCACTTGGTGTTAGGAATTGTGCACACTTGTGTTACGAATGTTTGATAAGGGAAGATCGAAGAGTGAAGAGGAATTGTGCACACTTGTGTTACGAATGTTTGATAAGGGAAGATCGAAGAGTGAAGGTCCATGAAACTGCCCCAACAAACAGGTATGTTGTCAAAAAATAATGTTCTTTATAAGAACTACATATTTAAAATATGTTGTTCTTTCCATTAAACTATAAAATCTGTGCAAGTATTTTTAAAATATTTTTTTTTTTTACCTTTATTAGTCCTTTTAGAATAATTTTCATGTAACTGCAGGTTTTGTGGTTTTTCTAGATACACATTTTCTAGTTACAAATATTTTAGATAAAAATATTTTTAGAAAAAATTATGAATTTTTGTTGTAAATGTTTCAATGTATTCATTGGATTGGCTTTTTGTTTCTTTTATTCATTGCTCTGGTACAAAAATTTAATATGATGAAGAAAAGTACTTATTGTTAGTGGCTGTGATACTCATTGTTAGTAGTTGTGATACAATTTATATTTATTTTAAAATTTACGCAGTGTGTTGCATATTTTTTCAAATAGTCATTGTGTACATTCTTCATTGTTATGAAAATAATTGTATAATTGCTAAACTAATTTTAAATTATTCTATGCTGTATTTGTACATTTATCGTATTGAAACTTTCTATAGGAAAAAGCCACAAAATGGCAGCAAAATGGTGAAATTGATGGTTTAACAACTAATGGAATTTTAATAATGCATCCTCGAGGTTCATTTTGTGGTGGTTCTGAATCAGGAATATGGAGAGAAGTGTCTGTTGGTGGTGGTGTTTATGCATTAAGGGAAAGTCGTTCTGCACCTCAGAAAGGTTTAAAGGTTAATTTTCTTTTCAATTTTGAAATATTTTACTTATTTTGGGTAACCAGCTTAACATAGAATTTTGTATATTTAGCGTGTATTGATTTTACAATAAACTCGGAACTTGTGCAGAGTATTGAATCTTAAATAGCACATTCAGTTAAAATAGCATAGATAGTGGAGGTTCTAGTAGTGTACTGTATAATTCATATAACTCTGTGTGAAAACAAGTGACCATTAAGAGTGTGACTTTAGAGTTCAATCTAAACCACTTTTTCTCAACAACTGGTCCTCAAAGTATTTTTTACTGGTTCACAAAATTTACAATTCAAAATGATAAGAAAGTCAGCCATTATGTCAAGAGATGTTATACACCAACACTTGATATAAGATTCCTCAATGTTCTGCCATCTTTTGCCTGTCCCCAACATTGCAGACTGAGCAAACACTCCTTAAGCAGAGATGCCAATTACTGCATATTCTCAGAAGTTTCTACAAGAAACATCCTCATACTATAGGTTAATTTGCATAGTTTCTTATGGAAATTTTTCTTCTATCAAGGCCAATGCAAATTTACTGCCACATGTATAGTAATGCCAATCAAATCAAAATGACAACAGGGATTTACGGCCATGTGCATGGTAGTGCCAATCAAATTAACATGACAATGGGGAGTTATAGCTGTGTGTAATGTAAATTAAGATCATTTTTTCATGGAAGTAATAAATATGCTTCTTAAAAAGTTGCCAAATTCGGCATAGATCGCTGAATGGTTAATTTTTTAATTACCTTTGCATAACCAGTGCAATTGTGCATTTCAGTTTATGTTCTCATGAATCACCGCGAGTCCATTAGTATCTTTTTCCATCCATATCCTAAACATTACATGTTAGATTGATACATTAGCTTATTTTCATATTCTTGTTAATTATTAAGGTTTCATATTTTTGTTAATTATTAAGGTATGTTCATTTAAACAGCGCGATTGTTCAATTCTCTTTATGATAGAATGGCAAATTACAGTGAAACGGCAAATTCAAAAGTTTTAAAATCAAGAAGTTTATCCCTATGGTTTAATCTTAACCAGTAGCAGCTCATGAGGTGAAACAGGTGATGCAGGATACTTGCTGATTCAATTAAAGTTATCAGCTAAATGGGTTATTATTATTTGGCAGATTTTTCAGACTCATTTGGCTATTTTTAGATAATATTTGACAACATTTATGAAAGTATCATGATATATTTTGATGATGGTCATTGTCGAGGAGGAGGGAGAATTCCACCGCGTTGAATCTGCTTCATCCATTCCTGAAGTCACAAGCCGCCATTGACCCTAACAGTGCAACATGATTTGTTTACATTTGGAGGAGAAAAAGCGGGAGTTAAGTTATAGTAGTCATGGTGGAAAATGAGAAAGCTTTCAAAATTTAATTATATGACATGGAGTATGGGCATAAAATGCACACCCAAAAATGAAGGTTATGGTTTTGTAATAGGAACTAAAATTAAATTAGAATCTTCAGCTACTCGAAAGGAAAAATTGGAGTTGAGTGCGAAAAGGATAAAGCAGTGGCTCTTATTTCAAGAATTACTGCATATTAGTAGTTTTATAGTCTGGATAGTTTTTTTTTTTTTATCAGTTCGTAAGGCTTTAAAAATTGATGTTTATATTATATTTTGTGTTTAAAATGATTTTTTTTTTTTAGATTGATGCAGAAACAAATGTGCTTCAAGATGGGACTCTGATTGATCTTTGTGGGGCTACATTGCTATGGCGTTCAGCTGAGGGTTTGAGCAAATCTCCAGTGAGTCCTCAACTTTATTCAAAGTAGTTAGTAATATTACTTGACATTTTAGTTATGGAATATGTGAATTTGTATTTTTATATTTTTAGACAAAGCATCTTCTAGAAGAAAAAATTGATGAATTGAATGCTGGTCGTCCTCAATGTCCTGTGGGATTAAACACATTAGTAATTCCTCGGAAGTCAACACTTACATCCAGTGATAAACAGCCATATGTTTATCTTATTTGTGGGCATGTTCAAGGTCTTCATGATTGGGGTCAAGATAAAGAATCAAATTCACGTACTTGTCCTATGTGCCTCAAGGTAGAATTTAAATTATCAATAATATGTAGAGCATGGTGGTCCAACTCATACGATCCTCGAGGCTTGTTTTGTCAACTCTCAGCAACATTCCAGAAAACATCTTAAATCCTTAGAAATTTAAGGCTGATTATTGTTAACATATATTTAATTATTTGCATAAAATTTTATTAGAAGCATCATTCTTGCTGTAATGCACACATTTGTTTATAGAAAAAATACCTATTCCGATGGCATCAGAAATTTGAAACACAATATAGCTACACATACGTATGATATCACTAGAGTCTTCATGCATTTTTTGGTAAATTTGTCATTGCATATAAAAGCATTGGTGTTTGCTTGCTGGCAATACATTTAGTCTCGGTTTATTTTGCTTTGTAAGTTTGAATGTTGCTTTGCAATATGAAAAATACTGTGTTTCCTCTTCACATGGGCACCAGCCCCCACTGAAATTCTCAAAGGGAGCAATGCCCTCTCTGAGAAATTTCATGTTTTTTTTCTAACTTCATGTTTTACTAAAAAACAGAAAATGCAATTATTAATTATTAAAACAGAAAATAAAATTGAAAGAAATTTCTATTAACATAAATGTCACATAAACATAAATTGTCTTATCCACATCTTCCTTACTACAGGGCCATAAACTGTCTCACACAAAAACCAAGCCCCTCTTTACCCCAGAAAACATGCTTACACTAATGACAAAAACACCTGGCTACCAAAACATTTTCGATTGACCGCTTAGTTCAAAGAAAGCAAAAGGAATATTTGCATCCATGGGATTAGCATATCCAAAAAGTAGCTGTCTCCAGTGATAACTATAAAACATAACCATGAAGTAAGGATGATTTATTCAGTCTACTGTATACCAAAGGGCTCTTATTTGTAATTGCTCCTAGATTCTATATACCAGTATCGTTTTTCAAGGTGGTATTGTGTATAATACTATATCCGTTTGTAGTTGCAAACCCCCATGGGTAGTTTTATCCCTATGAACTCGAACATTTGGCAATCATTAGCGATTAGCACTAGAGAGTCTAGATTGGGATCTCTAATTGCGCTTAAATCAAAATCCTGGATACAGATAGATAGATCCCTATCTAGGCTCTCTAATTAGCACAAAGTTGTTTGAGACCAGACAGCTAGAGTTGTAAATTATGAGAAAATAGAAAATACCTGATTCGTAGTAACTTTTGGTAAAATGGTTGCTTTTTGTCAACTGATTTAGTCTCAAATGAGTGATGTTTGTAGTGTTGAAGAGAGTGTGATGTTTTGAGACTATTGATAAAGGTTTCATTTTGGTTTGTTATAAATAAAGATCACGATATTTTTGTGCTATTCGTAAAGGTTGTGTTTCGGGTTGTAATTGAAAAAGAACATACTTATTTCTCATGGATTTAGATTATCAAATTAGAACAACAAAAATTTCTTCTTGCATGAAAGATCTCCAAACTGCTGAAAGACCTGTATATAATATTAAAAATCATGCAGATTTTGATTTAAGTACAACACTGTCTGGCAAGTATAATAATGGCTCTGCACATCGCATTCTGAGAAATTGTACTGATAGGTGCTTTTGAAGTAAACAATATAATGATATTAGATCTTTTATTAAAAAAGGGCTTGGTGAAACATAACAATGGTACAATTTTACCAAAAATGGGATTTTTCCAGAAATAGCTGAATGCAGTTGTGTCATTTGATAAAAAAATCCCAGTTTGGTAAAATGTGTTGCAAGTAATGTTACTGTTCTAAGTCCTTCAACTCCCAATTACTCCTTGAAGGAAGAAAATGCAGATCGTAGATGATAGTATCTGGTATGTCAACAAGATAGTGAGTTCAGGGGTCCAAGAGCTCATGTTGTATATCTGGTAAACTAGATTGGCACAAACTTAAAAAGATTTAACTTTATCATGCAATAAATAAAACTGCTGATTTCTTTCTTTCGACCCAGACCGTCCAGCTTACCCAAAGTTGTAAGGTATCTGTTTAGACTGCCGAGACAGTGCCACCTAATTTAGACTGGAACCCAGTGGGTTGACATCCACAGGGACCATATCCTCCTTCCCCTGCTACTAACCTCTCAGAAGGACTTTGGAATCCACAGATTTAGCGTCCTTGTACTCCACATAAATATAAAGATAGTTTGAGCAGAGACGGGACTCTAATTCAGGTCCTCTGAGTGCAATCCTCATGCCTTAATCACTAAGCTATGCTATCCTAAAACTGCTGCTTGTGAGACAATAACTTATAAAACTTCCTTGAAGAAAGCAGGCATATATCAATTAGGACTACAGTTGTTTCGATGGGGCTCAACAATCCAGTGGTTAGTGCTTGTGGATTGCACTTGGACAACCTACATTCGATTCCTGCCTCTGCACAAACTCTCGTCGTGTTCACATAGAGTACGATCACGTTAAACATGTGGGTCAGTAAGTCATTCTGAGAGGTTGATGATAAGGGAAGGAGAGTATGGTCCCTGTGAAGGCCTCTCCCACTGGGTTCTGGTCTAAATTGGGTGGCACTTCCCAGTTGTTCAAACAGTTACCTTACACCTTCAGATAGGTTGGATGGTCTAGGTCAAAAAAGAAGAGTTGCTTTGATGGCATTATTAGTCCCCTTTTTTCAGTAAAAAAATATATTCGCCCGTAACAACCAATAAGAACAAACTGCCATTCTTTAGGCAGTTCGTCCTTAGTGATTATTGAGGGCGCATACTCTTCTTTTGACTTGAAGTAGGGGGCTTGTAACACCCTCAAAACAATTGTAGTTGCATAACTGACATATGCTTTCTTTCTTCAAGGAAGTATTGTAAGTTATTATAACTTTATCAAATTCAACTTTGTGAATCTTTTCTATATGTGATTGTGCAAAAAACATGATGTAACAAACATTTTTAGTCGACCGAATTTTCAGCCCTTAAATGTGCTGCTGATACCTTATTCGTTTTCATCTTTTGCAAGAAATGCTCATTAATTATGCACAATAACATGAATCCTGTGTGACACATCACGTTTGAAGGATGTGGCCAAATCAATTGCAATTTCTTTGGAGATATCCTTTGAGGAGCAATTTAAGTAGAGTGGGTCTGGGCAACCCTAACAATTGCCCTTAATAGTTGTCCCATAGGTTGACCAGACGACAAGGGACTCTTCCCTCCTAGAGTGTCCCATTCCCCCTGTAATTTAATGGTAAACTGCAAATGTCAAAGCATCCTTCAAAGAAAAAAAAATATATATTTTCAATTATTTCTGCTTCCCCTAAGCTTTGGGCAGAGTTCGTGCGGACTCTGGAAATTAGGAAAACCGGGAATTTACAGGGAATTTGGAAGTGGACTAAAATGTCAGGGAAAATCGATTTTTTTGTTCAATATTCTGGAAAAATCAGGGAATTTTCAACTTACTGACCTGCTCACGGAGATGCCGATTACTACAGATTCTCCATAGTTTCTACGGGAAACTTTCTCATACTGTGGATTACGGAATTTGCTTAGTTTCCAATGGAAAATTGTCTTCTCTGAAGGCCAATGTAAATTTACGACTTCATGCACGCTAATGTTAACCAAATCAACATAACAATGGGAATTTACGGCCTCATGTTCATTAATGCCAATCAAATTAACGTGACAATGGGGATTTATAGCCGCATAGGTGTTCGGACAAATTAACATGACAATGGGGATTTACAGCCATGTGCACGTTAACGGCAATCAAATTAATGTTACAACAAGGATTTACGGCTGTGTGCATGGTAAGGCCAATCAAATCATCTTGACAATGGGGTCATTCTCTGCTATTTCAACAAAGGGTTGTCTAGCACCATTTTTTTAATATTTTTATATTTTGCACCGGTATTTATACATGCTTAGAGAGTTCAAAACCAAATTTAGAAAAGGAAAATTTCTTACCATGTGGCAGAGAGGTCCCCCAGATGGCACTTTAAACATGTACATTTTTGTGATTACAAGCATTTGTGCAAAATGCTATAATTTTCCTCCTAATTGAGCAAATTAAAAATTTTAAAAAACCTTTTACTCAGAATAAAGTGCTGATAATTTTGGTTCAACTTTGTTTCATCATTTTATATATTTTTGAAAATTTAATGGCAGTCAAAATTGACCATTGAAATTTGCATTTTCTCATTTCCCGAGCCTGTTTTTCACTTTGAAGGAGACAATACACTCAAACCAAATTTATTTTGCAAGTACTATAGTAACAGTAGATTTTATCTGAGGGGAGAAAGCTGGAGTGTTTTGATTTTCACTGGTGAAAATGGGTGTTTTTAAAAAATTCAGATTTTTCAAAAGTCCAGTGGGGTTCACCGTAAAAATCTGAAATTTATATTACTGAGGCTTCTATTAGGTAGCAACATCATAATAAAATTTGGTCACCTTGTTTTGCATAGTAACAAAAATATTTGAGTTTAAAGTTTTGAACAAAATCTGCTGGGGTTTTTTGTTTTTGTTCTGAAGGACAATTATAACCTTTTTTATATAACTAATGAAGCTTGAAAGCTTGAATATATCTATTTTTTATTTCTTGTAATAAAACTAAATGAAAGTATTAAAGACCAAGAAAATATATGAAAAAACATACTACACAATTCATAACTGTTAAAGCAGTTAAGTTCGTGGAATGTCTCAACTTGTACAATCTTGTTTAGTATAAGAGTGTACATGTTGAAACAAGATATAACCTGTTTGATCCAGAAAAAACTTGCTGTTACAGGCAAGTGTGAGTTCTGGATTTGTATTGTGTGTGAGTTAGTTGGCTTTTGATTAGCATAGTGTGTATGTGTGATAAAGTGAAGGTAAAGATGCTGTGCTCTGTTGGAACTAAAGTTAATGAGGATTGTCATAAGGCTACTTATGTGCCAATTTCACTAACACTAAAGGATTTTAGTGAATTTAGCAATGAAGAAAAAACTATTTTGGACTTAGGAGACTGAAAATATTTGCCAGTAGCATGAGAAGAAATATATACAATCACTTATATGGAAAGAACTGTTCTGATCCTTTTAGATGTCATACAAAAGTTACAAAGGTCTTACTGAAATATCTTTACATGTTGCTCAAAGCCATCCAAACCTAGGATTAGTTCCAGGTAAAAGTTTATGCATTTCTTGTTTGAAAAAAATTTATAGTTTTAACAAAGATGAAACAATGATGAGACATTTAGTCTAGTGTATCAGACATTAGATAACATAAATGTTGCAGGTGAGGCTCTGGGAGTTTCACCTGTTAAAGTTTAGAAGCTTAACATTAAACAGACCAAAATCTTTAAAAAAAAAAAGGGTAGAAAAAGTTATATCAACAACAAAAAATGAACTAAGTGTAAGTTTTGATGTAAGTTTGAATGAGTCTTTCGGAAATAACGCTGATCTGAGAGAAGATGAATACACAATTCTCTTAAATAAGTTAAAAGAAAAATTTAAAGGAAGTTCGACAGTTTCAGAGAAAGTAAAAATATTTAGTGCCTGAGTAGCAAAAACATGTCATGAATTTGGTGCAAATCAGTAAGACTTAGTAAGAAACAGATAGAAATTAGTTAAAAGCTATGACATTCTACCTAATATAGAACAAAGGAAGTCCAGAAATTTTCCAAAGGAGGTGATTGATAAAGTTGTATATTTGTGTGAATGTGATGAAAACAGTAGGATGTGCCCTGATGTAAAAGACTGTTTCTATTAGGAATACAGATTGTCAAAAGGAAACAAAACAAAAAAGACTCAATTCACAAGACTATCCAATTCACAAGACTTGACATAAACATCACCAAAGTTTCAACAGATCTTTCTCTTGAACCTAAAGAAAGGAATTACATTGCATGCATTTATGATTCTCATTGGTGGCTTGCACAAGTTATTGAGGTGCAGCAATCAGAAAAGAACTGCAATGTCCTTTTCTTCCATCCAGTGCGACCATCAACATTTCAAAAATCTAAAACATATACTGTTTGGATGCTTTATGACAATGTCTTGTGTGTTCTTACTCCTTCCGAATTGTCAACTGTTACTGGATGAACATAGAATTTTGAACGCAGGTTGTGCAATGAGTTTACAGAACTTTTACAACATAAGATAAAAAGAAACAAGCTAAAAAACTTGCTAAGTTATATAATTTTTGTTGTTTGTTCAACTGTTTAAAACATGTAGGGCTAAGCAGCAAGTTACATGCATTTCTTGTAATTATAATAATTTTTGTGTATATACATATAATTTTTGTCTATTCAATTGTTTACAACATGTAAGCAAGTAACATTTAATGCATTTCTTGTAACTATAATGATAATTTTCTTGTATATATACATAAAAATTACTGTCAAGGCAAATGGAAATACACTGATTTTATTTAGAACTTTGAACTCAAATATTTTTGTTACTATACAAAACAAAGTGATCAAATTTTATTATGGTGTTGCTACCTAATAGAAGTCTCAGTAATATAAATTCCAGATTTTTATTGTGGACTGGAGATACAGCTTTCGAAAAATCTGAATTTTTTGAAAATGCCCATTTTCACCAGTGAAGAAATTTTGGAAGGGTTCAAAACACTCCAGTTTTCTCCCCTCAGGTAAAATCTACTGTTACTATAGTACTTGCAAAATAAATTTGGTTTGAGTGTATTGTCCCTTTCCCAGTGAAAAACAGGCTCAGAAAATGAAAATTTCAATAGTAAATTTTGACTATCATTAAATTTTCAAAAATATATCAAATGATGAAACAAAGTTGAACCAAAATTATCAGCACTTTATTCTGAGTAAAAGTTTTTTTAAATCTTTTAATTTTCTCAATTAGGAGGAAAGTTATACCATTTTGCGCAAATGCTTGTAATCACAAAAATGTACATGTTTAAAGCTCCATCTAGGAACCTCTCTGCCACACAGTAAGAAATTTTTATTTTCTAAAAATGGTTTTGAACTCTATAATAAACATATCTAAATACATGTGCAAAATATAAAAAATATTAAAAATGGTGCAGCAACCAATTTAAAAGAAATTTGTTGAAATAGCATGGAATGACCCAATGATGATTTATCACTGCATGGAATGTAAAAGATCGTTTTTTTTTTTATATATAAAAGAAATTAATGTATGTTAAATTTCACATAAATCGTTGAATGGTTAATTTTATAATTATTTGCGCATAAACTGTGTAATTGTGCAATTCAGTTTATGTTCTTGTGAATCGCCGAGAGTTGATTAAAATACATTACTAGTCCAGATTTTTGAGATTGTACTGTATATGCAGATAAATTTGTATACAAATATAGAAAATTTTGAGTTATTTTGAATGTTCTTTTTTCTCACTGTCATGTATTCATGGTAAATATAAGTTAAATCTAAAATTATTTTTTGAAATTGGCATTACAATAGTAGTACACAGCGTCTGGAATTTTATTGGAGACAATAGGGAAACCCTGGAAAATTCAGGTAATTTCATTTTGAAATATGGGCATGAACCCTGTTTGGGGGATAAATTAATTATAGGAGATATTGATGAGCTTCGTGATGAAACTTTTCCATTGGTGCATTTATCAAAAAGTATTCATAAAACATCTTAAACTGTGTTCTTCTACATTTTGGTGACACTTGGCAGTTATTGAAAAACAAAACTATGAAATCGTGACCATGTGCTATGAATATGCACTAGAAATTATTTGTGCTTCATAAGATACCCTACCCAACACAAAAAATTCAACACCATGAAGGAACGAATAGAGTGTGATGATAAAGGGCACACAGACAGAGATGGCATATTTAAATAAGTGATGTTAATCCCAGAAGGATAATACAATACAATAATGGCATAGAGAGCGTGATCAGTAAGCAATAGGACCACCTGTTGCAGCGATACAAGCAGCAACCTTTCGAGGAACGGATGTATTGAGCATTTAGATAGTTTCCTGAGGGATGGATGATCATATGCCTTCAACCCTCCTTTACAGGTTGTGCTCCGTTTGAGGCTGGGGATAGGGCACTCAAATGACTGCCAATCACGTCCCATGCATGCTCAATGGTTGTGATATATGGAGACAGCGGAGGCCAAGGAAGCATCTAGGTACCTTTGCAGGGCTTGTCTGCAAATGGTTGTCGTGTGCCATCGTACGTTATTTTGCTAGAAAACAGCATTTTACAACCACTAAAAATAGGACAGTCCAACCAGCTACACATAGTTGTGCCGTCATTGTGCCTCTGATATGAAGCAGAGGTAACCAGCTATCGAAGCCAATGGCACCCCAAACCATGGTGCTGCGTTGTCGAGCAGTATGGCATTCAACAGTCGTAGCAGGATTGGATCTGTTTCCATGTCACCTCCAGGCTCTCACACGGCAACTGTCATTCGACAAACAACCGTGACTTGTCAATGAACACTACCCTGTCCCATTCTATCATCTAAGAGGCTCAGTTCTGACACCATTGCAATCTCTCATGTCTGTTTCTTATCGTCAATTGCAGTCTTCATGGAAGACGGTTTGAGTGCAAGCCAGTCACTAGCCTTTTGTGGCCAATCGCTGAGAAACTGTTCTCTCTGATATTGGAACATTCAGTATACTCTGCAAATTCTGCAGAATGTAGACAGTTGTCATTTATGGGGCCTCCACCGCATGCCTTCGAATGCATCGATCACAGTGTTCTGACATACGTCTGGATCGTCCTGTACCATTGTGACGATTCTCATGCCCTTCTTCAATCCATCTTCTCCAAATCCTTTACAAATGGACACCTCTACATGTGTTTCAGCAGCGATACGTTGGTACGACCACTCAGCCATACGTAGACCTAAAGTGAATCCCCTCGCATGATTGTCCAAATGCAGAAATAGGCTTCGGCAGCAGCTGTCAGGCACCTCTTCAACAACATGTGTCTTCTGAAATGAAATACCTCTCCATAGGCAACAGATAGTAACAACTGTTGGCTCATCTGCCATTTCCATCCCTTTTATTCCACTCTTTAATCACATCACCTACTTGCATTTCAGATCATTTGCATACATCAGCCAACTGCGTTTGTCTCACAATTTGTATAATTGTGTGGCCAGAGCTCATTGGTTTTGCATTTTCTATGTAGGGAAGTGTATAAATTAAGAGATTGCAATCCCGGGCATTTTTTACATCACAGGGTTTCAGAAATTAAATTTCTTCAAACTCAGTATCCCGCGGGATTGAAAATGTCCATTTAAAAGATTTAGAAGAAATTATTAATTATTAATTTATTTTGCATTTTGATTTATTTGTCTATTAATATCACATGTATGTGAATGATAATAGCATGTTGAGATTTTTCTATAACAGAATTTTGGGTATAATGATCATTTTCATAAAAAAAATTATATCTTTTAGTATTTTTCATATAAATGTCATGATTAAAACACAAAATATTAGAAATTTCACATTTTTGTAGCATTACTTATTTTGATAAGCAGTAGTGTGGCAGTTGAGTTTAAGCGGGAAAATGATTGTTTGAACTATGCTACTAGTAATTGATAACTATAGGCATCATAAGCTAATACATGCATTTTGCTTGCTGTATGGCTTATTATATAAAACAAGAGATATGTGGTACATTGCTGTTTTAATGAGTTTCCTTACATTTTGGCATCACTATGTACAAAAATTCTAGTTTAAAATTCGTAGTTTAAACATAGCGCATTACCTGCTGGTAATGTTAAAGATGTATACCATTACAAATCTATAAATTTTTTCTTGTAGTATCAAATTTTCTGAATTTCTTGAATTTTATACTTTTCATCTGAATGTACTCAATTGTCCCCTAGGTTGTTAATGATTTAATAATTAAATTAATGATTTAATAAATAAAAAATGACTTTGGTTAAACAAAGGTTTAGCCTGATAAGATACCCATTTATCCACTGGAAGGTTTTCTTGTTTGTTGACTGTGGCACATATTCTAACCTAAATTGTAATAAAACAAAAATTGAACTCTTAAAGAAAAGTATAAGCTGAATGAAGTACTAACGGTTAAATGCAACTTTGATGCATGGACGACAAAATTTTTATCAAGATATATGCCCATTAGCAAACATAAGATAATTTGGCAAGAAATTGTTCTTTGTTGTCACTATTCACACCATACCTGGATCATTTTAATTTCATTAATTTTTTTTTTGTGTGTGTGATAAAATATGTATATAATTGATAATGTCAAAACATGCATCCATAGTAGTATTAAAAAAAAAATTATAAGTGTTACGTTCACAATTTTTAAAAACATGTAGCAGTGTTATTAAAAGTTATGAAAATTATATAATTTAAATATAAAATTGTTTATGACTGATGTGTTTCTTCATTTACAGAGAGTGCAGATATTATTTTCTTAAACTTAATAGAATTTTATTGTAGCTTTCACTGTATTTTAAATGAAATTTATTTGCATTTTTCTGACTTTTATGAGCTTTTTTCCCTTCCAGATAGGTCCAATTGTCAAATTAACTATGGGTATTGAACCTTCATTCTATGTTGATTGTGGGCCACCTAATTTTGCCTTTAATCCCTGTGGCCATATGGCATCAGAAAAAACTGTAAAGTAAGATTTTGTGAAAATTAATAGTTTATAAAATGTATTTTTGATGTAATATAAGAAAGTGAAATTTTTTTAAGCCATTCTATACCTTTTAATTGATGCATGATATACGAGTGACAAAAATGTCTCAAGTGAATCTTTATCCCCATTTAGGAGACACATACACCTAGGGTAGGTCAGAATGATTGATTTGACATTATTAACGTATTTGTAAAAAACAGTCAAGTGATTGTTTTTTATTTTCCAAAAAAGTATATCTTAAATATTTTGTTCAAATTTCATAAAGAAATATGTTAAAATGGCAAAGATATAACGAATAAACTGACATAAGTACAACTCAAGATTGTGTTCACAAAATCAATTTTTGAAAATTGGTTGTGCCGATATCTGTGTAATTTTGATCTATTTATTTGAAATTTGGCAAAAATTTTATTAGGGTTTTCCTTGTAATTTTATCGCAAAATATAAATTATTTTTCCAATGAAAAATCATTGATCTTCATTTCCATGGTTGTTACTTTTTTTCTTCACATATAAAAAAAAAATCCTACCATGCTAACTGCATATAGTCCTAAACTTTGAGATTTATCTTATTTTTTTTTTTTATTTAAGTTGAAACCTATAGAAGATATCTTACCAACCATGTAAAAAAAAGATAACAAGGATCACTGATATTTTCAGAAATCAAAGATTTTATCAATTTTCCTCAATCTCAATTAAAAACTTTTTATTTTCAGATTTCCCAGGTGTATGTTCCCTCATAATTACCTATTTGGGTTGTATTGAATTTTATATATTTTCAGGTACTGGGCTTCAGTTCCCATTCCACATGGAACCAATGGTTTTCATGCTGCTTGTCCATTTTGTGCAACACCATTGAGTGGAGATCCAGGTTATGCTAGGCTAATATTTCAGGACCATGTTGACTGAATTTGCCTGGGAAATTGCTGCATTTGTTTTTCTGTGATGCTCTTTGCAAATAAGCAAGAGGAACTGAATAATGTACCTGATCTGTGGTAACCATAATCTAACGGATGTGGATGGGTTAATCCACAGGACCACATAGAGATGGGCTTAATTTTATATATATTGTTACAATAATGTACAGTTGTGAATGCATGTTCTGATTAATGCCAGTCACAATCACGTAATCTTGTTTGGTTTCTTTTCATATGCTTGTATTATGAAATAGTTCTATTGTTCTGATTTATTATATCCATCTTTGACTTTTCACAAATACCTATTAATTTAATTTTTACTAAGTATTTTATGTTTTAAATTTTACTACATTAAGTCACTTTAAAGTTCCTAAATATGTGTACAACCATATTTATATGTGTGCATATACTCGTAATACATATACATACCCAAGTTGTATAGATGCATGTGTATATGCATATATGTTATTTATGGTGGGTTTGTATGCATATAAATAAATACATTCTCATGTTTGTAAATATCTATTGCCATTCTTGTTTTATATTCTCAAAAGATTTAAAAGCTTTGTATTTTATTTATGTCTTACTTGAAAGGAGGTCTAAAATAGTGTGCAAACATCCGTGTGATTAAGAATTTATAAAAATTTCCTTATGGCATGTTACTTGATGTTAGTACTTTATTTTTTTTTAATATAATAAATATTATCAATGAATTTATCCTAAGTGTGTTCTATGTTTTTGTTAATTTATTTAGCATGTATCAAAGATACTGTGAAATTGAACACAACATAATATTGCTTGTACTAAAATTAATCTGTTTATAATTTATTAAATATTAGCTGCTTTTGGTGACCAGCTCTTTGAAAAAGCTTGGATATGTCTTCAGTAGGCCTGCTTTTGACCCACAACCCTCTCCCTTTAGTGTGGTGATTATGTTGAAAGGTCTAAAATAGTGTGCAAACATCTGTGTAATTAACAAAGTATAAAAATTTTCTTATGGCACGTTACTTGATGTTAGTACTTTATTTTTTTTAATGTAATAAATATTATCAATGAATTTATCCTTAGTGTGTCCCATGATTTTATTATTTTTTAGCATATATCAAAGATACTTTGAAACTGAATACATAGTATTGCTTGTACTGAAATTAATCTGTTTAATTTATTAAATACTAGCTGTCTTTGGTGACCAATTCTTTCACTTTTTGAAAAAGACCAGAGATGCCTTCAGTAGGCCTGCTTTTGACCCCTAACACTCACCCTATATTTAGCATGATGTTTATATTGCATTAATTTTTTTTTATGTTAATTTTTAATTTAGTGTTATTCTTTAATGTTAATTATCAAGCTAGGTAAACTGTGAACTTATATTAAATGTATCTTTGAGAGTATTTTTACTATATTTTTTTCTTGAACTATCACGTGCTTTCGAACAAAATTTCGAAAAAAAATTATTAGTGCTTTATTCGGGTGTGGCAATTTTAAAATTGGAAATTTTGATACAATTTACTGAATTTGTTGCCAAAATGACATAAGGTACCATAATTTCATTAGAGTTGGAAAGTATCAAGTATCGGAAAAGAGAATAAGATACTTCATACATTTGGAAAAATATTGTGATACAAAATCCACAATACATTTAAAGATTAGTGTCGATACTCTATACATTTTGTATCGCAATACCACTCAGCCCTGGTTAGAATTTATCCTGAACATCCATATATTACATTTTATAGCTGTACATTGCTTGATTTTTCTGCTATGACTTGCACACACACACATACATTGTCATTTATTATTGAAGATCCTTAACTTTTTGGCTACAGAATAAATAAGGCATTGTATAGAAGATTACTGTTATAAACTACTTGCTAGTCTTGAATAATGTGATGTACTACATCTATCTTATGGGCTGTAATAAGCATTAATATATCAATTTAACAAGTAATTGTTTATCAGAAAAAATTTATATGATAATATATTTGTTATCATATATTGCATGAAATGACTTGTTTTACTCTGTGGATAATGGATTAATAACTTATTACTCTTGTTTTAATTCTTTCATAAATAATTTTTGTAATTTATGTATTGTAAAAGTAAAGTTAGGAGTTATATTCTAAAATGAAGGCACTAATAAAATGTCAATATTTCAAAATGTTCAGCTGCAATGCTTATTAATATAAATTAAGTTGAAAATCTGTCTGTATGGTTTGTATGTTTGTGAAAATCCTTGAAAAGTGCTTCAAAAAAGAAAGTTCATTTTCAAGTTCTTGAATTTGTTAAAAAATAAAAAGTCCTTGAATTTTTTTAAAGCAGGGTTCTTGCTGCCAATTGCCATTCCCCATACCCCAAATTGTAATTATATGAATATTACATTTAGCCTATAAACAGACGATCAAAATCACCAAATTGAGAGCAGTCTAATTATGGGTATGTTTTCAACATCCCCTGCACCCTAAATGTTTTTGAAAGTTTTTTAATACCCGAAATAAAATATAGAAGTAGCTTTCAATCTCAGTTGTGAGGAATTCAACCAAATATTAGCGATTATGTATGGCTTTTTTTTTCTCTGTCATAAAGTCTGCTCTTCACTAGTTAATTGAAAGAATAAAAACCCATAACCTTTCTTCCTGAAAAAAAGGTAGACAGAGAGACTGGTAGATTGTTAAATAGTTCTCTCCCCCTTCTGCCAGATAAATGACTATAAGTTTATTTTTCTTTCCATAGTTCACACTTTTCTCAATTATTCTTTATTTGGTGTCAGTTTGGAATAAAAAGTTCTGAAAAATTGAACTGCTTAATTTTTGCGCTAAAATCAATATTTACAAATATAGTTATTGGAATTAGAATTCCCTTATGTTCTTCATTTGTGTGAATGATGTTTTTTCATCAATTGATCAAAACAACTTAAACACTTAAATGGTTGCGTTTTCAGTCAAAACAAAACACAGGAAGGGAGCAAAGGTTCTTTAATCATTGATCTTGTTAATATTTTTTTTATTTCCCGGATTATATATATATATTATCAACTCAGTGTATCAACTACCACTTGATAACATCCAAGACAACTTTTCCAATTATGGTGAATAATATTAATAATAAAACTAATTATTATAATTATTTATATAATTATATAAAAATGAAAAATAATAAAATAATTTTTTAAAAATTGAAAATAAGATGCATAAATATTTAATATTTTGAATATTATTTTTGCTAAAAATATGTAACTTTAGCCAGTTTGATACGATTTGAGCCCCCTTGTAATGGTGTTAGTGGCATACTCGTTTATTCAATTATTCTGTGAATCACTTTTATAGTAAGATTTTTTATCTATGATTCCTGTTCATCCTGTTTACCCTATATTAATGGTTGTCCTGTTTCCTACTCTAACTCCCTGAACAGGTTTCAGGGAATGCCACTTCAACTATTTGTTCTACCTCCTAGTCTATGTTGTCCTTCTCCTGAATGCATCTCCACTTTTTTCATTCAGTTACAACTGCTCACTTTCAATACACGTGTTATCAGAGTTCCTGCCTCACGGATCAGGGTAATTCTTGAATTCCTAATAATTTTTCAATTTTCCCTCTTTTATTGCTTGTAGTCTGTGCTTTGGCATTTATAGTAACTTTCTATTGCCAAATCTGAAACAAGCATGTGGGTTAATTAGAATTAATGCTCAGACATGACTAAGAATCTTAAGTCTGGTTAACTTCCAAAATTCAGCCAATGCTGTTCATTTCTTTTATCTGCGTTGTAGCCATGGTTTAACTGTTTTGGTGATTTTAATATTTTGTAATTACTTGGAATAGGTTATTATTATGTCTTTCAAATATATATATATATGTGTGTGTGTGTGTCTGTGTAAAAGCATCCTTGTTCTATTATATTGATACTTTTATGAAATATATTATTCACTGTAGTAATCAGATTGAAATGTATAAATATTTATCAAATTCAATGTTCACCAGTGCATGGCTTTCCCTACAAACTCAAATTTGTTTGCACATTAATTTTTCACCCAAAGAGTATTATTATGCAATTCGTTTTGTGTTGACATGCATTGCTGAGTCCACAACCATCTTTTTCTAGCTCTCTCTAAATTTCAATTATTGCACAATAGGTGGACTGAACTTAATTATTTTCATGTTTTGGTTAATTTAAAAGAAATATTTTTTACATAATTAATCAAATATTATGGGAGTTAACTATAATGGAAGAGTAAGATGATTCTTGTAGTTAAAAGAAGTTTTAACATCAAAGTCGATAATATGAAAGATTTCCTATGTGTCATAAAGATTAATATGAGATTACATTAATTCAGTAGAATGTCATGTATATGATATAAATATAACAAAATAAATGCTTATATACATGTCAAATTAAAAAAAAAAAATTATCAGAAATATTTATAACAGAAGAAGATGCTCTTTCAATAATAATAAAAAAATTGTGGTTGATTATTCAGAAATATATATATTAAAGAAGAAAAAATGTTTAGAAATACATAGATATTCAAGCACTGACAAAATCTGCTGATAAACTAGAATTAGAGGCCAGGGTGTATAATGTCACTTTCATTACAGTCGAATAGTTTGTGACAAACTGCCAAAGAAAGCAAGAAAAGTTGTTATAAATAAGTTCATTAATACAAGCTGTTTCTATGGAATTAGTGTGGGGGATCTAGAATTAAAAACATTTGTTATTATTGATATACCTTAAGTCTTTAAATAGTGTTTGAATTTTTTTTTTAAGAGCACTGTATGAATTATGGTCTGTCGGTATGTGTGTGTTTGTCTCATCATCACAGGAGAGCGGCTGCACAGAATTTCATGAAATTTTGAATTTTATGGGTATCTTTGAAATAGCTTCACTTAAAATTTAGTTCATGTTTTGAGTTTTTAGGACTAGGTGTTGTGAAAATATTCATGAAAAAACAAACCTTCTATAAAAAATAACATGCAGATGATATTTTTTCTGCACCTTTCATTAGTGAAAGCCGTTTCTTTGATGTTGCTTAGCAATGTATTTAGATCAAATGTGTTTAAAGTAAACAATTTTTATTACTTTTTCTGATTTAAATAATACAAAAATGGATATAAAAATTAATTTTATGTATAAACAGTATTACATTTTTTACTGGATTATATCAATACGGACTTTGGGTTTAAAGATACTTATTGATATTTTCAATTTCTTACATCATATGTTTTATTTTGGCAAAGATTTTTCAAACTCATATATGTGCTCAGCCAATTGTTGAAACAGTAAAAATGGTATGGATATATCTTGTAATACCATTTTAGCACTTTTATTTCGGCACATATTGATCAAATTTCATATTTTTTGTAAATTTGTTTACAAATGGAACCAGGATGTTTAGTTCTATAGATCTGCTTGTGAAGATAGTTTTGTATAGCGAGAACAGACTTCTTTATAGAAGAATTAAATTAAATATTTTAATAAAATGTTTTGGAAAACAATGCCATTTAGAATACTACAGGAATTTGTACATATTTTAAATTATAAACCTGTTTGTTTATTATCTCAGCATGAGAAACTTCACCTCTTTCCTTTTTGTTAAAATTATAAAATTTCAAAAGAAAGACTCCAAATAAAGTTCACTGTAAATTGTGAATTTAAGTTTCTTTATATTATATATTCTGTACGAAGAACAGGTATATTGCTAGTTATTAAATATGTTCTATCATTACAACATGTGAGGTACTCTAGTTACATTAGTTAGAGTATTCCACTATTGAGAACAAAGTTATGGAGGTTTGCAACTAAAAAGAAATGTGTGATAAGCAAGTTGGTATGTATTAACATTAAAATGTCTTTCAGATGGTTAAATTTTCAATCAAAATCTAATAACACAGCAATAGTTGATTTCTTTCTTTTTCTTTAAAAAGAAATCTGTCATAGCTTCATGACTTTAAAAAATTTAAACAAAATATTTTTTTCTTCAAAAATCTTTTAAAGAAATTTTCCCTATCACAATGCTCATGCCTTAAAAATAAAAATATTTTTGAAGTTTAAAATGATATTTTCATAGATTTTAAAACTAAGTAAACAAACAAATTGAAATTTTTATGTAATTTGACTATATTCTATGCAATTAATATATTTTCATATGATTTTAGTTTAATTTTATTAATATAATGCCTTAGTTCACAGATTTAACCCTTTCAATGAAACCTACAAATTGTCATAGCATAGCGTGCATCCAGGTAAAATTTTTTATTTGGTCATATGGCTCATCTTTGGAACTTGTATATAAGTTGTGAAAATGCCCTGGCCAGTATAAAATATTTGAATAACTAATCTGTTAATGATTCCCCAACTCCAGAGATATTTGCAATATGATTGCATGTTTCCTTTGCTGCTTTTATTAAAAATTTTACACAAAAAAAAAAAACACTTAAAAATTTTATTACATTTTATTACATTAATTAAATTAGTAAGTAAAAAACGCCATGCAAAGGATAATGAAAAATTGAGTAACATATTTAAGCACAAATAAAATAATGCAGCATACAGCTGTTTTGGGGATATGCTGGGTCCTCTTCATCAGTGCAACACCGGAGTCGGACCAAATGGGTTTCATTTTGTTATAAGCTTTCACACCTTATAAATTTTTGCAATTGTAAAAAAAAAAATATATATATATACTTCTGCACTTAAGAAACTATCTTTAATAAATAACATTATTAAATAAAGGATGAATTATAGTGTAATTAAAAAAAACCCAACTTAATGCAACTCACTGCGGGAATAAAACAAAGCAGAATGTTATATGTACCAGGATTGGCAAGTTTTTGCTGAAAATTGAAAAAACTAGTAAAATCAATCCTGGGAAAAATAAGTTTTTGCTGCCAGTTTTTCTGAAGTGGAAAAATAGAAATTTAGCATGTTTATTTATGGAAATATTGTTATTTTTTAACCTTGAGTTAAGGGTTGGGTATTATTTTTTGATGTAAAATACATATTATATTTATCACTTTTTGATTTTAGTTTCAAAGCTATCGACAAACTGCTCATGTTTATACTTAAGTTAATGATTTAACAATATTTTAAAAACCAAACAAATTTTACCTAATTTAATAAACTAACAAAATCATAATAGCATTACACCTATACTACCCAAACCTTCTCAATTGATTGTTATATTGCAGTGAATTACTAAATCGAGGGTTGCTATAAGGCGAGTCTAGTGCATTTAAAGAAGGTAATCAGAAGACTGTTTTGTTATGCATTCTATGCGATAATTTTTTTTTTCTTAGCATTTTGGAATTGGATAACACACATTAATTTCAGGAATTAATAAAAAAATCAATGTTTGATATCAAAATCAGGGACCACAGAGCTCCTATTTTACCTATTTTATTTTAAATTTTACTTTTTCCTGTTTTTTCCTATTTTTTTTTTTTTACCATCTCAGAAAAGTTACAAATCGATGATCTGTGGAATTTATCTCTTTGTTAAAGAATAAACAGAGAACCCGCAAAATACCTTTATTTTCTATTGTCTCCAAATCAGTATTTCATTAGTGGAATCTAAAGTAAAATGGAAAAAAACAAAACATCCCCTGAAGTAAACAAAGCCGTATGCATAAATTTGAGTAAACAATGTTTATATTTTCAGGAATTAATCGAGTGTCTGGCTATTTATATATAAATATATATATATACATATATCTATTATTCCTGTGCTTGAGTTATTCATCAAAACACTAGAGGGGAGTATAAGAGTTTGTGGTTTGTAAAATGGGAAAGGAATTGATGAATTAGACTGCATCATGATGAGATTGAAATATTGGGTTTTTGCTTATGCCACTATATGCATTAATTACCCTAACAGAGATGCCAAAAATGACATTTTCCATAATTCTGACGGATTTCAGGATAAAATTAAGATCTACGGGAAAATGCCAACACCCCCCCCCCCCCCCCCCCCAGATTTCTTTCTTTTTCTATCCATCTCCAACCTGTAGTAATTATTGCGCATTGAATTGACAAAACTTGCATATTTTCATATTTTAGTTCATGTTAATTTTTAATTATTTTGACACATTTAGTACGATTGTGCAATTCAGAAATTCTTGTACAGTCCTGGGATTCCACAAGTATCCTTTTCTATCTATTTCCATCCTCAAAATATTAGTCATTAGACTGACTAAACTAGCTTATTTTCACATTTTGGTTAATTATTAAGGCTATTTCTTTAATTATTTTCTCATAAGTAGTGGGATTGCATAATGCAAGTAGTATCGCGTACATTGCCAGGATTTCATAAATACATCAAGGATTAATATTATAAAGTTATTTTTTTCTTTATAATTTGTTACTAACACTATTTTAATTCAAAAGATAGTTAATGAAAATTTTTTTTTAGATTAAAGCATAATGTATTTTAATGTTTTATTTATAAGAAACATATATAATTTTAAACAAATATTAAGTGACTTAGGTAAACAATATATTTGCGACAAAATAGTCTCTAGCTTTTTCTGTCTGGAAAGTTGACACATCTGTATAGGTAAGAGAAAAACATTTTATTTTTTTATGCATATATTTGTAACCTGTCATTCCTGTGATGCGTATAATTATTGTTAATATGAATAAAAATTTGAAAAATAAGATTATTTTGTTAGCACATAAAACCAAGTTTTGCATAGTGTTAGTTTTGATTTCTGTGCTGAGCATAACTAAACCAAAATGTCATTTCTGCCATGTGAATGGAATAATTTGTCACCGGAATATGATGCACAGTCAGAATCAGCTTTGAAATAAGAGTAGGACTTTTTTCCTTAAAGGTTGTTTTTGTAGTTTTTGCAAACAAGATCATCACGAATCAGAAGTTCTGTGAAATTTATAGAAATATTATTCATATAGAATGAAGTATTTTAATTAAAATAGCCTCTTAATAAAACATTTACATTGCAAATTGGAATTTCTACAAAATTTAAGGAAATCTGTTAATACAATGAAATATTGTAATTACAACATTTTTGTAGTGCATTTACATCACAAATCGAAATTTATGGAAAATTGCAAATAAAGAATGAAATATTTAAATTAAAACATTTACATCACTATTTTTAGTGAAACATTTATATTAAGTAGCGTGCATTTCATTTTTCATGGAGCGGATTATGCGAATTGTATGCACCTGGATAACGGTTGGGTATAAGGTTAACTATTACTGCATGAATAGCTGTGGGCATACACACAGCATAGGTACACGGTCAACAGCTACTGTAAGTTATGAGCTTTTTCAAAAAGCTTTTTCAATGGTTTTAAATCACTTGAAGAATATCATTTAGAATTTTCTTCCATATCTGTATGAATTTTGATAGCATATAAAACAAAGTTTTGCTTAGTGTATAGTTTGTTTTCCAGTGTTTGTTTTGATTTCTGTGCAAAATAAAAATAAACCAAAATGTCATTTCTGTCAGGTGAACGGAATTATTTTCATCACTGGAATGAGGCACGGCCAGAATTGGCTTTGAAATCATGGTAGGATTTTAAAAATATTTTTTGTACTTTTTACAAATAGGTTCATCACAAATTTGAATTTATGTGAAATTTGAGAACAGATGTTAATACAGAAGGAAATATTTTAATTAAAAAAATGTTTAGTAAAACATTTACATTGGAAAATTGGAATTTCTGTAAAATTTAAGAAAATTTGTAAATAAAGAGCAAAATATTTAAAACATCTGCATTGTGCAGTGTGTGTTTTATTTTTCATAGAGTTATTATATATAACTTGTGCGGATTGCATACACCCACATAGTGATCCGATACAAGGTTAACAACAACTACATGAATTGCTATGGACACACGTGCATAGTATAGGTACAAGTTGCAGTTGGCAACTACTGCAAGAAAGCTATTGCAAGTTATGAACTTTTTCAGAAAGCAACTGTGCTGGTCACCGAAGGCAGTTAGTAAATATCGGGAAATAAATTCTTTTATATTTCATTAAAGCCAATGAAGAACCTAAGCTACTGAAACACACTCATCTAGACTCAACTTATTATTTCCCTTCTTATCTACCTGTGTTTTGACAGACTCAACATAAACAAGAGCATGCTTCTGCAAATGGTACAAAAGAACTGCAGTCCAGAAAGCTATATTTTAAAATTATGATTCTAGAGCAAAAATGTTTACATAGTTCTAATTTTCAGAGATTTTTACCCCATATACATACCAAATATGGAATAATTTAACAAAATTTTAAGTTAAAAAAAACAAAGAACAGTTTTAAAACTTCTAATCGGGTGGAAAGTCGAATGTATTGGCATAACAATTTTCCTTTTTCTGCTAATTATGCTTTATTTTTTTTTATGGAGAAAAGTGTTCTGGGGGATGTTTTCTTTGACATTAGATCACAGCTTAATCTTATTATTTTTATTTCTCTCATAACAAAAAGGCAGTCAGGGCACTGTGCCCTTCTAAAACAGTATGTGGCAGGGTCACCTATATAAATTGAACTCCTCCCACCCACTCTATAAATGTTTTTCATGGGCTCCCTCCTTCATATTTCATTTTCACCTTTATGTGAATTTTTCATGTCTTCTCCATTAAAAAATGTCTCCCCCTCCCCACACACACACTTCAATGGTACATAGATAAGCTGTATAGAGTAGTGTCCATACCCCCCCCCCCTATAGGTGGGCCTACATGGGACCTGGGTGCAACTATGCAGAAATAATAGCAATGTTTAATTTTCCTATGTTCTTGTGTTTAGGTTCTAGTGTAATGTTTAATTTCCTTATGTTCTAGTGTAATGTTTAATTTCCCTATGCTTTAGTGTAATGTTATTTGTTCAAGAATTTTTACCATCTCTTGTAAAATATTTTAGTTAATGTGTGGTGTAACAAAATAAAAGTTATTTTTCAATGATACAATGCATGTTGCATTATTATAATAATACCGATTAATTAGCTCTTTCATATAAACAGTCATTTTGGCGACATTGTGTTATTCAGGTGAAATAAATATTTTTCTTAATAAATATATTAAATTATTAGAATTCTAAGAAACTCCGAAAAGACCAGCCGTGAATCAATCTATTTACAAAAAGAAGCCAATAAAATCTGTTTACACGAAAACTATGATACAGTTATCTCTAATTGACACCTAAAGAGAAATTTCATTAAAAAATTATATTTTTGCAAGATAATTAACCAATATTTACACATTATACATTAGAAATAGTGATTGCAATACCAGACCAAAAATACAATACCGGTATTCAGTATTTTTTTAAACGTTATACCAGTATTAGGAATTTTTCAAAAAAAGTACGAAAATACAGTTGTTTCTTTGCCATATTTATCAGTTTTATACAAAAAATGTATAAACTATAAAAATATAAACAATCTTGTAATGTACAAATACAAAATAAAGGAACAAATGTTATAATCAAATATTAATAAGAGCAGTAAAATAATAATTTATAACATTAGAAACGAAATATATAATATAAAAGATAAACCATTACAGTATTATAATACAATAAAGAAACAAAATATATAGTATTATTAAGAGTAAATATCACAAAAATCTTGTTGTGTAGTCTATTATATAATATTTATTAATAGAAAAAAAAAACTAATTTATTAACTGCATATTTTTGAAATGTGATCATAAAAAACATAATGCATCTATTGAACTGTCATTAAGCCTGGAACGTATTCTTGTGCATAAATTACCTGCAGTTGAAAATACTCTTTCTGCATCCACCCTGATTGGTGGCACTGCTAATAATAAGCAATATACTTCCTCTAAATATTTGCCTTGCAAGTCCATCTTCTAATAACACAGTCTCTCGTCTGACGGTTTTGGATAAATCTATTTTTTGTATTACTTTTGTATTATTGTTTGTGGCAATTTTTTTGATTTATAGCTAATTGTAATAATCTTCAACGAATTCCTCTGGATAGGTTTGTGTTTGCTTTTCATAAATGCTTTTGTGGAAATTTACGACAAACTTAATTAAATTTTACCTTATTAGCGTCTTTTCTTCATTTTCGTTTTCTTTTTTAAAGTCCTTATAATTATGTAAATACCTTAAAATATTTTCTAGTTATAAAATGTTTAAATGTTTTCTAGTCTAATTACAAGACCCACTCCGACATCATGAGGACACGTCCCTCCGGCGTCATTACAGACGACCAATAGGAACTTCAGAGAACTGCGCCTGTGCACTTAGTTGTTAGTGTAGAAAACGATCTCGTCTAGCAATTCATATTATTAGATAATTTAGAATATTAAATTCTAAGTTATAGTTCATGCTGGAAATTAACTACGCCTATGCAAGGAGTATTTTATTTTAAAATTTTTATACGTATTTTTAAATATTTTTATTTATATACTTATTTCAAATAACAGTAGATGCCCAATAAGTTAAATTAAACCCTTTAATAAAAAAATATTTATTATAGCTAATACCGAAAATACCGGTATTTTACCTTAACAAATACCAGTATTCGGTATACCTGTATTCCGGTATTGCAATCACTAATTAGAAATGATATGTTTGCATTGTTTACTTCAATTGGTGTGCAAAAAAAAAAAATTAATTTTTTTATTTTTATTTTAAATATTTTGCCAATTTTTGACAGAAATAAACATGTCATTGAAATGTTTTTATCAAGTTTGCATTCAAAATATGCATTAAAATTCCATTAAATCTTGCTAAATAGCTCAGTCATTTATCAGAAATCTTAAAACATATTACAGAACTTATTTCAAGCAAAAGTTTCTAGAAACTATGAAGTTTAGAAAAAAAAAAATTTTGGAACCTGAAAATTGACAATTATCAGAAATTCAGTCATATATATATACTATATATATACACACACATACAGGGTGTCCCAAAAACATTGACCTCGGCTTTTATTCCTTAACCCTTTCGGGACGGCGGCATTCCGAAACCGCCGTGGCCCAAAGGACGGAGCGCTTTGTTTCCGAACTTTTCCCAAAAGACGGCTAATTTTTTGTGCTAAGCCTAACTCTCGAAAAAAATTCATTAAAAATCACCCGTTCAACACAGCATTCTACTTTTTTCAGGATGAAAGGAAATACTTATTTTCTATTTGATGTATATTTTTTATATAAATTTTCTTTTATCAGAATATTAAAAATTTTAGTGTATATATGTTTTAGGAACAGATGGATTATTCTTTGGCATGTCCTTCCGATTTTTTAAAACTGTACCACATATATACGTATTCTTAGACAACAAATACTTTGCAAGTACAGGAGAGGTAAAAAATATATCCAAATATAAAGTATATCCTTTTCCTAAAAGTTCATTTAGAAATGTTTTCACAACGCGTTCTCCATACCCACCATCAGAGCTTGATAATTCCGTGTCCTTTCCAGTATACACAAGGAAATTCCATTTATAGCCTGATTCCAATTCTGACAATTTATATATTTTTATCCCATATCTGGACCTTTTTGAGGGGATATATTGATGAAATTCCAGCCTTCCTTTCCATGAGAACAAAGATTCATCAATGAACACATTTCTTCTAGGAGTGTATATAGATTTAAATTTTGAAACTAATGCATCTAACACGGGTTTCAATTTATCTAGTTTTTGGGCATTACTATCAAGAGTAAAATGAAGGTAACATAATATTCCTATAAATCAATCGCAATTCATAACTGAATTAAAAAAAGGAGTACTGATAATTGGATTCTTAGAAAAATACATTTTAAGATTTGGTTTTCTGACAATGCTCGTAAAAATTACTAGAGCGAGAAACACACGAAATTTGTTTCCTGTCACAGGTGTAAATACATTGTCACAGGTGAAAATACCTTTCAGTTCCTGTCACAGGTGTAAATACATTTAGGTGGAGTCTTCGATGTGGAAGGAGAGAGGAGATTTTTCTCCCATTTTTTCTTTGCAAACTCATTAGTTGATTTTACGATAAATTCTACTAGTTCATCATCAAAAAATATGCTAAAAAAATCAAGTTCCTTATCTAAATTAGGCGACATGATATTGTGATTTATTCCAGGTATGTTCAAAAACTCTAAAGAATTCAGATCTTTCAAATCACATGTCCTAACATCATTTGAAAAAGCAGCGACTGAAGCTGGCGGCGTTGTAATAATAGTACGCTCAGAATCTGAAGAATCAATTGCATTTTCAGATTCATCATCAGAAATAACACTGTTCCACGAATCTTCATTATCTGCTTTGCTTTCATTACTGTCTGGTTCGTTTACCATACGCGTATATTTTTCCACAGAAAGAAAAGGTCTCAAACCTCCCATATTTTTATCCGAAATAGCCTGATCATTTCACTGTCGCACATTCCTTTAACCCCCCCCCCCCCCCCCCCCCCCCCCTAAAAAAAAATACTCTCTTATATTCTTGTAATTCACCAACGAAATCATTAAAAGCTAAAATCAAAAGGAAACCCGGAACTCAATTATAAAATTGTTGATGCTGCGAGAAGTGCTCTGTTTATTTTACAGAACCATATTTCCCCACTCCAAATGGGGAAATAATTCATTGGATTCTCCTTGTGCCAAGGTCAAACATCTATAAAATACATTTAAGTTGCTTCCACGGGCATTTAACGCCATCTAGTAGACAAATAAATTCAAATGAAAACGTTTCACGTAGAAACACCAATACGTGCCACTCGGCGTTTAGGGTAAAGTTCTCTCCGGCACGAGTGCGTGCCGTACGTCCTTGAATACAAGTTCGCAGCCGGCACGCGAGCGTGCCAACGGTTGCGAAAGGGTTAAATATTGATCTTAGACATATATAATAAATTACAAAGTTGATTAAAAAAGGTACAGAATTTTATGAAATCGATTAAAATTTTCAAGAGAATTAAATTTTAAGAAATACAAAATTTAAATTTTTATACTGCCTTTGTACAAAAACATTTTCAATGAGTAAATTGTGCCCCATACACTAACAAAGTAATGTACAAAATTTCAGCATTTTATTATAAAAAGTCCCAGAGATATAAAAAGACAAAAGTGCTGTAAACCACTTTTTGATGCATCAACATGGGTTCTCAGAGGGGAAAAATCATGTCGGCATATCACGTTTCAAGGGTCATACACAAATTGCAAAAGAAAACAATGATTACATAAATAAATAATAATTTTGCTATTTATTGGTACAAAAGTATCTACACTGTGTAGAAATAATAACTTTGCACAAAGATTACAAAGCTTGTTCAAAATGTTTTCCATCCATGCAAAAGATCCATTAAAGAGAAGAGGCAGATATTATTTGCCTATGATGCATTTCTGCATTGCGTCATTTGCACTCTTGCTGTAATCATTTACATTTCAATTTGTGATTAATCCCTCACCAACTCTTGTTTAAACAGATCTTTGGGACTTTTTATGATAAAATGCTGAAATTTTGTACATCACCTTATTAGTGTATGGGGCACATTTTACTCATTGGGAATGTTTTTGTATGGGGGCTGTACAAAAATTTTAATTTTGTATTTCTTCAAATTTAATCTCCTGAAAATTTTATCTATTTCATAAAATTCGGTACTTTTTTTTAAGCAACTTTGTATTTTAATATATATGTCTAAGAAAGATCAATATTTAAGGAATAAAAGCTGAGGTCAATGTTTTTGGGACACCCTGTATATATATATATATATATATATATATATATATATATATATATATATATATATATATATATATATCGAGAGAGAGCTGCAATTAGTATTTCTGTACCAGGATTAGCCTTTGAGAATGTCCATGATCAAAGAATTTTTGGGGGGATTTTCATAACAATGAGTTAAGTTGAACATAGAGACATAGTATAGCACTTAAAACTAATTAAAAGAATCTTAATGAATACTTGTATTCATTCTTGTAATACAAGTCAGTAAAATAAAAATTAGTAGGGCTAAACAGAAGAACTATTTGTATGAATTAATACTACTTAAAAATAGAATAAATAACAATGGATAGAAGGCAGTGAAATTGTAAAATCATCAGGAAGTGTTTACAAAACAATACCTTCTAGAAATAGTTCTTTTCATTAAATAACCTTTCTACATTGAACAAAAGGGCTATTTTACACCTAGGAGAAATTGCACCTTTCTGGTAGGTCGGACGGTCTGGGTTTCAACAACAACAACACCTAGGAGAAAAACCCAAGAATAATGGAGAGAATGTAAGATATTTTCTAAATCTTGAAAAATAATTTAAACCTACTACTTACATGTGCATAGATGTATGCACATGTAAGTAGTAGGCTTTTTTAAGTTTTAGAAAATCTTTTACATCCTTTCTATTTTTCTTGGGGTTTTTTTCCTTGTGCTTTGAGGTGTAAAATAGCCTTTTTATTCAGTGTACCAAGGTTATTTAATGAATAGAATTATTTCTAGAATGCATTGTTTTGTATACACCTCCTGATGATTTTACAATGTCATTGCCTTCTATCTATTGTTATTCATTCTATTTTTTATTAGTTTTAATTCATATGGATTGTTTTTCTGTTGGCATCCATTTACATTGATGTCTAATTGTAGTGTGTAGTAGTATCCCTTTCGCCCCTCCTCACTCGCTCTTTATCAAAGTAATAAATAATCAGTAATCCCCTGTAATTCATAAATTTCTGATTTTAATACAACAATTTGACAAAACAAGAAAAGTTTGAAATACTAGGAAAAGAAAATAGATTGGCAAATCACTAGTATCAGATAGTCAAGTTGTCAGATATGTCAAAACACTGGCTGGGAACAAAATTTATGTCTGATTAGTGATCTCGCGGGAATTGATGGGGTCAAGCATCATAATGAGATTAAAATATATAAATATTTTTTTAATATAATGTTTATTTCTATACATTTGCCTGATATTGTTTTAATTTAAAAATGCAACTTTCAATCACTATCTCTTTTCATCCAGCTTAATTTTTGTTTAAACATGCCAGAATCATTAAAAAATGGATTCAAAACCAGTCTAACTTTAAAGATAAGTATTTGTTTAACAAAAAATCTGAAGTTGGCAGCTTCATGACTTTCTCTGTGTAATTAATTTTGTATTCTCGTGCATTATTAAGAGTGTACAAGCAATTTTTTTTTTCATTGTTTTCAGGGCCCCTGCTTATGAGTACTGTATTCATAAATTATCCCAATATTTTTAGTGGCTCATTTACAATACATACTCATTTATATTGTTTACTTTTTATACTAAATATCAGGTTATTATTATAAGTATAAATTAATACATATTTTACTAAACGAAATAATTTTTCACATAATGGTGTCATTGCACAATTTTTTTTTGTATTGTAGGGCTTTACTGGGAGTCCACAAGTCTCTTTTTCCATCCTTTAATTATTACACAATATGTAGACTAAATGGGCATAATTAATCAAATATTGTAAGAGTTAATTATTATGGAAGTAAAATTATTCTTATAGTTAACATTCTCATGCAGTTTGAATCTAAAGAGGTTTTTTTTAATATTTCGGGTTCTCAAATGATTATTATTATGTTGTTTTTAAGATATTAAGTTTATTCCAACATATATCTTTTTTATTAAACAATAAATAATAAAGTAAAAATAAGTTTATAAAATTTTATGAGTACATATTTATTCTTGTATAAAAAAAGTTACAATTATGTTTTGATAATCAGTTAGAAATAATATGAATCTTAGTTTCACATGATACTAATTAAATTTATATGTTTAATATCACTTAGTTGCATATTGTATTATTTGAAAAAATTTGCAATTTTAAGAAGCTGCATAATTGATATATTGATATTTCAAATTAAAATGTTTTCTTCAGATCTGCTTAAACCTTTGCGAACAGCTGCTTTCCGGAACTGCTGTGGCCCAAAGGATGGAGCTTTTTGCTACCGAACTGTTTGTTCCCAAAGCATGGCACATTTTTTGCACTAAGCTTAACTCCTGAAATAAAATTCACTAAAAATCACCCATTTAACACAGCATTATACTTTTTTCAGGATTAAAAGAAATACTTATTTTCCATTAGATGTATGCTTTACACGCAAATTATCTTTTATTTAAATTTTAAAAATTCAAATGATTAAAAATGATTAATTAACTTGATTAAAATGGTTATTTATTATGCAGGGTAAAATATCCAAATGATTGTAGTCAATACTTTATACAGCTAACAGAGATTATGTACAATTTTTAAGAAGAAAATAGCTTTGTTACTAATTAATACGCCTTTTACGTATAATGTATTTCTAAACATGGATTCACATATAGATCAACATTGTAGTCTTTACATTCATAAAACTGTCAGTGTTCTCATCAGACATACCAAAAATCCATGAATCTTCACTATCTGCAATACTTTTATAACTATCCTGTTCAATTACAGGGCAAGTATATTTTTCCATATGTAAAATCGTCTTGACCCAGAAATTATCTTTTTCAAAATAACCTAATAATAAATTCACTACCACACATTTCTCTAAATCCCAAACTTGAAAGAAAATACTCTCTTATATTGCAATAATTCACCAACTCAATCAGTAAACTAAAATTTAAACGAGAACATATACACAATTATACCATAGCATAGCAGAGTCTGCGAGAAATTATCTGTTTGTTTTTATTATAAAACCACGTTTTACCATTGTAGATGATATATGACCTGTATTGATTTATTTGATAATTTTATATACAGTTGAACTTCATTAACTTGAAGTCCAAAGTAAATAATGTTGTTGTTGAGACCCAGACCATCCGACCTACCAGAAAGGTATAAGGTAACTGTTTGGATGGCCGGGAAGTGCCACCCAATTTTGACCAGAACCCAGTGGGTGAGGCATCCACAGGGAGTACCCTCCTTCCCCTACCACCAACCTCTCGGAAGGACTTATGGACCCACATGTTTAACATGATCGTACTCCGTGTGAACATGCGGCAGTAGCAGGAATCGAACCCGGGCCTACCGAGTGCAATTCCCGTGCGCTAACCACTGGGCTAGTAAATGATGTAAAATAATTAGGAGTTATGGAAACATTCTATGCATGCAAACTTTCATTAGGAAATTTAATTATAATTCCAAATATCAAACTTTGAGTTAAAAAATTTGACTGCATATGAATATTATTTTTTACACTGTGAAATAAAAAAAAATTCATCTAATTTTTTACTTGAGCAATCAGATGTATGACTTTCAATATATACTAATCCAAATTAAATGTCTCATTTTAATTCAAATTCACCAAAAGAAGTGGGCTGTCTTCTGATGATTAGCTTTCAACTTGCACCTGCAACATATAGAAAAGAAATTACCATACATACTCGTGTATAAGTCGAGAAATTTGTGACAAAAAAAGGTTTCAAAGTGGGGGGGGGGGTCAACTTATAAGCGGAGTCTTTTTAAAAAAAATCATAAGTCTAAAAATTTTTTTCCCACAAGGCAATCCATCCTAAAATGATGCGGTATTAATTACGCAATTGTGCACTCCGAATTTCTCTGCACTTCAAAACTCTCCTGTGAGTCACAGCACTCCCAACTACCAGTATATCGCATCATCAAAAAATATGCATACATTTTCATTCGATGTTTTTCTCTTGCATCTCGGATTACGGCCAATTATCTTCCACAAAAAAAATAGCTTTCTTCAGAGCTGCACAGTCTGTAATACGAATTGTTTAAAACTATAATGCAGGATTTTAAGTTGAAGTGTGTTTTTGTTTTGTTTATTGAAGAGAGTATCTAATAACTGTGTGTGTGTGTGTGTGGGGGGGGGGGGGGTTAACAAAAAAATCTGCTCAAATAACGGGCGGATGCCGGATATTGTTTTAATTGCACGGTGGGACAGGGATGCGCGGTCTCCCATCTGTTTTAAGGACGCTGAGTGCTGGGGATAAAAGAATACCTGGAGAAATACCTGACAGATGCCAAAAAAAAATGAATATATATTAAAAACTTTAATGTAACATCACACGAAACTGAGCACTCCCAAAATGGATGGGAGACAATGCTCGTATGTCTTAGGCCAACTTGCTTGGAATAGAACTTAGAGTTCCAATGAAGTTTTTATTATGGAAATGAAATTTTATTATATATATATTTCGTGTTCAAGTGTTTTTGAATAATTTATTGAAAAAAAAAATATATCTTTTTGGGATCGACTTATACATGAGTTTTAGATTTTTTCTGAATTTTTTCCTCTGAAAGTAGGGGGGTTCACTTATATGTGAGTATATACGGTGATAGAAAAAAATTGCATTTTGATGCAAATCAACCTAATACAAGAAAATATCTTATATTGCTAAATCATTAATGTACAATAACATTAGAACTACATAAGAAATTCATAATTAACTAAGTATTCAGAATAAAGGAAAATTATATCTTTTCTTAATTATACAGTTTTAAAAATTAAAACGCTACTTAATTTCAGAAACTGTAGTAATTAATTTCAATTTAAGGTTGAAAATAAAATAAATAAGAAATGGAAGTATAATAGTTTAAAGGATCTAGTACTTTTAATAATGATTTAAAACAGTTTAATAATAATAAACAGTGTACTTATTTTCATAAGTAGGATCTAATGTAATTTCAGTATTTTGTGAAGCAATTGATATATTTCAACTGTTTTTCACAGTAATTGTGTCGATATTTCTGTGACTGCTATATTTTTAATATCCAAAATATTACTTTCTCTCTCATTCAAGAAATATAAATCTCAATCAAATAATCTTAAAATCATATAACACAAGTTGATTAATGAATTGAGCTGGCAATGTAGCACACTAAAAGTTAAGTCATGCCAATGATGGATGGTGCCAAAGATGACTGGGGTTACCCTGTTTTAATCCAAACCATCAGTCTAATTTCTGCTTTATGACATGCACATGTGCAATTGGCCACAGAAGTTATGGTATAAAAACACTCGTCTGAAAAATTTTTGAATGTTTTAGAAAATGCATGAAAATGGCTAAAAAAATGCTCAACTTGTGTGTTTTTAATTATTAGTCTGAATTTCAGGTATGGAAAGATTTTCTGCATTGGGAAGTAACCAGAATTCACATAATTGAAATATGTAAGTCCTGACTTTTGGTTACTTTTCCCATCTATAGCAGTTTGGTTTTCAGTACCTAATTGTTATGGTATTTGTGATATGAAACCTCAAATGCAATCTGTAATTATGTCTTTGAAAAAAATAATTTTGGATTTTAAAATATTTTTGATAGTTTTCAAGTGAGGACTTGATGTTTTTTCATCATTTATGAGTGTGTTAAGACACTGGATCCTGTATTTCTTACACTCACCCCCATTTCTCCCACTTCCTTTCCTGCATATAAATAGTATGGTTAAAATAATTTTATCGGGATTTGTTAATTTTTAGTGTATCCCTCCAGCATATTAATTCTCCAGTTGTCAGTTTGGCTCACAGAGCAGAAAATTATTAATAGTATCTAATGTTCAATGTTTTGTATTGTAGTTTTTATTTTTAGATATGGTAAATAGATATCCAGGTAGCAGGTGTTTTATGGTGCAATAGGGGAGCTAGAGGGGTACACCCTTCTCCCCGATCCTATGAGACCAATGTTTTGTTGTACCTTAAGTGTGCTAAAAAATGAATATATATTAAAAACCTTAATATAACATCCCAATCCTATGCTGCTCATTGGCACTGGACTTTAGTGGCCGTCCGCATCACATTGCAAATATGCATCAGTGGACCGGGGAAGGGAGAATCTCTCCATTGTGTATGTGCTACAGTGGTTCTGAATGGATTAAAGATAAATATTTGTTTAACAATAAAATGTGATAAAAGGGGCAGCTTGTGACTTTCTCTGTAAAGACAGATTTTTTTCATCTCTAGAACTCCTGCTTATGCTGCTCAAATATTTTGCATAATTAACCAAATATGACTATCCACATCACATAGTGAATATGCATCAGTGGGCCGTAAAAAGGAGAATCTCTCCATTGCATATACACTACGGTGATCCTGAACTAGTTAAAATACATGAATGTTCATTTTATGCATAAAAATAAATTATCTGATTTTTAGAATTATCTCTTTTAAAGAAATTCTGCATTTATAGATATTTAGGAAAATGTCATGGGATCCTTCTAAAGCCCTCTGAATACTGTCGTAATACATGCCAGAAAGATGAGAGCTAAACACATGTGTCCCTCTCTCAGATCCTTGGGAACACATTTTATTATATGTATTGGAGAGTATTGACCTTTTTTTTTTTTTTTTTTTTTTTTTTTTTTTTTTTTTTTTTTTTTTTTTATGTTCCCAAAAGTAAAAAAATTGGCTATTCTACAAAAATACCATTTGCAATGACTCTCGGAAAAAAAATTATTTTTTTAAAAAAAATATCCACGTTGTGTCTGAGACTGTTGAACATTTAAAAAATATTTCCAGAGAAAAGAACAGAGAGTGCTATGAAATTTTTCGGCCATTTCCACTGGCCCGCTTTTAATTAGAAAGAAAACTAAATATTCCTAATTATATCAAATGAGAAGAAAAGTTTTAGCCGAATTTTAAAATGGTAGAACTAACTGTTTTCAATAAATTTTAGTTTTTTAGACTTTCTTGCAGTTTGTGCAATAGAATCACTGAAAAGTCATCTGAATATCGTCTTTCTAGCATATATTAGGATGATATTTAGAGGGCTTTTGAAGGAAGGATCCCATTGTATTAACTATTTTTCTAAATGTTTGTAAAAGTAGAAATTCTGCAAAACATATGGTTTTAGTAGTATTCTAAGAATTGGATAATTTATTTTCTTGAATAAAAATATGCATAAAGTGAATATTTATATGTTATATACAAGAATAATAATTTTATTATTTGGCTGTGGGCCAGTCAAAATGCGTGCTTTTTTTTTTTTTTTTAACCCCCTGGGAACATCTTAAAAGATGACCAACAGTCTCTAAGATATGCAATAGAATGTATTCACAAGGATCTGAGAGAAGGATTTGTGTGGTTTACCTATCGATCACTAATATTTAAGATGTCTGCATTTGAAGAGCCTTTGATGCACGATCGCATAAAGTACTCAAGGCAAATATGTTAAAACAATAGAATATTTGTGTAATTGCTATTCATATAATCCTGAATAACCATTTACTCGATTTCTCATGTAAAATTACAAAAAAAAAAGTTTAAACATTTACTTTGTTTTGAAAATAATCCTATGTCTAATATTTTATAAACTAGCAAAAAGCCAGGCATTAATGAAAGAATTAAAATTTAATTTAACAAATAATTATGAAATTAGAAGTAAAAAAATGAATTTCAATAATTTAGAATCCTAATACAAAAGAGCATATAAGTTTTTAGAATTTGAATATCAAATTAAACAAATTAGGATACAGGGAAACAATGAACATGTTTAAATCTCAAAAACGTATTCAATATGTAGGAGCAAATTTAAATCACCATGCATGTAAGTACACATGCTTTGATTTGCTGTTTAAAAGTTGTTTACTTGTTATTTGTACGAAGCGTGGTAAGCATGTGCAGTTTAAAAATTGGCATTTCGCACTTACAATTTGTTTTAATTATTGATTCATCACAGTTCATCTTAATTATATTGTTCTGTACATTTGTGTGCAATTTTACATAAGTGTGCAAATTTTCATCTTGCTACATATTGTAGTTTTTGAGTAAAAGGGATCACAAAATTCTGACAAGTGTTGATTTCGCTTCATTAGAAATGGAGAATCAGAGATTGCACAGTCCCTTATTTTTCTTACTTTTACATTTTCGGAAGCTCTTTATTTGGTTGTGTGACCAGTCATGGGCGTATCAGAAAAAATATTCGAAGAGTAAAATCATACGATGTACAAAACAAAGTGAAGAAAAATGGTCTGACAGTCTGTTTTTATGAAAAAAGTGATAAAATTTGCCATTTTTATGTAAGAACTATAAAATTCATGATTTTTGAGAAATGCTATTTATAAATCATAAATTTTTCTCAAAACTTCATCACTTTTGAGAAAAGGTTCTAAAATTTGAGATCAGTAATACAGTTCTTCTAGTTTTAGCATTTTAAAATAAATTACTGCAAATTTCAACACTTTTAAATAGTTAATTTTGGCACTTTTGAATTACATTGTGTATTTTAGTGCTTTTAAATAAAATCGCAATTTTAGTCCTTTTAAATTAAATCATGTATTTCAGCATTTTTAATTAGAATGCCAAAATTTGCAATTTTATCTAAAAAGTCGTGAATTTTAGTGCTATTTTTAAAAAAAATCTCACTTTTTAGCATTCTTTCTCAAAAATCACAAATGTTTGCAGTATTTAAAAGAATTGCACTTCTTAGCATTCATTCTAAAAAATTGCTGCACTTGGAGCCCCTCTGACTTCTGACTGGTGAAACCATGAATCTCTCTTACTTAAAAAATACGATTTGTTCCTCTCCTTATGAGTTCATTTCAGATCATAAGACTAATTACAGGTAACTTAGATATAAAGCAAAAAGATTTTACTGTCCATTAATGTATGCTGGGGAAAAAAAGGATTTTATATTTCCAGGGTTCGTACGGTCCTTAAAAACTCCATAAAAATTTTTACCATTTCAGTTCCGAAATGGAAAAGGAAACCAGACAAACGACTGATGGTTCAAAATCGGCACAGTGAGGAATATTATCAAAATAGAGATTACGGTTGTTTTTGTTTGTTTTTTAATTTCTTTTGCCCCAAAATCTGAACTTCATTTGTGGAATCAAAAGTAGAATAAAAAGAATCAAAACACCCCTTTCACCTCTCCTGAAATAAAAGTAAAGTAGAAGAAGACTGGAAGATTGTTGATTAGTGTTGTGCACTTTCTTCACAAAAGTAAAATTTTGTTCAATTAGTTTTTGTTTGATTAATTTTTGCTCTAATTAATTATCAGGATCCAAATATAATTAATGGGACTATGATTCCATTACGTTCCTCATTAGCAGGAACAATATTTTCAAAGGGTCAAGCATCTTTATGAGATTGAAATATATAAATATTTTTTGAATATGTTTATTTTTAAGCACTTGTGTGATATAGTTTAAATTTTAATATACAACTTTCAATTGCTATCCTTTTCATCCTGTTCAACTTTTTTCTAACCAATAAAAGATGGATTCAAAAACAAGTCTAACTTTAAAGATAAGTATTTGTTTCACAAAAAATCTGATGTAGGCAGCTCATGACTTTCTCTCCAAATACAAATATTTAAGCCTTCAGGACTCTTGCATATATGCACTATATACATAAATTACCCCAATATTTTTAAAGTGACACATTTCAAATATTATCATCAGGTGCATTAGTATAAACGAATAAATATTTTACTACACTAAATAATTTTTCGTATAAATGGTGGGATTGTGCAATTCATTTTGTACCATAATGCATTACTGAGAGTCCACAAGTATCTTTTTCCATCCATCATCATCCTTTAATTATTGCAAAATAGGCAGACTAAACTTTTATTAAGTGTGTAAATATTTTCATATTTTAGTTAATTTTAGAGAAATATTGTGCATAATTAACCTAATGTTGGAAGTAAGATGATTCTTATAGTTAACATTCTGATGCAATACTTCGAATCTAAAGGCTTTTTTTTTTTAATATTTCAGGTATTCAAATGATTATGCTGAGTGTATTTTAAAACAAATCATTTCACCCGTGCTTCGCCCATTCTTAATGGTTAGTGGCCACTAAATGTGATATCTACATACTTAATAAAAGTTCAAAATATCAAAAACTGTTTCAATTTTAAACAGAAAAAAAAGTGAATTTGTGCACATTTTGAAAGCCGAAATGATGCAAGTTCTTTTTAAATCCCTTTGTATTATCACACCTAATTAGAATTTTTTATTTTTTCATTGATCTGGAAGCTGAGACAGATCGAATGAGACCAAAACCAAGATTTTCTTTTGAGTGAAAGTACTTGATCATTTTAAAAAGGTGTTTTGAATTGTTTAAGTATTCCTTTGCATCATCACCCCTAAGTTGAATTTTTTGAAATATTAGATTTTTTCATTGACCTAGATGATGAGACTAAAACAAAGTTTCTAACTAGATTGGAAGCACTCGATAATTAAAGAAAGAGGTTTTGAGTTTTTCTGTTGTTCCTTTGCACCACCACTCCTATTTCAAAATGTTAGATTTATCCTTTAATCTTAAAGATGAAACGCATTTGAATGACATTAAAATCAATATTCTAGCTATAGTGGAAGTGCTTAATAATTTTGATACATCATCCAGTCAGTCAATTCAGTGCATATTGTATAGATATATTTTTTAAATGATATCATGCTAAACAATAAATAAAAAGTAAAAATTTTGTGAGCATTTGTTTATTCTTGTGCAGAATTTTTATATGAACGAATTTCCACTGCTATAAATCATTTGAATTGTGCATTGGTCTGCTACCAAACTGACACTAAGATTTAT
Organism: Amaurobius ferox; assembly: GCA_951213105.1. Taxonomy (NCBI): domain Eukaryota; kingdom Metazoa; phylum Arthropoda; class Arachnida; order Araneae; family Amaurobiidae; genus Amaurobius; species Amaurobius ferox. The sequence goes on along the minus strand of OX578133.1, from coordinate 133,731,599 downwards.
CTGCTACAAAACGGATACAAATCTTAGTTTACCTGATACTTATTTATGTTATTAATGTATAGCACTTGATTGTATATTGGAATGATTTAAAGAAATTTGTAATTTATGCAGCTGCACAGGTGTTAATTAATTTTTGGAGCATATTTTTCCTCTTTAAAAATTTTTGATATGCCATTAAAAACTCCTTAATTTTTGTTTTCAAAATTAAGTATGAACCCTGATTTCAGTAGTCTTCTTGGGATTATACAGTATAAAGTTTTTCTCTTTTAATGAAAATGTATTAAATTTCTCTAAAAATGTATCTGCCAAATTATATTTTCATGATATAAAATAAATTTAGCTGATGTATCATGATCAGTACTGGGTCCTAGAATATGCAGTATTAATATCATCTTGGAAGTTGCTAGAAATCTCAAAATTAGCATAAAAAAATTTGTCATTTTACTTTCAGAATTATGTACTTTTAATACTTATCTGTGAATGAAATGGATGTATAAACATTTAAGTTTTATTAATCAGCTTTCTTGATCCTATATAATCTGAATAAACTGGATTCTATAATAAATAGTTACATTAAACACAACACATAAAATTTAAGTAATGCCTATTTTTAGCAAAGGAGCATTCTTTGTTAGGGTACAAAGCAGCAGTTGACCCATCCTAACTTCAGTCAGTTTAGATTTTCTTAAATCAGCTGCTGTCTTGTATCTTGAAAATTCTTTTTTATATTCAAAGTTTTGAAATGTTTAAATTTTATGTTTTGTGTTACAATTTAATTACAAAATTTCTCTGTTCTAAACTTCTACTAATACTAAATTTGAATCATCCCAAACTAATCTAGACCCTCACTTAATATTCTTTCTACAAAGATATAAAACAAGAAAACTAAAGAATAATTTTCTTCAACCAGCATCCCTTAATTTGACTTTGTTATTGCATATCAGCATCCCTTGGCTTTGTTATTGCAAATCAGCATCCCTTGGCTTTGTTATTACAAATCAGCATCCCTTGGCTTTGTTATTGCAAATCAGCATCCCTCGGCTTTGTTATTGCAAATCAGCATCCCTTGGCTTTGTTATTGCAAATCAACATTTCTTGACTTTATTATTACATATCAGCATCTCTTAGCTTTGTTGTGGCTAATCAACACCCGTAAGTGCCAATTAAAGGATTTAAATTTTATTTAAATGTCAGTCAGTCAGATTATCTGGTACACTAGGACATCTAAAATGCTAAAATGAAGCAAGTTATAATTAAGTACAGAATTTTTTTTTCTCTAGATAATTATTTAATTTATTTTGCTTTTGTAGGCACAGAATTATTATAGTACAATATACAGATACTGTATGAATTTCCAACTCAATTATCTTTATAAAAGTAACAAAAAAATGTAAAATTTAATTTTAGGTATTTTTACTACTATTAAAAATGTCAACAAATGTTTCTTTAAATCATTTCTGAGTTTAAATCTTGTATTCAGAATACAATAAACAGTCTGAGGGGTAAATTTTATATGCACTTTTTATATATATATTTATATATATATATATATATATATATATATATATATATATATATATATATATATATATATATAAACTGGGAATGAATAATGATAAACTTGAAGAATTGATAACAAAAAACAACATGTATGCATACATTTTCCCACTAAATACGCTAAAAAATATTAAGTGTTCGCAGATCCTACAACAATATTATTGAGGGTTCAGAAAGTGTCTCGAGCTAATGAAAATAAATCTAAATGCTATCACATAAATAGAAACAAAGTTTATATAAAATGTTGCCTGGATGGAAAGAAATGCTAGTCAACACCCCTTTGCTTGACATACAGTCAAAGCATAATTCTAAATATTTCTTAAATGCCTCGAATATTATTCTTGTGTAGTGATAATTTTGAGCTTCCATTAATCATTATTTTGATACTATTCTGGCACCATCTACAAAGAATAAAATCTTGAAAATAAATGACTGAAATGTAATTTTAATCCTAATAATGCACTGAAAAACAAAGAAGCAAGAAATTGCCAAATCGATCATCCCATGACTAAGTTTTGTAGTTATTCAGTACTTATAGATAAAAGCAGGTGATAACAGGTTTGATGAAAGGAAAAAAATCTCAAAGCCTATGTTTTAAATTTGTAACAGTAATGTTTTTAACATTCTTTGATTTCGCCATAACTTTTTGCAACCAAAAACACATAGCTGTAGAAATAAAGTTTATGGTATTTTCTATAGTGGTATGGCTATTACAGCTTGCTCCTTAATCATAAGTAGCATATGAAATCTTTGTAAGGTGGTGTGGGAAGGCCATTTGTGCAATTTCTTGTATACTTATGAAAAAAAGTAGAAATTACTTATGCAACCTATGTGTCTCTAATTATTGGCAGATGTTTTTTGTATATTTTCTAGTTAATATTTTTAAGATTAAATATAATATAAGAAATGGAAATGTAAGTTTATATCTAGAACTATTCAAACTGCAGTCTAACAAGTATGTTGCTTATGAAATTCTGCAACTTACAACATTTTTCTCAAGTGTCTTATAGTATTTTCTTTTTTTTTTTCTTTTTTCTTTAAACCTATTTTTTATGTTGTAGGTTTGCTAGAATTTTTTTTTCAGCTAGCTTAGTATATGTGTAAATTTTGATGTAATTGTCATGGGATTTGGTCATGGTTAATTATGTATTTTGTTAGGGAATTTTAAATTGGATAAGTAGACATGAGCTTCTTGAAGCTGCAAGTTAAATTTTTTTATAAGGTTTTGTACCCATTTATTATTCCACATTACCATTTATAAATGAGTTACATGTGATGAAAGCCATTGTAATCTATTATAATCCATTGTAATGTTTTCACCATGTTCTCAAATATTAACTGCTTAAAATTTGTTCTATTTTTACCATTGTATCATGCATATGTTTTTTTGCTAACATTGCTGTTAGTTAGATAATACTGTTTATAATGAATCTTTTCTTTACAAAGAAATATTTACAAGTGTGGAAGTGAGTTGAAAATTGTGAAAGCATAGATATTCCATCCATTTAAAAATTCATAGCTACATTTGTCACAAAAAGTTAAGTATATTGCAAAAACAACTGAAATTGTCTAAAGCTAAATAATAATAATTGAAAAATGCTCAGGAAATTTAAAGTAGACATTTCAAGACAGTCCAAAACTTTAAAAAAAAAAAGCTAACAATTATTTTTCTTTAATTTTAATATGAATATTTTTCAACTTTTTAGCACTGCTTTTAAACCAGCCTGGAAATTGTGCTTTTCCTTCAGTAGACAAAATTTGCATACCTCAGTACTGCAGATAATATTAACCAATTATAATATGTTACCACATTTGCCAAAGCGCTGCTTTTTCTTTGAAATATATTTTATATGCTTAACTTTTTGTGAGCAGTGTATAAGTCTTACATATATGATTTTGCTTTTTTATAGAAATATGTTATGGACACACCTACATTATTGAATACGTGTGCATGAAAAATATTAATTGCAAATTTTGGTATTAGTGAACATGTGCAGAAATTTTTCTGGGGTAGGAGGGAGGGAGGGAGTAAAAATATATAAGTAGCCCTTTTATTTAGCAAGCGTTTTTAAAAATCATTTTTATTAATGATATTGAAAGTCAAAAAGAGGAGCATGGGTGTCTTAGTCTGCAGGGTTGCCAGTCTTTTCTAAATGGCTTCAGGAGCACTGACATAAAATTTCAGGAGTTTTATGGTTGCTTCAGGAGCAACACAAAAATAAAGATGAAAATATAAGACCGGCATGTTTTCTTTAAAAATATCCCTATAAAAAATCCCTGTTATAAATAATTTCTTTTAATATACTGGATGTCTGGTAAAGTCATTTACTGACCTTTATTTTTGCAACCGTTAGTTGTCTTCTTCTAACTACAAAAAGTATTTCAAAAGTAGTAACAATTTATTGTAACAGTTTTAAATCAAAAAATACATTTTTCTAAAATATATGAAATCTAACATTTTATATGGTCCCTAATTCTAATTAGTAAAATTATATTCATGCATTAATATGTAAAATTAAAAAAAAATTATTCTTTTACGAGAAAAATTGACTGCAATATATTAGATTAAAGTTTCAGCAGTTTTTGCCGTCAAACTTAGGGGTTACACATTGAACTACAAGTCATGCCAATTTGTCAGCAAATACTCAATATTGTGCCAGTGGTGGCTTGTGAGCAACATGTAGAGGGGGGCGCTTCTGGACACATATGGACACACCCCTACTGGTGAAAACATTCATAGTCCTAAATTACATTAAAGTAAAATTGTGGGGGCTAGTTAAACTAAAAGTTATGCCCAGGGAGTTAACTAAAAAAATATGCATATTCTGGTGATATGTACAGATGGTTTAAAGATTATAGCCACCACTAAAATCTGAATCGGTGAATTGGGAGGCGAGATGGAAAATTAAAGGGGTTGGCTAACTGAAGTAAAAGTTACACTCAGCTCCGGGATTTGTCACATTGAAGATACATATCCAGGTGACATGTACAAATGGTGCTGAGACTATAGCTACCAGCAGAACCAAAATCTCTCAATTAGGTACAGATATGTAAAATTATGGGGGCTAGTTCAACTAAAAGTTACACCCAGGGGTTGACACAAAAATATGTATATCCAGGTGACATGTACAAATGTTGCTGAGACTCACCAGCAGAATCAAAATTGCTCAATTAGGAACTGAGATGTAAAATTATGGGACTAGTTAAACTAAAAGTTATACCCAGGGGGTTGACACAGAAAACATGTGTATTATATCCATCAAATATGTATATCAAGGTAATATATACAGATGGTGCAAAGACTACAGCCACCAGCCATAGGCGCCGACTACGGGGGGGGGGGGGGGGCAGAGGGGCACGAGCCCCCGCTGAACTTTTCCAGAGGGGGCAAAGCCCCCCCCTCTGGGAAATTTCAATATTTTTTTCTAACTTCATATTTTACTAAATACCAAAAAATGAAATTCTTTTAAACATAAAAATAATTGAAAGAAAATCCTATCAACGTAAATTCACATTTCCGTTCAGTCTTGCTCACATCTTCCTTACCATAGCTTCCTAAACTATCTCACACACAAACCAAGATCATCTTTACTCCCAGGAAACATGTTTACGCTAATGACAAAAACACCTGGTTACCAGAACTTTTTCGACTGACCGCCTAATTCAAAGCGAAATAGAATATTTACAGCCATGTTATTGGCATTTCCAAAAAATAGCTGTTTTCCTCCAGTAATAACTATAAATGATTACCACGAAGTAGAGATGACTTATTTTGTCTACCTAAAGAGATCTTATCTGTAATTACTCCTGGATCCTATATACCAGTGCTGTCTTTACAGATGGCACCCATTCCGTTTAAAGCTGCAAACCCCGTGGGTGGTATCCATTCCGTTTGAAGTTGCAAACCCCGCGGGTAGTTTTGTTCCTGCTGAGCACGGGACGTTTGGCACAGCACCGTAGTCAGGCAAGGGCCAGAGGGTGCTACACCCTCCCCCCACCCACTAGGTATACTCAGCCCACCCCTATGATAAAAATATTAAAGTTTTAGTTGTGATAAGAACTGTCAACTAACATATCATCCAAATTTTGCATAAAAATATTATTTATGAGATTTTTTTTTTATAAATTGATTTATTTTAAAAAATTTTTAATTTAGCTGAATGTGTGGTTATAGTGATGATCACTTTATATACATATTTAATTTAAAAATATTTAAATATAGACAGTAGTGTTTGGATACTTTTGTATTATTGCTGGATTCATTGTTTTAATTTATTGTGTCAAAGTGTCAAAATCAACTGATAGGTAGTTAAGAGTTGATATTAAGCGTTAACTTGTATTAACTTTCAGGTTGTTGTTTTTTTGATTAATTAACAGCTTTGCTACTACTTAATTCTTATATTAAAATCCATTGTAATTATTATATATTATAATATTGATGCATAGTAACTATATGGATTTTCCTAATCAACTCCTAGCTTACAAATATAAATTGGCCTAAAAAGATTAAAAATATTTATCGTACAATAAATAAAACTGCTGATATCTTTCTTTCGACCCAGCCCGTCGACCTACCCGAAGGTGTAAGATGTCTGTTTAGACCGCCGAGACAATGCCATCTAATTTAGATTGGAAACCAGTGGGGGCGACATCCACAGGGACAGACCCTCCTTCCTTTGTTACCAATAGCTCGGAAGGACTTTCAAACCCACAAATTTGACGTGCTCGTACACGGGGACAGTTTAGGCAAAACCGGAAATCAAACTTGGGTCCTCCGAGTACAATCCCCGTGACTTAGCCTCTCGGTTAGCTGACTCCAAAACTGCTGCTTGTAAGACAATAACATACAAAATTTCCTTGAGGAAAGCATATGTATGTCAGGTAGGTGACTACAGTTGCTTCGATAGCATTATAATCCCCCCTTTTTCAGGCCAAAATAACAGTATGCACTCTTAACAACCACTACTGCCGTTCGTTGGGCAGTTCGTTCTTGGCGGTTGTTAAGGGCGTATACTGTTCTTTTGGCCTAAAGTAGGAGCTTAAAATGACCTCGAACCAATTGTAGGCACCTAACTGACATATGCTTGCTTTTTTCAAGGCGGCCTTGCAAGTTGTTATGTATTTATCGACTTTGTGAATCTTGCATATAACTTTATCGGATTGTGCCCCCCCCCCCCCTGAGATTTTGAAAACTCTGCGCCTATGCCACCAGCAGAATCAAAATCGTTCAATAGGAGATGAGATGGAAAATTTGGAGAGGCTAACTGAAATAAAAGTTACACTCAGGTAGTTCTCACAACAAAGATGCATGTCCAGGTGACATGTACAAATGGTGCAGAGATTACAGCCACTAGCAGGACCAAAATCGCTCAATTAGGAAACGCGATGTAAAATTGTGGGAGCTAGTTAAGCTAAAAGTTATGCCCAGGGAGTTGACACAAAATATGTATATACAGGTGACACGTATAGATGGTTCACAGACTATAACCATCATCAGAATCGAAATCGCTGAATTAGAAGCCGAGATAAGAAATTTGGGGGGTATCTCAATTAAAATATGTACTCATGGGGTTTCTGAACAATATAGTCGCCAGCGGGGGCCAAAATTTTCAGGAAAATGACGTCAGATAAAATGATCATGTTGAAAATTTCATTTTAAAGCTTTATAACAAATAATTAGAATTTTTTTAATTTTTAGGTATTTTTTTTTAATGTTAACTAGCTGAAAAAGTAAGACAGCTGGGTAGGTCAAGTGACCCTTCAAACTGAGTGTCACATTTTACTCACGATGGACAGAAACCAATAAAATATCATAAATAACTCCCACTTATTAAAAGAAGGAAAAATATTTCAATTTTCTAAATCTAATATGAAACAATTTCGCCATGAACCAAAACTGACAGAACTAGGTTAATAGAATTAATAAAAAAAATGAAAATTGCATAAAAGAGTAATTTGTTTTCAAATGTTTATATAAATTTCCAAATTTTTTCATAAAAAAAGAGACTATAGGGAACACACCCATTCATAAATGTAGAAAACTGAAGCCAAATTAGCGAAACTGAGCCAATTTGAGAAGTCCCGCTTCACGTTTTACTGTTGTTCCTATTCTCTTTGGCGAAAAGTGCCTGCAAAACAAGGTCGATATCCAATGCAAAACTTTTTATTATTATTATTATTTTTTTTTTTATGTAAGCCAAATGTCTAATATTGTGGACATACCATACCATTCGTTCGCTCAGGACAAGGTGGTAAAAGGGACGCGCAAATATCCCTGTATTTTCCCCTGAAAATTCTATGTACTAAAGCTTTCGTGAGGGTCTCCTTTCTCTCACGAAAACTGTAGGCTGCCATCTAGTGGCATTTCCATCACTTATTTCCAGTAATTCTCGATTTAATTGAACTAAAAATTCAGGTTTTTCAATGGAAATTGTAATAAATCCATATAACCAAAAAAAATAATTTTGGGTGTTTTCTCAATGGTGCCGCGCGTCCCAGCGCCCTCCCCAATGACCGCCCCTGTATTATGCATACCTATAGTTCTTTTAAATAAATTGATAGGTATTAAAGAAGTTTCTGGGACACTTCTATAAAAATCCTAAAGATATGCCATTAAATGAAATGTAAAACAAATATCCTGAAATGCTTTATTTCAGTTTTATATGGCCCATCAACTGTAGCCCGAAATGATGCATTAGCTGACGTGAGAAAGTGATTTAAGTCATAAAATTCAATGTTTCATATATTGGTAAATTTTGCTCGTAACAGATTCGAACTTTTTTTAGTTTTACATGTTAATGTATGAATAACATTTTATTAATTGGAGCTTTAGGGACCGTAGAAAAAGTTAGATTTTGTATATTTTAGAAACATGTATTTTTCTATTTAAAATTGTTACCTCATTTGCAGCATTTTTTAATTTGGAAGTGTAGTGAAACCTGTTAAAGTGGCCACCCTTAGGACTGAGAAAACTGTTCACTTTATGAAAATGGCATAGTCACTTTAGCCAGGTGGTCACTTTGCTATGTTTTACTGTATATATCTATGACTACGACTAATGGCTGCAGAAATAAAGGTCGTTAAATGACTTTACTGAACACCCTGTATATAAGAAATGTAAAAATTACATGTACACATATGAACTAAATTAAAAATTTTGGAATTCAAATTTCTCTCATTTTAAAAATTTATTTTTATTTACATGATTAATAATTATGGCAAAATATATATTATTTTCCTTAATACATTTTTAACAGATTTATTATTTTTCATTAAGAGATAAATGAATTGCCTTTTTTTGCTTTTTGTAACTCATCCACTAAGAAAAGTGTCGTAACACACTTTTATAATTAAAACCATATGTTTGATGTCTTAAATTGCATCTGTTATATGTGCACAAGCATATTTTTTTGAAATCTCAGAATCGGGGAACATCACATAGAAAGATGACTGACATGATCTGATATTGATAACAAACAGTTATGCTCAATTAAAATCTTGGCTTTAAATAATGCCTTCATTTTAACAACATTGATAGCTGAATTTGATTATGAAAGCATTTCTGTCAACTGATAATTTGGCATTGTCATTTTCAAGTTAACTACGTGACGACAATGACAATCATTTTTACCACTGTGGGCTGTAGAAAAATTTATCTTACATGTAGAGCAAAACACATGATTTTCTGATTTTATTTACAAGTTTTATAATAGACCACATGATTTTATATTCTGTTTTAAAACACTGTGTATGACTCCTTCCATTGCCGGTAGAGTAAACACTCATATCTATGTAAGAAGCGAATGACGAAAATAAAAAACACCACATATAAGGGATGGGGGGTGGGGCATACTACTGTTGGTGACTGAGAAAAATTCCTAACTGAGTAGACAAATTCAACGTTAAAGAGGGAGTAGGTAGAAAGTCATCCTACTAGCACTACATTTTAATTTTCTGGAATACTATGTACACCTCAAACAAGAAACGTTTTAGGTTAGCGAGGGAAAATATCGCAATCCCTCATTAAAGTATCTTCCAAAACTTCCCCATAGTGAAAAAGATTTCTCTTTTCATAAGAAAAAATCTGATGTGGGCAACACATAACTTTCCTTATATAATGCCATAAATTTACTCCCTCCTTTTACAGCCAAAAAATAGTGTATAAGATCCACGGTGCTGTGTTTTTAACATTGAATTATACATTTGGCGATTTTCCGGATGACAACGTGTAATGCTATTTCAAAGTACCCAATTAACCTATATTTCTCGCAACTCTAAACAAACAATTATCAGTATTGATAGCATCCTCAATAAGTGATGTAGTCCATATATTAAAATGTTTTAATAATTAATTCATCAATTAGGCGTCATTTTCACTAATATAGCTTCATTTTTGCAATTTTGACGAAATTTTCGTCAATCTGGGGCAAAATATCGCCAAGTTGTCGATACTTTGCTAGATTATTTGCCAAGTTTGCTAAATACATTACCAAGTGTTACTGACAAACGGAAAAAATAACATTTCTTATATACTAGAATGTATGCCCGTCATATGACGGAAATCAGAAATTGCGAAAAATAACTTCTCATTTGGCGTCATTTTTGTAATAATCAATTTGGCAGCATTTAAAAAGTCACAAAATTGGCGACGTCCCGCTAAATTTCTCGCCAAGCGTTACGGACAGACGGATTCCAAGATATTGAACTTTCATCAATTTGTCGAAATTTATCAATTAGGTGACATTTTCGTCAATTTGACAACATTTAAAAAGTCACCAAGTTGGGGATATTCCAAAAAATTCGTCATCAAAATTTTATCCAAACATTACGCACGGAAAAATAGACCATTCTTATAGTACTCGTAGATTCTTATATTCTTTCCAAGATATTGAATTTTCGTCAATTAGTCGTCATTTTCTTTGATTTAGTGTCATTTTTATCAATTTGGCGACATTTTCGTTACTTTGACAATATTTAAAAGTCGCCAAGCGTTATGGACGATTATTCTTATAGCAGATAAATGACTTGCTCTCAACTGCAAAAGTATTACCCAAAGTACCTTTTCCCATGAGTGGAACGAAGTAGATCCACGAGAATGATGTCACCAAATTTATCGCATGATATTGCCTATGAAAAGTGGAAATATTTCACAATAGTTATTTTTTTTATTTTGTGATTTTTTGATAAATTTATTTGAAAATGTGCAATATCTCGAGAACGGTTCATGCTAGCAGTCTAAAGTTTGTGTCAATCTTTTCTAATGAAAAATTACACAAGAAATGACCATTTGCGTAACTTTATAAACGGTTTTGATTTCTTCAAAATTTCATTCGAAAATTCAGTAGGGTTCTGAACATTGGATTGCGTTTAAAAGCAATAGGCTCCCAGTATTCATGGATTGTAATTTTTGTACCAAATTTCATTCGAATCGCTCCATTCGTTCGCTAGATTTCGTCTCCACTGACTCACACACACAGCGACATCACCTCAAAAACGTTTGATTCGTATTCAGGGATGCTTGAAACGTGCTCTCCCGTCGAAAACTCGAATTCAAAATTTCGACCCCCGTCACAATACTTTCCTTATACATTATACTATATATATAAGGAAAGTAGTAATGTACCCAAAATGGAATTATTAGCAAACGCCTATCCCTTTATGCCCATCCCTAAAGTCCCAAACGCCTATCCCTAAAGTCCCTTTATGCCTGCCTCATCGATCCATATTGAACGATACATTGCAATTGCTTATTTTCAATGCTTTAGCAGAGTTCCGAAGCAGTTGGCAACCCTGGGTCTATGCTTTAAACATGTTTTTATTTTTGCAGTTTCATTAAAAAAACTACCTTTTTTTCATAATTGAGAAATTAGCAGTACTATTTGTAACTGTTTTAGATTGCTGATCCTAGGGTGGACCACATATTTCGGTGGGCATCCATAAATATCCATATCTATTTTTGATGACATCATTTGACATATTATCTTTTAATAGTACTTTTTATATTAACTTTTTTTTTAATGTACTAGGTAGTAAAGCTTGTTAAATATAGAATGAGTTTCAGTGGTTTAGCTTGTGTACCTCCTTTCAAGATTACAGTTAAACTAAAACGTCTGTAACCTCAGTTATAGTTGAAAATATAAATGTATTATTTCTTTTTGTTTTAAATGAACTCATAAAAAGTATAATCTTGAAATAATGTAAAATTAAATTATATTTTTATAGTTGATGTTAGTTTTGTTTCTTTTAACATTTCAAATCATATAATTTTCAAATGCTATATCAAAAATTTTAATAACACTCCAGAAGAGGCTTTATGTCGCAGCAAGTTTATTGTTATTCTACTGTGTAGCATACCTGCAAATGCTAATTGCACATAGTTGAAATCTGTATTTATCCTGTTGTTGTTGTTGAAACCCAGACCGTCCGACCTACCAGAAAGGTGTAAGGTAACTGTTTGGACGGTCGGGAAGTGCCACCCAATTTAGACCGGAACCCAGTGGGGGAGGCATCCACAGGGACCGTACCCTCCTTCCCCTACCACCAACCTCTCGGAAGGACTTTCGGACCCACATGTTTAACGTGATCGTACTCCGCATGAACACGGCGGCAGTTTTGGCAATGGCTGGAATCGAACCCGGGCCTACCGAGTGCAACTCCAGCGCGCTAACCAATGGGCTACCGCGCCCTGTATTTATCCTGTAATATAGTTGGTATATAACGATGGTCCTTAATGTTAATTTTATTTTATACATATGAATTTGTAGAATATGTCATTCCCTATTGAACGATGTCTTTCAATTTACTCTACCATCAACAATGCATAAATAACAAGGGGTGGAGAGGTGGAGTCCTTTGCTGAGCTTTGACATCAATAAAGGGGTGCAATATGCACAATCTTTATCTGACTGCATTCAGCAACAAATTCAGCATGTGGACAACCAGATATAAGCAAATCGTTTCAACTAAAAAGTTAGAAACGTTGTCCCTTCGCTCTTGTGCTTCAATTATTGTTTTACTTGATGTTATTGCAGAACAAAGGTGACCAAATACATGGAGGTTCTGCCTTGTCAAATTTTGTCTTTATACCTCCTCTCTTTTTTCATTTGTGAACAATAAAAAAAAAAGGCTTTTTTTGAAATTTTTCAATATTTAAGCTTATGTATATTAAAGAAGAAAATGAAAAAACAGCTTGAAAAAAAATTTAGGAACACCTTAGAAGCCATAAAATAACATAACTAACAAAAAATTGCATTGTGATTTATTTTTCTTTATAGAAAAAAATGTTACAGAAACTAGTAATTTTAGTAATATTTTAATTAGTTTTACTTAACCCTAAATTTTTTAGGAGATTTTAAAAATTTTTACATCTATTGGTTAATAAAATACAAGCAATTTCATAAAGCCTGTTTTTTGCAAAATTTCATTATTTTAGTTTGAAAAAAAAATTTAAATGGTTTTTAATTTCTCATGTATACAAATTTCAATGCATAAAATATGAAAAGAATCAAAAGTAGTCACGCAACCATCATTTGTTGAAATTCTGTGGAATGATTCATTAGATTTCCTGCAATCCTCTAGTCTAGCATGTTAACGTTCAGTAGAAAAGGATGAAGTCTAAGACATTTTTTTTTTTACTAGAAATAATATGGTATAGCATTAAATATTTTATCAGAATTTCAAACACATTTTAAGGACACAATTTTTCAAAACATTTTTTTTTTTTACGGAGAAGATAAGAAGAATTCGGAGGGGGGAACAATCTGGTTTCTTCCACGCTTTGTGTGTATACAGGGTGTCCTAAAAAGATTGAAACGCGCTTTAATTCTTTATCTGTTGGAGATAATGTGGACGATGCAAATTGAAAAATGTTGAAAGTAAGGTAGGAAATAAGACTACGTTAATGAAATAGTCCTCCCATTAATTTTCAAAAAGTTGCACTTTAAATTTTTATACGACCCCCTTAGACAAATTTGGTCAATCAGAATTTTTTTATTTTAAATGCAACAAGATCATTAAAAAAACCCGCATATCTGTATCTTTAAAATTGAACGAGTTATATTTAATTGAACATTGTGAATGGGGACCATATATCAAATTAGAAATGTAAATTTGTGACATATCACAAAAAAGATAAAACTGGATGATAATACATAGGAGACATTTTTACAAATTTCGCGTAGCCTCACGATGCAATCACGGATTCTTAAGTACTTTTCACATTGAGACTTGCCATTTTTTATTTGAAACAATTAATATAAATAAGTGAACAGATGTAAGTATGTATTTGATTTTGAAATTTAACATAATTTTTCAAAACGAAAAATAAACTCACAGACGATTTTTTCTTTCCTTTAACTCTAATTTAGCCGTTTCAAATGTTTATAGTAAAATAATTTTAAAAAACTGAAAGAATGAAATGCAGACGATTTACTTTTACATTTACGTATTTATTCCCAGTATTATTTTTATTCAATACAACTAAACTTATTTTTATTCAATACAACTAAACTTTTAAAAAACTGAAGAATGAAATGCAGACGATTTACTTTTAAATTTACGTATTTATTCCCAGTATTATTTTTATTCAATACAACTAAACTTTTTTTTTAATATTATGCCAAAATAAAGAAGATTGGAAATCATTCAGTGAATAATTGAAACATATAATTAATAGTCAGCATGTTTAGTTCAGAATTGACGAATTTAGAACACGTAACTGGTTGTGCATTATGATATTTTTAGCAAATAACGAGCTTTTCGAATTAACAATTATTTATGCTGTGTGTAATAAAAATACTGCAGAAACTAATCGGGATTTTGGACGGCTATATCCAAACTTGCCTGAAATTTCACGTACATTTGTTTATCGGATGATCAGAAGATTAAGAACTACCTGTTCATTTCATCCAAGACCTGGCCCTGGAAGAAATCGTTTGTACACAGAGGACCAAGAAACAAGGGCTTAGCCAGGGAGGGGGGGGAGATCTTAGGGCCCCCTCCCCGAAATCAATCCCAATCAATTTTTCCCAATTAAACTACAACACGTAATAATGATATATATTTTTTTCAGCTACTGGGCGACAAGAATACATATAATTAATTAAGACTCGGTATCTATTTCAGGAGAATGTCATTTTTTGAAAACCATCCCGGACAATTAATTCATCGTGGTCCAGGTTTACGTGCAAGTGTTCAGGGAGAATAAGGGGCGGCACTTGTTGTTTCCACCCACCATTTAAGCGAGTGACGTCATGGGCTCCGCTAGAGCTCCTCTATAGAGGAGCCTTAGGCTCCGCTTATCAACATGTGATCATACAAATAAACAATTACATTGATCTGTTGTTAAAACTGAGATATGTTGCATCAGCCGTCAACTCGCCCAGTAAAGACGTCTAAATCTTGCATTATTTATTTAATAGGCGGTCAGTGAGGTGGGATACTTTCAATTTAGTTCTACTTGCTCTTTTTTTTTCTGTATTAATTTGACATATTGATTATCTTTGGTATTTTTCATCGTAAGATTTCGAGAGAAAAAAATAGATATTAGCAATTATTTAAAAAAAAAAAAAAAGTAGCTTGAACTTGATAATTCTACCACGCAGAATGAGCATACTCCATTGGCGTCAACGAATGATACAACTCTAAGGATGACTGCTTCGACTGCTGATATAGTGGATTCGGCGGAGTGGGATATTAGACGATATATCCATACCGAATTAGACGATTTTATTCAAGAACTATTGCTCAACTGTTTGGTTCCACCTGAAAACTTCTCCTTTCCAGCACAAGTGGGTAAAAAGATTTCAGCTGACCTGGTTAAATCAATTTAAACGGTTGTATTTCAAACTCCTTCAAGGAGCTTTTTGTAAATTTTGTGCTGTGTTTTCTCCTGAATTGTGCGGCAAAGAAGGGCATTAGCGTCTTGGTGCCTTAGTGAAAAAACCATATTCAAGGTGGAAGAATGCGAAAGATGATTTCATGAATCATGCTAAAACAGTGTATCATCAAACATGTAGTGAGTATGCTGACAATTTTCTAAGTGTTGCTAAAGGAAGACAGCAAAATGTTACAAACCAAATTAATAAAGAAAGAAGTAGGCAAGATTCTGAAACCCGGACTGCGCTCAAATCGATTATCGAAACTGTGATTTTGTACGGTCGACAAGAAATAGCCCTCCGTGGAGAGCGCAACTCTGGGAACATCGTTTCTCAAGACTGCGATATGAATGATGGAAATTTTTGATCACTTCTACGTTTTCGAGTGGAAGCCGTCGATTCAATATTATTGAAGCATTTACAACACGGACCGAGGAACGCACAATACACAAACCTTATGATACAGAATCAATTAATCGATCTTTAGGGAAAATATATTCAAGTGTAAAGATCGTGCGTAAAGTAAGTTTATCTCGATATTTTTCTGTTTTATGTGACGAAACAACATATATTTCTAGAGTAGAACAATTAGCCTTATGCATGCGTTATGTAGACAGAGAAGAACAAAAATTACGTGAAGATTTTTTACTTTTTGTGCCTGCAACGGATGTTACGGGTCATGGCCTATCTTCTCTGATTCTTAAAAGTTTGAAATTCCTCAACATCAACTGCGATTATCTCGTGGGCTAAGGATGCGATGATAGCTCAGCAGCTATGAGCGGCTATTTACATGGGGCTCAGGCGTACATTAGAAAAGAACACCCGATGGCCTTATACGTCCTATGCGGAGCACATTCTCTAAATTTGGCATTAGGGGATTCGTGTACAATTTCATCTATACGAAACTGCATCGGCATAATTCAGTCAGTTATAACATTTTTCCGCTCATCTGCAAAAAATAACGAAGTTCTCAAAGGTTTCATCAAGCAAGTATTACCAGCTTCCAGACACACAACGTTACTATCAATGTGTGAAACACGTTGGGTTTACAAGCATGAAGCTCTATTGCGGTTCCGAGAAATCTATGTTGCAATGGATTTATCCCTACAAAATTTGCAAGATGTAATAAATCGCAAATGCGCCCAAAAAAAAAGCTCACTAGCTGTTATGTGCTATTACCCAGGGCCAGTTTGTAATCGCACTCTGCACACTTGATCTTGTATTTTCGTGGACATTACCTCTCTCAAAAACTCTTCAGAGCGTTGATTGCGATTTGACGACGTCATTGGAACATGTTGATCTCATAGTAGCTTCGCTTGACGAGCTAAGATGCAACGCCATCGACAAAATTCAATGCTATTCTTAATGCAGCGTCAACATTGATCGCAGAATTTGATGGAGTTATCACAATTCCGAGAATTGCATCAAGGATGACTGAAAGAGGAAATATTTCATCGAAAACCCCAGAAGAATATTTTCGAAAGAACTTCTTTGTACCATTTGTTGACCACATGCGAAAGTAAATAAAAGATCGATTCGAGACTCACAAGGCATTAATTACAGCGCTTCAAATATTTCTCCACCACCGTGTACCGTTAAACTATGAAAAACAGGTAATGATTTGCAAAGAATTTTATGAAAACATGCTTCCAGAGAGCAATACTCTCATATCCAAAGAGCTAGAATCACTAGAGGTAGCCTTTCCTTTCTTTAGCCATCTTAAAAGCATGGCCAGTATGTACCCCTTCGGTTCTACAAATGAGTGCCAGATTTAGCACGGTCGCGCTAGAACGGCGCATTATAGTAGTTCCAAAAAATTGTAAAAGTGTGCCATTGTGGTAGTTTGTTCATTGTTATACACAACTTTCTTTTTTAAAAATCTTAATGTACGTATTTTTAAATTTCTAAAATATACAGGTTCAAAATGCGTGGATTAAGATTCTGCAACACTTTCTCTTACGCATTTTTTTTTTTTAAATTTCGTTACGACTGGTTTAGCTTTCTTTTTCAAATTGTCACTGCAAATTATTTTTAATTAATATTTCAGTTTTTTTTTATCCTAGAACATAAATTATATCTATAGATAACATTTTGTTAACGAAATATAGGTAATATTTGAGCAAATCGTTACAGTAAACAGACTTCTATTAATTGCTAATGACTTGCATTGCTAAAGATTGCAACAGGTTTAATTCTTTACCAGTTCGAGATAAGTGGGCAATGTAAATTGCAAAAATGTTGAAAGTAAGGTAGGAAATAAGACTACGTTAATGAAATAGTCCTCCCATTAATTTTTAAAAAGTTACACTTTTTAAATTTTAATACGACCCCCCTTAGACAAATTTGGTCAATCAGGAATTTTTTATTTTTAATGCAACAATATCATTAAAAAAACCGCATATCTGTATCTTTAAAATGGAGCGAGTTATATTTAATTGAAAATTGAACATTGTGAATGGGGACCATATATCAAATTAGAAATGTAAATTTGTGACATATCACAAAAAAGATAAAATTGGATAATAATACATAGGATACTCAACCGCGTAGTGAGTACCACTGATGCTTTATATGATCTCTGTCTGTTGAAGACCCAGACCGTCCTACTCATCCTAAAGGCTCGAGCAACCATTTGGACGGCCGTGATCTCTGTCTGTGTAATGCTTTATTTAGATGCATTTGTGATAATAAATTTTGACACATCTTAACGTATTTTTGATCTAAACAATTTGCATCGTCAATTTGTTTATGATCCATATTTTCACTTATGAAACAGCCTTTCACATGTACGGAAAAGTGGCATAAGTCAAATTTTTTCCTTTATCATAATTCAGTTGATTTTAAGGATACAGATATGCGGGTGTCTTTAATGATCTTGTTGCATTAAAAATAAAAATTTTCTGATTGACAAAATTTATCTAAAGGGGTCGTATAAAAATTTAAAAAGTGTAACTTTTTGAAAATTAGTGGGGGGACTATTTCATTAACGTAGTCTTATTTCCTACCTTACTTTCAACATTTTTGCAATTTACATTGCCCACTTAACTCCAACAGGTAAAGAATTAAAGCGCCTTTCAATCTTTTTGGGACACCCTGTATATATATTTTATTCATATAAGTAACAGTGAAAATTGCATACGTCACGTATACAGCAGTCCAAATTACCGCAATTTTTTAGAACTCTGCAATAAAAATTGCTGAATTTTTTAGCACGAACCAATCAGTGAACGATAAGATTGGATGACACTCCGCTCCGCCTTTCTTCTTCTCATTTGCATTAAAAATGGCGGCTGAAGCACATCTCAAGCAGCTCAACTACGTTGGAATCTGAAGATGGAAAAAAAATAATATAACTTCTACCAAATTACAGACACCTGTTGCCTGCTAGATATAAAAGATCCAAATTATACGATAAAACACACTAAAGAATAGTTTCTGGAATGAAAGCGGCGGCATTCATTAGGGAGGTGGGGTCTGAAGTATGATTGAAGGGCTATGTTGCGTGGATTTTCACCACACGTTCGGTCAGAACGCATAAATCAGTATTATTATCCATTAAAACAATATCCGACATTGGCCGTGTCGAATAAAAATACATATAAATCAATTTAATGGAAAATGAGGACAGCGGACATGATATAAAACAATAACAATATTTATTAACACAATGATTATAATAACAATGGAATATTCTACTGACATCCCAATATAAGTATGATTAATATCAAACATCATCTCCTTATACAATATTGATCCCGTTGCAAAAGAACGGCTTTCAAACGCGACTTTCAAAAATTACCCATTTAAAACATATAAGTAAGATTCTCCACGATTAAATTACATTAAGATTGAAATCGACTCGCATCTAAACACATGTTACCTTAAAATGTAATTATTTTAGTTTACACAAAAACTAATTATCCTGAATATAAAGGCTAAACCAATGCGGCGAGAGAGAGAGAAAGGAAAATCGTGTCATCGACACAGTAAGTAAAAATACATGCATGGCATACCTCCGTATCTCGAAGAATAGCTCGTCAGCGGGTCGGCAGGCGACCAGTGTCCGTCCTCTGTTCCGTGGATTGAGGACCTATCTCCTCGGAATCAAAATATCAAGTCTTCTCCAAACTTCTCTCGAAAAACTCACTCTCTCTCGGACATCGGAAAATGTGCCCCCCTACACAATTACGCCCCAGGTCTATTATTGGCTCCCCCACTGCAGCCCCTGGTATTTTGATTGGATATTCCAGAATTATATCCAGCTATTGGGTGCTGTGATGACAGGAGGATGGTGAGCACCCCAGAATTAATATTTGACAGCTGGGCCAAAGTTTCCATGAACCTGGGCGCACGTGCATTCGGAAACGGTCAAGGGGTCAGCTCTCCCCAAAAGAGCCCTGCTGTGAGCCCCTCTGTAACTGAGCCATCGCTGTCCATATTCTCAGAAACATTGCTTGCTCACCCTTTTGCAGGTGTTGGCCAAGGGAAATGTATAAGTATTGTGGGAGTAGCACAGGGACCATCTTTATAGGTTGTACTCCCTCCACAATTCTCAATGTTCCATATATGCCATGGAACAGGCTATATACTCCAAAAGGGAAAATCGTGTCGCCTCAAGCTTGCAGGCAAGTTTTTCCCTGCATCAAAATGAATTTCTTTCTTTGGACCTCCCGACAAAAGAGCGTAGCCTCCCTTTTCTGTGGCCTGACCACCAAAAAACGCCTTCTGCATCTCATAAACCTTTCCGTCTCTTCCTTTTTATTTAAGGAGCGGGAGCCTGCATCTCTTATTGATTACAGACTGTATTCCTTTCAGGACTTTTTGGCCGGGGAGGGGGCAAGTTTTCCACTTGCTCTATAAAAATATATCCAAATGCTGTCACATAAATGGAAACTAGGTTAACATAAAATACATCTGGAGAGGGGCGCCCCCCCCCCTGGATGTATGCCTAAAAGAAACACTAATTACAGATCACGGTCAGTTCTTCACAGGATCCTAACCAAGCCAGGTGGGTAGAGTTATGATTTTCCCAATTCATAAACCCCACTCCAGCATCTTGTTGACTAGGCCTTTCGGAATACCCCCCTTATCTGTGTGAAAGGCAGAAGTAGGGCCCCGATGTATAAGTGAATTCCTGGCGACATTATCTCGACACGTCACGCTCTCCTAGTTTTCGCACCAAAATTCCGGAGAGCCCCTCGTAATTGTTACTTACAATTTCCAACATCTTACCCTGGGAGTTCTTAAAAATGGAATTTTGGGGTAGATTCCGTTCCTTATAACCGTAAGCGAGTCCACTTTCTAAGTTGACATACAAAAACCGGGGCCCCGCCTGAACCAAAACCAACCGGGCAACTGCAACACATAAAGGATCGAGGAATTCAATTTAATGGAGTTCCTGGCCTGGGAAAATTTTCAGCTTCTACATCCTGCAAAAATTAAGTGGGGATAGAAAAAGATATTTTTGAAAGTAGAGTTTAGAAGAGAGAAGTGTCTTCTTCATCGCAGCATTATTAAAATTTAATGCCGCGCCTATTAGAGTCGATAAGTGCCGTGTATTTAAAATGGACGGCGAAGATAAAGAGGCGAGAAGAATAAGGATTCCTTGATCGGTGATCATTAGGGTTAGACGAGTTGTTTCGCGATATCCAAATGCTAAGGATACGATTCAACTCGAGGTCGAAGAACATAAACCGTTCTGCACCCACTCTCAAGTTTATTGAAATAAAGTAACAGACTCGAATTCATAAGGGGGGGGGGGGGGGAGTTTATGCAGGTAAGAAAAACATAGATCATCCAAGTCACTGGGTAAACGAACATAATATTTAAACTTAATATTATTTCATAACATTATAGCATTTTTAAACCTAAATTACACCAAACATAATAAGCAGCCATATTAACCAAAGCATTTACAGCCATAAGAAGGGGAAAAGAGCAAAAAAGTGTTTCAATGTTATTCACGTACAAACATTTCGGCTCCATAGACTGGATCCCACTGCCGATTTTTTGTTTTCTGTATATTTCAGTATTTCATTCAAATGTGCGATTTTATTTTGTTACTAAAAATTATTTGATTTTTTATAAATTGTTAAAAGATACCTTTAAAAAGTACGTGAATCTTATAACAGAATTAAACAAAGCAATAAAAATAAATATGAGAAATATATATAAACGTTTCTTATGCATGCCTATGATTTAAAAATATCACCTTACATCATACTGAAAACATCACATTTTCAAACATCAACTTTTATTACGTTATATTTTCAAATTGAAAATTTTTGTTTTATGAAACATGTGTATAAACTATACTAAAATAAACGTATACTAAAATGCACAGATCACAAGAGTGGATGGTTGAAGCATCTTCTACTCTCCTTAGCAGGCCCCCCCAGATCCTATTTTCGGTTTGGGTACCAAGTCGAGGCGGGCCCTAGACAAAATGTAAAGGGGAGGCGTACCCCTTTTTTTTCTATTTGTTGTGGCTTACACGCCAAAGTTGCTAATTATAAGGTCCATGTGTTTAATATCTACGCCTGTATTCGTTGCCCGCTCCTGTGCTTCTCTTGTCCGGTGTGGCAACACCAGTGTTCGCTTGGTTTTCGTCGAGAACGACTGCCAGATCTGTGTCGGTGCCCAAACATTCCTATATTGTGTTCGACAGAAGTTTTGGCCATTAAATGGCAGAAATACGGCAAGAAAAGTTGTGCATAGCTGCATTGTTTGTTTACGCACTAAACCTATTTGTGTAAGGCAAATAATGGGATCTCTGCCAGCTGAAAGGGTAAATCCAGGAGCACCTTTTGATTTAAGCGGTGTCGATTTTTGCGGCCCATTTTATGTAAAATGTATAAATCAAAGAAAAGGGACTTTCTCAAATATTTACGTTGCCATCTTTATATGCTTTGTGACAAAGGCCAATCACTTGGAAGTTGTGTCAAATTTGACTTCATCTGGATTTATTGCAAGCTTCAAACGATTTTTTGCGCAACGCTGCAAGAGTTCGGTAATTTTTATCGATAATGGAACCAACTTTGTTGGAGTTAACGCAGAGTTAAAACGACTACATTTGGTTGTTATCTATTCCAGTGAGGATTTTGCTAATTATCTTTCCGATAAAGAAATAAGTTGGAAATTAATTCCTCCTAGTTCTCCAAATTTGCCGATTCACACCAAATAAAACATATTAAAATAACTTGATATGAGTTATTCAATAATGACTTTGACGGCAATGCGCTATGTCTAAACTCAGAATTTAAAACAATTTCATATATACAGTGACGTCAAAATGCCAGGAAAGCCGATAGAAACAGCAACGTTTCGCATATTTCTTATTTCATAATAAGCCGTTCAGTATGCGAAATGCCTTTATTAACTTATGCCTTTAGTTACCAATTACCAATAGTTACCAATTACCAGTAATACCATTATTTCAACCATAGTTCAAACAATTATTTTCCCGCTTAAACTCAACTGTCATACCATTGTGGTGACGTCACGACTGAGGGACTTCACAGACTCTCTGCGGGACTTCACAGACTCTGCTGTCCTGTGAAGGCGTACAGCGCATGTCTACTCTTTGGTTTTGTATGCGGCTAATGGCTCGGTGATTAAGACATTCGGTGGTATAAGATTGGATTTGGATTTCGGACTCCGGAGGAAATTTAATTGGAACTTGATGATTGCCGATATTTCAACGTCTATATTAGGTGCGGATTTTTTAGAAAGGTTTGGCCTCTTGATTGATTAAAGAACCAACGAATTTGCGATGCGGAGGCAAAATTATTTGTTTATGGTGCGATTGTTTCTGGGTCGTCGGTAGGTTTGTCGTTTACTCGGGGGAAAAACAGGTATGATTCTATAATTTCCGCAGGTATTCCCGCAGGTGTTCGGTTCAAATCCACAAACGTTCATAGACAGTGAAAATGGTTTGGTTAAACACTGTATTGAGACTACTGGTCCTCCGGTTTTTTCTAGACCGAGGAGGCTAAATCCAGAGAAGTTGGCTGCATTAACTAAGGAATTTAAGGGTTTGCTTGAGCAAGGCGTTATTAGACCGTCAAAAAGTCCGTGGGCTAGGTAAAGAAAATATAATTGTAAAGAAAAAGGACAATTCATGGAGAATTGGTGGCGATTTTCGATCAGTCAATAGGGTTACGACACCGGATAGGTACCCTCTTCTTCACATTCATGATTTTGTGATGGGACTCAGGAGCAAAACGGTTTTTTCAAAAATTGATTTGGTTCGAGCGTGCCAGCAGATTCCGGTGGAGGCCAGTGATGTTTGTAAAACCGCGGTAACTACTCCGATTGGTCTGTTTGAATTCCTAAAAATGCCGCACGGTTTGCGTAATGCAAGCAGTACGTTTCAACGCGTGCTGAATAGTGTCCTCCGCGAGTTTGATTTTTGTCTGTCGTATTTAGATGATGTGTTTGTTTTTTCTGAAAATGAGAAAATGCATGAGGATCATTTACGCAGATTGTTTAAGAAATTGAGTGATCATGGTTTGATAGTGAATTTGCCAAAATGTGAATTTGGAGTACCGGAGATTTCTTTCTTAGGGTTTTTGATATCCGATAAGGGAATTGCTCCATTGCCGGATAAGATTGGTAAATTAGCTGAATACTCTGTTCCTACTACGTTGAAGGAGTTGAGAACTTTTTTGGCAATGCTAAATTTTTATCATCGGTTTTTAAAAGGCGCTGCTGAAAAACAATCGCAGTTCAACGAACTCGTCAAAAATAAACGTAAAAATGATAAAACGCTTATCCTGTGGGCGAATGAGGTTATGGAGGCATTTGATTGTTGCAAGAAGGCTATTGTCGATGCAACGCTTCTCGCATTTCCTGCTCCGAGTGTACCGTTGGTTTTAATGGTTGATGCTTCTCAGATCGCAACGGATGCGGTATTGCAGCAGCAGGTTGAAGAAGGTCAGGAGCCTTTAGGTTTTTTTTCGAAAAAGCTTACCCCTGCGCAAATGAAATACAGAACATTTGATCGAGAGTTATTGGGAGTTTATGCGGCTTTGAGACACTTTAAGCATATGTTAGAAGGTCGTCAGGTGGTTATTTATACTGATCATAAACCGTTGACGTATGCATTTAATCAAAAGCTGAATAACTCTTCTGCTCGACAGATTCGACATTTAGAATTA
This sequence comes from Amaurobius ferox, assembly GCA_951213105.1. NCBI lineage: Eukaryota > Metazoa > Arthropoda > Arachnida > Araneae > Amaurobiidae > Amaurobius > Amaurobius ferox. Next base: position 133,707,010 of record OX578133.1, on the reverse strand, counting down.
ATTAGTCAGTATTCAACCGATATCAGGTACATTCCGGGGGATGAGAATGAAGTCGCTGATACCTTATCTAGGATCAATTCTATAAGTGTAGCTGCTTCAATTGATTTTGATGATATTGCTCTGGATCAGTTACAGGATCAGGAGTTGAAGAATTTGTTGGAAACGCATACAGGTCTCGATTTGCGGCTCATGTCTTTCCCTGCCTGTAATAATTCTATATATTGTGATATGTCTAAAGATGTATCTAGATCTTTCATCCCACAGATCTGGAGAAAGAAGGTGTTTGATAAAACACACAATCTGTCACATCCTGGTTCGAAGGCGACATTGAGGTTGATGCAACAACGTTTCGTGCGGCGTTCCATGAGAAAAGATTATGCTGAATGGTGTCGACTATGCCTTGAATATCAAAGAACTAAGGTACTTAAGCATGCTGGAACACCGTTGGCGGAATTTCCTCGTACAACAAATCGTTTTTGCCAGGTTCATTTGGATATAGTAGGACCGCTGTTACCGTCAAATGGGAACAGATACCTCTTGACATGCATCGACAGATATACAAGCTGGCCGGAAGCAGTCCCGATGCAAGACCAGACCGCGGAGACGGTGGCTGAAGTTTTTCTCAGCAATTGACGAGCGCTTATTCACTGCAACGCCCTCCAGGGAAAATACACCACGTGATATCTACGTCAGGCACGAATTTCATCTGACCTTGTGGAGGCAGTTGGATGATGAGAGGTCTTTGTTTTCTTCATGTGGAAATTTACAGTTCAGTTAGTCTATGCGCGATTTTGATATTGAAAACACACACACACAGATATATATATATAATTTAAATTTTATTTTATTATTAATAATTTTTATTACTTTTCTCTATTATATTATTTATTTATTTTCTATTTAAAGTCTTTTCAAGGCTATCAAACTACTAGTATTACGAGTTACTTCTGCTTTTATTAGATGAGAGAGTGTCAAAAATATTGCACTATCAAGAACATAGTGTGGTAATTGAAGGAGGGAGTCGACCTTGTGATCAAACTAAAGTATGAGACGGAAAAAATTGACATGTTTAATGTTCACATTTGTGACCTTAAACGTCCAGGAACCCCTTACACTCCCTTATGGGCGCCCATGGCAGTCCTCTACGGGCTCCCATTGCATGAGCTCCCTGCTTAATGCTATTGCCCTCAGGACAGAACTTAACGGAGCCGAAGTTTCGATTTCCTCGGGGGTAGTAAACAGTCTTTCCAAACTCTCCAAAAGTATCTGTGATATAAGAGGCTGAAACATTGCACACTTGCCATGGGATGGGGCGCGACAGCCCAGTGGTTAGCGCGCGGGAATTGCTATGGGAGCTCATGGCAAGAACGCGCATAGAACTAATTCCAGGTGTGACAAGCTCAAGGATGAGACGTTCCATATTGACTTGCTTGTAATCTACATTTATATCTTTAAATGTACACGGTATGATAAGTTCCATCAAGCGTTCTCTTATGGGCGTCCATAGCAAGGACATCCGTAGAACTAATTTCATCGGCGATAAACTCAAGGATGAGGCGTTCAATATCGACTAGATTGAGACTTACATGTCTAACCTTGAACGTCTATGAGAGAGCAAGTGTCATCCTTTCCCTCCACTATGGGCGCCCATGTAACATTTTCCAGGAGGGAACTCAAGGCTGAAGCGTTCAATATCGCTAGCTTGTAACCTACACTTGTAGCCTTGAATATCCAGTTCAGCTTAAGTGATCCCTTGCAGTCCTCTATGGGCTCCCAGCGCATGAGATCCCAGCTTATATACTATTGCCCTCAGGACAGAACCTAACGGAGCCAAAGTTTCGATTTCCTCAGGGGTAGTAAACAGTCTTTCCAGACCCTCCAAAAGTCTCTGTGACATAAAAGGCTGAAATATTGCACACATGATAACTTTTTAACCCTTTTATCAGAAATAGATATCTTTGACTACCTGAACTCTAACTTTCTCCTTCTGGGAGATTTTAATGCCCGTGCTCGGATGTGGGGATATGGGTTCAGTGACCAGAGGGGGTTGGACATGATTGACTTTTGCCTCAAAAACAATCTCATAATCTGTAACGATAAAAATTGTGGTCCAACTTTCGCTTCACACTCCGGAAATGGATTCCCCGACCTTTCTCTCATGAACTTTTCACTCTTCGATTCTCTTTTTAGCTGGGAGGTCCTCTCGAGTGATACTCTTAGCGACCATAAATATATTAAAATTACACTTAACCTTGACCCCCCCCCCCTCTAATGATACTTTCCTTTTCAAAACTCAATACGGAATCGGTAAATTTATACATAACTTTAGAGCAAACTTAAATTTTCTCAATCCCCTTTTAGATAATATTCATGACACTAACTCCCTAGATTCTTTTTTTAAAACTCTTATTGATATAACCCAAAATTGTGCCTTAAAATTTATTAGAAAGAAAAAATCAAAAACAATTAAAAAATTTTCCTGGTGGAATCCCACCCTCACAAAACATAGAAACTTCGTTACCGCCCTTTATAAAAGAGTCAAATCACTCGAGAGGAATTTTGCCCCTCCCGCCGAAATCTCTGCGGCCTTAATTCTTTATAAACAAAATAGAGCCAAATACAAATTACTGATTAAGAAAACAAGACTTGACTCCTGGAAATCTTTCTGCACAGGATGCAGCAAAACTTTCGGCTCTCAATTCAAATTTACTTTCCAGAAACACAAAAAATTTAATAACATTAATCTCCACTTCCCTGACTCCCCTTCCCTCAACCTTGATGATAAACTGAAACGCTTGTTGGACCACCATTTTAAAGAAGATAAGGATTTTATAAACTTTCCTTCATTTACTTTGCCTTCTGAGGGACTGGGGGTGGTTTCGGATGAAGAGCTCCTCATTGTCTTTAAAAATTTAAAAAATGGTAAGGCCCCAGGCCTTGACAATTTAGATTTCACAATTTGGAAGCAACTTTATAAATTTTTCCCTTCTTTCCTTTCAAAAACTATAAATCTATGTTTTAAATTCTGCCACTTTCCCTCTTGTCTCAAAAATGCCAACATTCTCTTCTTTAATAAACCTGGAAAAGACCCGTCTCAATGTTCTTCGTATAGACCCATTTGCCTCCTCCCGACCCTTGGTAAAATATTGGAAAAAATTTTCATAAATAAACTCAATTTTTGGCTTTCTTCTGAGGATGCTCTCCATCCCCTCCAATATGGCTTTAAGGAATTAACGAGTTGTGAGGACGCTGCTCTTGGGCTAATTCAAACCATTTCCTCCCACAAGTCAATACATTTTGTTTCTTTGCCCACCGTGGACATCTGCGGAGCATTTGACAGTCTTAACTGGAACGTCTTGCCTCTTTCATTTTCAAAAATCAACCTCCCTCAGCCTTTTCAAAATTTCATTTTTTCATATCTTTTTAACAGAGAAATTTCACTCAACATAGGTAAATCACATATTACAAAACACATTTCTATGGGCGCTCCACAGGGATCGGTTATATCCCCTTGCCTGTGGAGTATCTACTTTAATGACATTCTAAAACTCAACAACGATCTTTTTCACCTTCAGGCCTTCGCGGATGATCTCGCGGTGGTCACCTATTCATCCAACTTAAAAACACTACAACTTAATACCAATAACCTTTTAAACCTTATCGCATCCACTCTCACAGTTTTAAAACTTTCCATAGCTCCAGAAAAATGTAAATCAATTATCTTCAATAAAAACCGCTCAAAAATCAGACAACGCCCTTCCTTCAAAATTCAAAACCATAAAATACCTACAACTAGACAACTCACCTTTCTTGGAATCACTATCGACGATAATTTAAAATAGAGCTCCCACATTTTCAATCTTAGAGAGAAATGTTTTAAGTTCGCCAGCACCTTTGGGAGGGTGTCTGGCAATAACTGGGGTATAGATAAATCCTTTTTAAAAATCTGGTATCTTTCGGTCATCGAAAAGATAATCATTTTCGGCGCAGGAATTTGGGGACAAGCTTTGACTGGGGCTCAGGTCAAAAAACTTTTGTCTTTGCAAAGGATTTTTCTTCTCAAAATCTCTTCTGGTTTTCGGACTACTTCCAACATTTCTCTTTACTCTATAACTGGTATTCCCCCCATTCATTTTGTCATTAATACATAATTTAAAAAATATGCCTTCTGGAAACTCAGAACAAATCATTTTACCAACCCGTCTCTTCCCTCTCCCCCTAACTTTGACTTCAATCGCCCTTCCTCTTCTATCCCCCCTTCCCTTCGTATCGCCTATCTGGCTCCCTTCGACCCCTCACTTTTTTCAGACATAAATATTTACACTGATGGCTCTGCCATTGACGGCAAAGTGGGTTACGCCATTTGCATATACAGGGGGGATAAACTTCAAAACATATATACTTTCAAACTCAACCTTGGGAACACAGTTTTTCAAGCTGAAATAGCAGCAATACACTTTGCTATCAACTGGGCTTCTACAAATAATTTAAAAATAAATATTTTTTCAGATAGTCAATCCTCCATTTCGGCCCTTAACTCCATTAGAAACAAATCTGACTATCTTTCCAAAATTAAACTAGATGCAAATTTAAACAAACATTTAATAAACCTCTGTTGGGTTAAAGCCCATTCTGACATCTCGGGCAACGAGGCCGCCGATGAAAATGCAAAACTTGCTACCTCTTCAGGTACCCCATCTCCTTTACCTTTTCCCTACTCTCTGTTAAAAAAGCATTGTAAACTAGATATCTTAAACGCCTGGCAATCTTATCTAAATAACTACATTTCCCCTCGCACCCATGACCCAACCAGAATTTTAAACTTTCTTCCCCACGTAAACTTTAATTTCCTTTTAATGAACAAATATCTTATTTATTTTATCACGGGGCACGGCCCATTTTTGGATTACCTTTACTTTTTTAAATTTAAATCAACCTCTTGCTGTTCCTGCGGTTCCTTTGGAGATGCAGACCACTACGTCTTTGCTTGCCCCCACTCTAAACCTTTTCATCTTTCTAAACCTTCCCCCGCTAATTCCGCGGCCTGGTTCTCGAGTGTCTGCTCGAATAAAACTTCAATTAACAAAATTAAAAACTGTGTTCTCATAGCGAGAGAAATATCCAACAAAATCACTTGAATAGCCTGAGAGCCATTGCTGCTTTTAACTTTTTCTCTGGTTGTTGATCCCCTTGGTTTTTACTTGCTCCTCCCCGGTGGTACCGCCTTCCCTTTTATTTTGGTTTGCTGTGTTGTTTTGGTGTTGTGTTTTGTTTTTGATTACTGCTTTGTTTGTTTGCTGTTTTGTTTAGTTGTGTTTTTTCTGGTGTTGTCGCCGGATCTCTTCCCGGCCGTCCAATTAGATACTCAAGTCCTCTGGATGAGTCGGACGGTCTGGGTCGTCACACTCACACACTTGCCATGGAGTGGTGCACGACAGTCCAGTGGTTAGCGCGCGGGAATTGATTGGACTCAGTAGGCCCGGGCTCGATACCTGCCACTGCCAAAACTGCCGCCGTGTTCACGTGGAGTACGATCACGTTAAACATGTGAGTCTGTAAATCCTTCCGAGAGGTTGGTGATAGGGGAAGGAAGGTACGGTCCCTGTGGATGCCTCCTCCACGGGGTTCCGGTTTAAATTGGGTGGCACTGCCCGGTCGTCCAAACAGATACCTTACATCTTTCTGGTAGATCGGACAGTCTGGGTCTCAACAACAACACTTGCCATGGGCGCCCATAGGACGAATGTCCATGTTGAATGTCACGAATATCAAACTAATGAATACTTACTGTATGTCTCGTCCGTGAGATTGTCCCCGTTGGAAAAAGTTCTATTGACGTCCTTACCATGGGCGCCCATAGGGGAGCATAAGGGAGCACTTACTTTCCCGTGAACATCAAGGTCCCAAATGTAGGTGTCAAGCTAGTATATATCGTACGTCTCATCCTAGTTATGCTCTTGGAAGAAACTCTATGGACGTCCTTGCCATGGGAGCCGATACAAATTTTGAAAGCCACAAACGTAGGCATCAAGGTAATCGATATTGTATGTTTCGTCCTTGAGTTCGTCCCGTTTTAATAAGTTCTATGGCCTCCTTTGCTATGGGCGTCCGTAGCAAGAGCACCCATATAACTTTTACAGGCGGAAAACTGAAGGGTGAGACATACATCGACTAGCTTGATATCTACATCTGTGAACTTGAACACCGACGGGATAGCAAGTTCCCCTTCAAGATCCCCTATGAGCGCCCATGCCAAGAGCGTTTATAGAATTTATTCCAGCGGGGGCACATTCAAGGACGACAATATCGACTAGATTGACACCCTGTGGGCAACGCCTTATTATCAGCATCTCGCATGGGCGCCCATGGCAAAGGCTTCAATAGAAATTTTTCAAGGAGGGTATACTGAAAGATAAGTAGTACAATGTCTACTAATTTGGTACCTACATTTGTGACCTTGAACGTTCACAGTAGGGCAAGTGGCCCCTTGCGCTCCCCTACGGGCCCCCATGGTGAGGGCGCCAATAGAACTTTTACCAGCGGGATAAACACAAGGATGTGAAGTACAGTATTGATTATATTGACATACAGTATTGATATCTATATTCGAGTATTGTTAATATTATTGTATAAATATTGATAAATGTTATTGTCCCCTATGGGCGCCTATAGGGGAGCGTGAGGGGGAACTTACCATCCCGTGGATGTTCAAAGGTAGGTATCAAGCTAGTCGATATTGTACATCTCACTCTTCCGTTTACCCCCTGAAAAAGTTTTATAGGCTCTCTTGCCATGGGCGTCCATAGGGGAGCGCGAGGGGCACTTGTCTTCCAGTGGACGTTCAAGGTCTCAAATGTAGGTATCAAGATACTAGATATATTTACCTCTCATCCTTGAATTTGGACATTCCAGGAAAAGTTTTATGAACGCTCTTGAATCCCACTCCTTTGGAACAAGGTGGACCCCTTCCTGCAATTACAACACTATATTTTGACATTATTTCTCTCATCCGAGTTCTAATTACGTTAATTACAAAATGCTCTACCTAATTCCATTTTTTTACAGAATGCATATGCATATAGAATTTCATGGCTGTACGTACTCTCTCTCTTAAAATATCTAATTTCGAATTATTCGTGTTTTAATTAACTGTTTCTAATTTCCTACAGAATGGTAGAATATTTTGAAATCAATGTGATTAAAACACAGATTATTCAAAATTAGAGATTTTACAAGAGAGAGAGAGAGAGAGAGAGAGAGAGTACGTATAGCCATGAAATTCTATATGTAGATGCATTCTGAAAAAAAAAAAAATCAGAATTAGGTATAACATTTTATAATTAACGTGATTAGAGCACGAATAAGAGAGAGGGTGTGTGTGTAAGTCAAAAATATAGTGCGATCAAAATATAGTGTTGTAACTGCAGAAAGGGGTCAACCTTGTTTCGAAAGAGTAGGATTCAAGGGCGAACATAAAACTTTTTCCTGGGATGGCCAAACTCAAGGATGAGACATAATTATGCACTAGCTTGATATCTACATTTGCGACCTTGACCGTTCACTGGAGAGCAAATGCCCCTCCCGCTCCTCTATGGGCGCAATTGGCAAGGGCACACATAGAATTTTTCAAAGGGGAAAACTCAAACTCAAGGATGAGACTTATAATATCGACTAGCTTGATACTTACTTTGGGACCTTGAACGTCCAATGGAGGGTAAGCGCCCCCTTGCTCTCCCCTATGGGCGCCCATGGCAAATGTGACCATAGAACTTATTAAAGCTGGGGCAAACTCAAGGACAAAACGTACAATATCGATTAGCTTGATACCGACGTTTTTGGCTTTCAAAATTTTTATGGGCTCCCATGCCGAGGGTGTCCATAGCGCTTTTCTAAGAAGAGCGTACTCAAAGACGAGACGTACAATATCTGCTAGTTTGTCACCTACATTTGTGACCTTGAATGTTTACGGGAAGACAAGTGCTCCCTTACATCTATGGACGCCCCCTTACGTCTCCCTTACGTCTATGGACGCCCATGGCAAGGACGTCAATAGAACTTTTTCCAATCTCAAGGACGAGACGTACAGTATTCATTAGTTTGATATTCGTGACTTTCAACATCCTCTATGGGCGCCCATGGCAAGTGTGCAATGTTTCAATATGTCACAGAGACATTTGGAGGGTCTGGAAAGACTGTTTACCGCCCCTGACGAAATCGAAACTTCGGCTCCGTTAGGTTCTATCCTGAGGACAATAGTATAAGCAGGGAGCCCATAGAGCACGGAAAGGGAGCACTTAATCCCAACAGGATATTCAAGGTTACAAATGTAGGTTACCAGCTAGTCGATATTGAATGCGTCGTCTTGAGTTCCCTCCTGGAAAATGTTATATGAGCGCCCATAGTAGAAGGAAAGGATGACACTTGCCGTCCCATAGACGTTCAAAGTTAGACATGCAAGTTTCAATTTAGTCGATGTGGACTGCCTTATCCTTGAGTTTGTCGCCGATGGAATTAGTTCTATGGGTGTCCTTGCCATGGGCGCCCATAAGGGAATGCAAGATAAAACTTGCCCTACTGTGTACTTTTAAGGTTACAAATGTAAATTACAAGCAAGTCGATATGAACCGCCTCATCCTGGAATTTGTCACCGATGGAATTAATTCTATGGGTGTCCTTGCCATGGGCGCCCATAAGGGAATGCAAGGGAAAACTTGCCCTACTGTGGACGTTTAAGGTTGCAAATGTAGTCTTCAAGCTAGTAGATATTGAACTCCTCATCCTTGATTTTGCCCTATTGGAAAATGTTACATGGGCTCCCATAGTGGAGGGCAAGTAGGACACTTGCCCTCCCATAGATGACTCATTAGACTTGTTAGCTAATCGATGTTGAACGCCTCAACCTCCAGTTTGTCACCATGAAAAAAGCTCTATGGACTGCCATAGGAGAGGGCAAGGGGTGCACTTGTTCTCCCCTAGGACATTTAAGATCACAAATGTAGATTTCAAGCTAGTCGATATATTAGGTATAATCATATAGTTTGCACCCCTAGAAAAATTCTATTTGCGCTTTGCCATGGGCGTCCATAGGGGAACGCAAGGGGGCATTCATCCTCCCTTGGAAGTTTAAAGGTCACAAATGTAAACATGAAGCTAGTCAATTTTTTACGTTTTATACTTTAGTTTGACTACCGCAGGAAAAAGTATTTTTAGCATTCTTTAATCCTACTTCTTTCAATCAAGGTCGACTCCCTTCTGCAATTGCGACACTATGTTTTTGATCGTACAATATTTTTGATATATATACTTTATGATATATATATTTTTGACATTATATATATATATATATATTATAAATATTTATTACATTAATATTTGACGCTATAAATATTTCTGACATATATATATATGTGTGTGTATTTTCAATATCAAAATCACGCATAAACTAATTGAACTGTACATTTCCTCATGAAGAAAACAAAGAACTCTATTCATTCATCGCGGCCACATATCTACGGACGTCACACAAAAAGAAAAAAGAAACAATCAATCGGAAGAGCTTAGTCTGCTGAAATTCGCGCCTGACGTGTGTATCACGTGATGTTCTGGCGGGAGTGCGTTGCAGTGAATAATCGCTCGTGGCAATTGGATCGCGCGTTTTGGCGTGCCGGAAGTTATCACGACAGATCGAGGAGCAAATTTTGAATCTCGACTGTTCCAATGTTTATCCCGGATTTTGGGAGTACACAAGTGTCGTACTACCGCATATCACCCTCAAGGGAACGGTATGGTGGAGCGATTTCACAGAACCCTTAAATCAGCTTTAATGGCGGTGGATTCTATTCATTGGAGTGAGGCTTTGCCAATGGTGTTATTATCATTGAGATCGGCAGTGCGAGAGGAGTTACAAGCTGCACCGTCAGAGTTGGTTTACGGTACAACCCTTCGCTTGCCAGGAGACATGATTCAGAGAGCAGATCAAGAAGTAATGGCTCCAATACATTTCGTACAAAATCTGAGGGAACAGATGGCCAAGCTGAGGCAGATCCCGGAAAATAACCAGTCTACGCAGAAAGTGTATATTTCTAATGATTTAAAGAGCTGTTCTCATGTTTTTCTTCGTATAGATGCAGTCAGAAGACCGTTGGTGCCGCCATACCAGAGACCGTTTCCAGTGTTGTCGAGGACTGACAAGGTAATCTCGATCCTGTGCAATGGCCGGAAACAGGACGTGTCATTAGACAGGGTGAAGCCAGCGTACGTGGTGGTTCCTGATGTGATTGAGCACACAAGTTTTTCGGAGACTCCCACTGCTAGTGCCCAGAGTGTTTCTAGGTCTGGCCGGAGAACTAAACCTGTGGTTCGTTTTCAGGCCGGGGTTTAACCTGGATGTTTTCTCCTAGGGGGAGTACTGTAGTGACGCCACGACTGCGGGACTTCACAGACTCTCTGCGGGACTTCACAGACTCTCTGCAGGACTTCACAGACTCTGCTGTCCTGCGAAGGCGTACAGCGCATGTCTACGATTTGGTATTTAAGACTCTGCGACATGCATATCTTCAGTCTCTTGAAGCCTAGAGTCTCGAAATCTTGAACCTCGGCGTAAAGTTGGTTACGTGTCAGACATTTTCTAGCGCAGCCATATGCATGCATGGATTGGGTTAACTTAACGCTCTAATGTTTTTAAGTACATGCATGTAAAGTACCTGTATCGTTGTGTTTAAGTTTTAGTTATTAAATGTTAAGTTTCTGACGTGTCGAGTGTTCTTATACGAATAGCTGTAGTCCACGACTAACGCAACCTATAACAAGTGGTTAAGTTTAAACTTATATACCAGAGTGGTGACCTAAACCCCCATTCCGGGGTACTTCATTAAACCATTACTTACCAATTAAATTGCTTACTAATAAATAATGCTGTTTGTTAATAATTTTTGTAGCATTATTTATTACATTGCTTACTAATAAATAATGCTACAAAAATTTAAAACTTCTAATATTTTGTGTTTTAATCTTGGAATTTATACGAAACAAATACCAATTCCTTCAATTATTGTATATAATGTATCCATATATGAAATATGAACGCATGTACGTACCGTCATGATAAATTATGATAAATTATCTTACTCAAACTTCACATGCAAATAGATATACAAATACGTACTCTCACACACACATACACGAGCACATACATATAAGCACACACACAAGAACACATACATATAAGCACAGACAAAAGTACACACACACATATACATATACGCACACGCACATATAAGCACACACACAGACAAAGACATATATATATATATATATATATATATACGCACACATACATATATATACGAACGCACAGACAAATACACATACATACATACATATACGAACACAAACATCTTGCGGAAAGTGTTTGAATTGTGTTAATGAGGTCTTAAGACAAGGTTTTCCTACCACGTACTTTTCTTTCTGTTTTCGATTCAGACCAAATAAAAAAATATTAAAATAACTTGATATGAGCTATTATATGACTTTAACGGCAATGCGATATGCTAAACTATGACTTGAAAACTAGAATTTTTGTCTATAGAGACGTCAAAATGCGAGAGAAGTTATGAAAACAGCGGCGTACTGCATACCAACTTCTTTTATAATAAAATTTATACAGTTTGCTAAATGCAATGCAGTTAGTAACTTAGGATGCTTTTATTTATAAATTATATATGCAATTTGTTCGATATCAGTCAGTTACATTTTCCAGCACATATGTCAAAGTACATATGTACATTTATTGTACTAGATTTTTTAATACAATATTGTATGGCCCAATTTAAGGTGTATTATTTCAGACGGTTAACTATTGTCTAATGCTCTTTATAAGTATATCAGTGTTTATTACAAATGCGAAAAGGTACTTAAAGGTATTGTTACTTTCCTTATATACATAGTATAATGTATAAGGAAAGTATTGTGACGGGGTCGAAAATTCGAATTCGATATTTTGATGGGAAAGCATGTTCAAGCATCCTTGATCACGAATTGAACATTTTTAAGGTGATATCTGTGTGTGTGTGTGTCAGTGAGTCTGTGGAGACGAAATCTCACGAACGAATGGAGCGATTCGAATGACTTTAACATTAGTTTAATTATTAAATATTATATTTAATTACTAATAAATATTATATTTAAGTACTAATATTTAATTAGTTAAATATTGGTTTACAAACAAGTTTAAAAGCTGGTTCCAATTGTTCACAGTAAATAACATGCATAAATAATTTCTATTTCATTTTTCAGTGCCCGCGATTAAAAAGATGAAGGAGACTGTACCTACAGAAGAGAACATGGATAAAATGGAGGCACAAGCTATGTGTTCCGATTTGTCGAATTCAAGCGTAGAGTCATCCTGCAAAAGCGATGATACCATCGAAACTCTTGATCTTTTACCAGATAAGGATTCCCCCTTTTGGAAAGAACAAGAAGAACCATCTATTGAAAAGGACATTAAAAACAAAATCCAGAATATGTTTCTGGATAACTTTATAGTTAACGTCTCACATTTTAAATATTTTAACTTTTTGTGTAGTAACTTTTATAAAGCATTTCTTTAATGCATTTTCATTTTTTGTCTCACGTTGTCGACTACGCGAGTCGGGAGGGCCTCCTACTCGCTGGCACTTGCACAGCTCGCTTCGCAAATTACTTCAAGCCAAACTAAAATTTAAATCAGTAAAAAGGTTTATTTTAGTGTGCCCGTATTATTTCTCTACAAATGTACAAAATTTCATAAATATGCTATAGAAATGCTATAAATATGCTATAATTTTTTCAGTACGAGACAGAGGAACTCGATAACCGCGCCGATACGAAAGAACATTTTTCACTTCAGAAATGTGTAAAAAGTAGAATAACTCGTAAACTAAATCGAAATAAAGAAGTGACCCCGTCCTACAGAAATTCAACTATGTAGGTATATGCCTGCAAAAATTCGTGGTCCTGATATTGTCAGTCTGTCCAGGACACGAACTCACAGCTAAAATATTTTGTCTTTGACAATATTAAAAATTTCTTAAACTAAAGTTTAAATCGGGAAACGGTTTATTTCAGCTTATTCTCTAACTATTTCTCAACAGGTGTACCAAATTTTATATTTTTGTATATTATAGTTCTTGTGGTACGAAGCAGAGAAACGAGAAATTTGTCGAACAATGGAGGCTGAGGCTGAGGCTATTTTTTTTTTTCTTAATTATCTGAAATATAAATTGTTTTATTAGTATAGCATAAGAAAATTGTTTAAAATACATATTTTAGCTAATCACTAATCAAAAAGCTTATATTTCCTGAATACTTGTGAAGACAAATAAAATATAACTTCAGGTCAGATATCCTTTGATCATCCAAGGGATTGCATATAGAAGTTTATTGATTGGATTGTAAATTGCTTTAAACACAGAAATCTTAAAATGTATTGTCCTGTTTTAATTAATTTTTAAATCAAAAAGACTTAAACTGCCCAGTATTGTAAGTTACATATAAAAGTTTTTGCAAAGATTATAAGAATGAGAGGGGTGTGTAACAGATCATGCAGCATTGTTTACGTTCTACTGTATTGGAAAGTTTTGAAGAAATTAGGATCAAGAACATCTGGCATATATTTGTTCTCAAAGGATTGTGGTCTCCTTAGTTTTGACTTCCATTGCTATTTTCTATATCTGACATTATCCAGCTTTAACCTTTTTACTTATGGGACAACGTTCTACTCCAGTTTTGGGTATTTTCTCCTTCAGAGTATTACGCTAATCACTTTTCTAACATTTTTGCATTCCACCATTTTTTATGCAATGAGAACAACACCATCAGTAGAATACCAGACAAATGTCCTTAGATTTTGGAATTTCTCAATACGTTTCTTTAATTTCTAAAATTAATCCGATTTTATTAGAATTATTTATTAAATTGATTGATGACTTACTATTTATTTATATTTATTTTACTTTATTAAATTTATTGATGAACCATATTTTTGGTTGTCTGAAAATTAATATTTTCAGTAGTGAAAATTAATTATATGCATTTTTGCTGCCCAGTAGCTGAATAATATATATATATATATATATATAATTATTACATGTTGTAGTTGTTGTAGTTTAATTGGGAAAAATTGATTGGGATTGATTTGGGGGGGAGGGAGGAGGTCCCTACCCCCCCCCCTCCCCTCTGCCTACGCTCTTGACTATCATTCCTCTTATTTTGTCAAAACAGTTAACGAACATCCTGTATATATTAAGAGAAAGTACTGTGTAGTGTCAAAGATTCCACCCCCGGTTTTTAATCAATGGAATAAACGTTTAGAAAATATAATATGTTATAGGTATAATAAATTTGGTGCTGACTCACCAAATATTTTGATTTCCTAGCATATCTTCAAAATTAACAGAAATAATTTCAGATAATAAATAATAACAGAAATAATTTCACTGGTATTAATTTGCTTTTTTATGTACAGTCACATAAAACATGATTACTTAAAATAGTTAGCTTATCTGTTAACTATATTATTGTTATATTTATGGATATTTGATATTTCGGTTTAAAAGAAAATTTAAAAAAATCCGATTTGCTGACTTATCAAATATTTTGATTTACAAGCATATTGTCAGAATTAACAGAAATAATTTTAGATCGGATGTTCATATCACTGGGATCCATTTGCTTATTATCTACAGTCACATAAAACAGATAATTACAAAAAATGGTTAACGTGAATTTTTTATTGTTATTTGATATTTCGATTTAAAAGAAAATAAAAAAAATTCTGATGGGGACAGCACATGTCTTTACCTATAAACTCAAATTCATAATCCATTAAATTAAGTTTAATTGCTAAAATTGACACGGATACTTACTTGATATTATATCCAGTTTGTAATTTTAATGCTCCTTCTTTTTCATTAGGCAACTTAATGCATTTTATAACGCCGCTATCTACTCAAAATTAAAAAAAAAAAAAATGAATATCCCGAAAACGGTTGTCCTATTTTTCTATTGATTTTGTCGTTAAAAATTATGCGTAAAACAAGCATTTGATAAATACGTTTAAGCAAACTTAGTCTTTCATTTCAGATTTTAATGGTTTTGAAAGCCATTTCGCAATGCGTTCTATTTTTTAATCGCACTAAAATCTAATCAGCACCAGGATAATCCACAAGCGACTTACCTACAAAATTTTAAGAAATTTCATTGAATAGTTTTTTGACTACAGTGAAAAATATCATCAGCAATTCTAAATCCCAGAACTATAATATCTCGAGAATAGTCCATCCTAGAGTAATGGGGTAATCTTATTCGTTTTGTCATTGTTACGTGTAAAACAAGCATTTAATGAATAATTCAGCATATTTAGTTTTGACATATTCAGCATATTTAGCACAGACAGATAGACAGAAGCACACACACATACACACACTCGCTCAATCACACACGATACACTAAAATAATATTTTCGTATTCTAGATGTCCCGAAACTTGTAGATCCACCAAAAACACAAATTCCGATTTTTTGCACAATTCCAATACTTTCCACTATACATTACTATATATTAGGAAGGTAGGGAAAACTATATATTAGGAAGGTAGTAGGTAGGGAAAATTAGGAAAACTACGTTCTTTTTTTTTTTATGATTCAATATTGCTTACATTAATAGGCTTTTTGTGATTGGTGGAATTTCAGGGCAATATTTCAACTAATCACTATATATGAAAGAAATATCCATATGCTTTACTGAAATTAGATGTTTATTATCTCAAAAATTATATAGTTTTTATAGCTTCATGGCACAGACCTCAATCCATTTATTGTGTTGTGTAGCATGAATTTGTCCACTTGATAAGAATGTTTAACTTTACATGATTTTATTAAACTCAACTCAACTCAAAGTGCGAACATCTTGGGAATGATGCAGAGTCGTGGAAATTATTTCATTCAACATACCTATTCTGTTAATTCTATTTGTTATAAAAAATATATTATTCAGGATTTTTTTTTTTAATTGCTTCTGTTCGATTTTATTCAAATTCGATTAGCTTGTGTTTACTGATTGAAATAATGGTACAAAATCGTTTTAAATCGTTCAATATTTTTGAAAAATTTGTGCTGACAGGCTGAAGTTATTGATTATTCGTATTCAAGAATGCCTAAAACGTGTAATTCTATCGAAAATCAGGGAGTCCTAACCTATGGCAATACTTTCCTTCTCATGTACAGCACAAAAGATTGAATAATAAATAAGTTTCGAAAAAGTGATTCTAATGAATTCAGTGGATGCCTATTAGAAAAGAACTTTCAAACTAGATTCAAACTGAAACCTATTAATATATCTTTCCTTGGCATTTTCCTTGGCTTACTGACTATACGAGGTTACAGAGGTTATACGGATTTCTGTCAATGGCACCAGGCGGCCTTATGAAGAAATAAAAAGAAAATCATCGGCAAAAGCGCAATACTTTTGAAAGGATCGTTGAACTGGCCACAAGGTCAATTTGTGATTCTCAGCTGCTGAGTGGTCGCACGCATTCAAAGGATTCTGAGTTATCTTAGAAGGACGGCAACAGAAAAAAACCCGGGAGTCATTAAGATTCATTATTCGAGAGAGAATTTCCCCCCGTTCTGACCTATATTGCAAGTATATGTCGTATGGCTAGACCCGGTTGACGATTTTTTTTTTTGTCCTTCTAACAATGGATATTGCCCTCTCTAGTGGCAAAGAAATGATATTTTTTCAATTGCGTTTACGCCATTGAAAGTAGTTTTCATAGTAGATGAAAACTATTTTAAAAAATCTGATGTGGGCAGTACATGACTTTCCTTATATAATGCAATGGATTTACTAGTTTTACAATAAAAAAATAATGTATAAGATCCACGGCGCTGTGTTTCTATCGTTGAATTGTAGATTGGGCGATTTTCAGGATGGCAACATGTAAAACTATTTCAAAATACTCAATTAACTTCCATTTCGCGCAACTCTAAACAATCATCAATATTGATAGCATCCTCAATAAGCTATGTAGTCCATATATTAAAATACTTTAATAATTACTTCAGCATCTAGTCGTCATTTTTATCAATTTGGCGATATTTTTGCTAATTTGGCAACATTTAAAAAGTCGCCAAGTTGGCGGCATTCCGCAAAAATCTGCCCAAGCGTTATGGACGGAGAAATAAGTTATTCTTGTAGCAGATAACAGACTATTGGCGTCCAAATACAAAAGTATTACCTAAAGTATATTTTTTCATGAATGGAACTAGCTAGATGCGCGAGAATGATGTCACTTAATTTATCGCATGATATTACTTATAAAAAGTGAACATATTTCAACAGTAAGTAATATTTTTTTTAATTTTATGATTTTTTGATAATTTTTTGAAAAATATACAATATCTCGAGAACGGTTCATGCTAGCGTTCTAAAATTTGTTTAAATCGTTTTCTAATAAGAAATGACTATTTTCGTAACTTTATTAAAGGTTTTGATTTTTTGAGGATTTTTTCAAAATTTCACTCGAAAATTTAGGGGGTTCTGAACATGCGATTGCGTATAATCGTATAAAAACATTAGGCTTCCAGTATTCATGGATTGTAATTTTTGTACCAAATTTCGTTCGAATCGGTCCATTCGTTCGCCAGTTATCGTCTCCACAGACTCACTGACACACACTCACAGACAACTCAAAAACGTCTGATTCTTGTTCAGAGATTCTTGAAATGTGCTCTCCCGTCGAAAACTCGAATTCGAATTTTCGACCCCGTCACAATACTCTTTCCTTATAAATTATATGTATATAAGGAAAGTAATAATGTACTCAAAATGGAATTATTAGCAAACGCCTATTAAATGGAATACTTTTGTTTAGTTTCAATTTTCCCCTTGCGCAGAAGAAAGAAAAGTCACCCTCAGGGCTGTCCACACAAATTCTGCCTCCCTCTCCCCACAGACATTTACATAAACGTAAAAGGCTATATATGTCTATGGAAGGAAAAGTACTTTATTTTTCATGGTCCCTCCAACATATTTGATTTCTCTCTCCTTGTAAATCTTTCCCAACGAGTTAGTATATATGGAGAGAGCGCGGTCCAATCTGCTCCATGTTAGAAACATGGTTAAACATAGAGCAGGTGCTAGTGGTTGAGCAAGGTCTATTGAAAGGTAAGGTTGGCCAAAGATTGTACGCCAACAGCTGGAATTCTCCCCTCCCTTCGCGACTGACGTCACTGGTCCCAAAGACAGGTCCGTAGCCCGTTGCTGTCATAAGAAATACATTGAATACGCAACAATTTTCTTAATTTAAATATACATCACATAGTATATTGAAATTTCTACCGAGTGAATGATAGATTACATTTCATTATTCACATATAAGAATATAATATTAAATAAAACTAGTTATGGTAAATTTTATTTAGGACTGTATTGTTAGAGTTGTTTTTAAGCATCTCTAACGATGACATTAGCAATTGAGCTGTTTAAAGTATGCTAAAATATTTTCTGCATTTTAAAATTGTTATTAGTTTTTCTTTAATAAGTACATAGTAAAATATCGGAGGATTTAGCTAAAATACAAGGCACTATTATTCTATCTGAGACTAGAATAATAAGCTACCAAAATCTGTCCATTTTTATCGAACTGCTTTAAACTATCATGCTTGTAGACTTAACATGATAAAATAAATTAGAAGACAGTGAATGACTTGCTGAATGTAATTCAAAAATAGTTTTCAGAATTATAGAAATAAATAAATATGTGACGTCCTTAAAGATTTCAGGCAGAAAAATGCTCGTATTATTATTTTTTTCATAATGAAATTGATATGTGTACGAAATCCAATTATTTAAAGACTTCTCTGAATGCGAACAAATGTGAAAATCATATTTTGTACGATACAAAAGATCAGTACAATTATTTTCTTTAATTATGTATTATTATTGTTTCATGATGGTCAAAAAATTGAATTATTCAAGAAATTAAATGAGCACTGAATTTCATATAACGATAGGCAATTTTTGAATATGGGTACTTCATGATAAAAAAAATTTAAAAATTAAAAAAAGTAAAGAGATAGGACGAGATATTGATTAAATAAGTTCAGTTTTGACCAGATTTTGAAAATGTCTTTCATAAAGGAATGTCTACCGAAATTGTGCCTTATTTACGCTATATGTTTGAAAATCAATGAAAGCTAACACGTCCAACCAGTCAGTAGGTTTTAATCAATTGCGTCGACAGAAAAAATGGGCGGGGGGGGGGGGGGGGGGTATATCTCCCAATACCTCTTTAGTGACTTTACTAGATTTGATCTCACGATCTTTCAACTAATTCTGGTGTTTCAAAGGTCAGTGATCAAATGACTGGGTTACGGATTTTGCCCTATGGGAGAGAAGGATAATTTTAAAATTGGCCATTCTATAAAGGAGGAATGCCTTCATGGAGGACTTTTTAAGGGAAGCTGCGTCACATTTATGTTACATGTTAGGAAAGCAATGAAAACCTAACACACGCAGCCAGTCAATTCCTAACTACTAGGTCATGAGTAAACCTTAAAATTTAAAGCTCTCTCTCCATTGCTTATTTTTCATTTCTTCACGTGAATGACCAGAAATTCTTTTAGCTTTTCTTTTCATGGCGTTTCTTTTCATCTGTTCATTTATGTGCCTTATTCGAAAGAAGGTTCTGGTTCTGGTATATGTTCTTACAACATCAAGAGCTATTTCAGGAAATCGTTTTTTATTTTCAGTTGGAGGTTCTCTAAAATATTTCTTGAATTAGAAATAAAATTTCCGTGTAGTTAAAAAAAAATATCTTATAATTTGGTGACTGTTTCTACCCAGGTATCATGTGGAACAATTAAACCACCTCTTGATAAAGATTCAATCCATTTTTTGTCATTTTCGGATGTTGATTCCACTAGATATGAATCAGTTCCTAACTGCGCTCCTTTGTGACGATATGCCAAATATCCTGCAAAAAAAACGCAAGGCTTCTTTTTCATATACAACAGGACTGAAATGAATGTCATGTTGAGGCTCAATATCTGCAGTGATGCTGCATAGTCTTTTTCTTCTAATTTGAAAAATAAAGTCGCAATTAGTGTTTGATCTTGGTCATTTTCCACATTTGTATTTATTGGCATAGGAAGCTTAGACCCAAGCAATAATGTTTTAAGTCGGGATTTGAAATCAGTAGTAAAAGGATGGTTATAAAATCGTACAAGACCTCTAATTTGGGAAAATATATTTTCTAAAGCATCTTGATTGACTCTAACTTGTCATTATGTATTTAATATTATTTTCTTTCATGTCATCATAAAGTCCTTTTAAGCTTGCTCTTGAAACAAGAATGCCTTTTTGGAAAGGCAGTATTGAAGTTTTAGAACTGACTCTGAGTTCCGTAATATCCGCTTGCGTTTGACTCAGAATTTGCATTTGGTCATTCATATTATTTTCAAAAGCTGAGCGCTTTGATTTATTTTCCTCATTAGAAACGCGAGAGTTAAAAACATCGACACATTTTCCCATGCTTCGGAAAGGTCCGGCTAGGGACCAGTGACGTCAGTAATTCCAAGAACTCTGGACAGGAGTAGGTTGCCAGAAACGAATGGCCTACCTCTCTTACTTCCATTTACCTTGGTGGTTGAGGAGGAGAAGGCCACTCATGATTTGGCGATTTATCGCCTAAACTGTGTCGTGTACCTTCTGGGTTTTTTTTTTTTTTAAGGATGAGGGGGGACGTGGAAGTTGTTATACGTTACAGGATTTTAAAGAATATGTATGAAGAAAAATACGAAATAGGATTAGAATATTTTATTACCAAAACATTTTATTACTAAAGAATAATTTTGTTAATAAAGTCAATTTCGTAAAACAAATTGAACTACAAAGCAATTGCAAATAAAATATGATATGAAATAGATTACAAGTATACAAATTGAAGAATATGCATAATATATTTAAAAATAATTAAAAAGTATATGGAAAAATTGTATGCATGCTTGTGTAAAATGTAGAATTCTCCACTTTTATCTTTGAAAGTTGTGTTAGCAGTATCCATATATGCTTTGAGGCGTAATACGACTGAGTCATTTTTACATCTAATTTATTTTAATATATTGTATACGTACTGTCAAATATAAAATAATGTAATATTTGCAATAATGAAATATTTGACTTTATTTATATATTTTTTGTTTATAAAATGACATTTTCAGAATAAAATACAAAATTATGTCTAAATTCATAAATAGGGGCTCTATTGAAATAGCCACGATTCTTAAATTGTCAAAACGTGTTCGGAAGGTTTTTGCATGTTTAATCGATATAGAATTTGGAAAATGTTTTAAAATGTTTTTCTATAAAGTATATATAGGAAATAAATAAGATTATAAAATATTATGGCACAAAATACAAAAATTGCATTTAATTATAATAGTTTCAGAGATTTGGTTGCTAATAATTCGTTTGAAAAATGTTTTAAATACATATTGTGAAATTTGCATCCAGAATTAAAAAGACCCACACACCATAGACCCCTGTGGGTCCGAAAGTCCTTCCGAGAGGTTAGTGGTAGGGGAAGGAGGGTACGGTCCCTGTGGATGCCTCCCCCACTGGGTTCCGGTCTAAATTGGGTGGCACTTCCCGACCGTCCAAACAGTTACCTTACACCTTTCTGGTAGCCGGCCGTCCAAATAGTTGCTCTTAGTCCTCTGGACGAGTCGGACGGTCTGGGTCTTCAACACCTTTCTGGTAGGTCGGACGGTCTGGGTTTCAACAACAACAACACCATAGACCCCGTAAGCACAATTACAGTGGACAAACTCAATGTGGCATAAAAATATCAAATGTTGTACATATTAAATATTAAAAACTTATAGGAAAAATTGCAAATCAATCTATCCAAAATTATTTCTAAAAATTTAAAAATCAACTGAAGCATTAGGACCAAAATTATAATTAAAGCTATGTGCAGAATTAAGTTTTAATGACTTTTAAATAGAGTTAATTTTTTATTAAATGCTTCTGAATTTGTAATGTAAAGTATGTAAGTAAAAATGTATGATGTAAGTAAAAATATTTATATTGGTAGAGCTGCTTCTAGATCAAGAAGCCTATTACTTAAATTATGATGAGGAGAATGTGAGGTTCTTTTAGAGTTAAGATTGCTCATTTAATAGATTGCTAACGCATGATCAAGAAGTCGGTGATTCAAATACTCCTTTGGGCAAGGCATATTTCCTTCTTGAGAACTAAACAAGAGTTGTTGTTGAGACCCAGACCGTCCGACCTACCAGAAATGTGTACGATAACTGTTTGGACGGCGGGGAAGAGCCACTCAATTTAGACCGGAACCCAGTGGGGAAGCATCCACAGGGACCGTACCCTCCTTCCCCTACCACCAACCTCTCGGAAGGACCTACTGACACACATATTTAACGTGATCGTACTCCGCGTGAACATGGCTGCAGTTTTAGCAGCGGAGGGAATCGAACCCTATTCTAACCAGCATCGGCACCTATAGAATTTATCCGGAGGGATTCAAGGATAAGATTAACAACATCGACTAGTTTGATGTCCGCCTTTGTGATTTTCAAGTGCCCCCTTGTCATCCCCTACGGGGTCCATGCTAACTAGTAATACTTATTAAGTACGATTTACTCTGAACTAAAAATGAGATCATGCTCATATATCATACATCTTTATATAAAATGCACCGAAAAGTTATGATGTAAAATCTAGCTGACATATTTTATGAATGAAAACTATTATTATATTTTATTATGAACGTAAAATTTTATCATACGACACGTCGTTACTCTCGTTAAAACTCCCATTTTACTTCCCTAGCCACCCAATCTTGCGAGTCGCAAAACCGTCGCCAAGTTCTACCTCGAAGGGAAAACATACGAGGATACCGAAAATAACTCTATAACTATCAGCAAAGTACTCTAAATGTTTTTTTAAAGTGTTAGAATGACATTATACGTCTTTTGCAATATCACAAACACCAAAAATAAAGCAAAACTTCTAATTATACAGCATTAAAAGCAATGAAATTAGTAGCCAAATGAAATGCACCACGCTAAAATCTAGCCCAATTACTTTTTAACTATATTTGTAAGATATATAATGAAAACAAATCTTATCCATGAAAAGAGTAAAGCCCTCCCTGTACATGCTTTTACTTGCAGCCGTAATTACAACAGTACATAACCATTATTTTACCATTTATATTTCTAGAGTACGTTCTCGGTCTGAAATTGCCATTGAAATGTATAGGGTCACAGTGGGGAGAAAACGCGTTCTCGGGAAATTCGTCCCTACAACACCTGCCTTTATCTTTGACGATGATTGCAACCCTTAAGCTCTCTCCATATAATACTACCTCGATGATCTTTCCAGTCTTCTCCTCCCCCAGTAAAAAAATATCGGGGGCGCAACGGCCCTTTAACTCGAGTGGTGTCCTTCCTATGGGCAACTTTGTCAGCCTGTGATGTTAATAATATCATACGATACCTTACTTTTACAGACATCTCAATATTGGTCGAGCTTCGAGGACACAAATAATTTCCGACGTTGAATGAGTTCTATGAATTTAGAACAATCTTATATGATGAGAATCCTTGCATGCAAATGCAAGTAGATAAGCAAACAAAAAAAATCTGATGTGGGCAGCACATGACTTTCCTTATATAATGCAATGAATTTACTCCTTTTAGATTCAAAAAATAATGTATAAGATCCATGGTACTGTGTTTTTAACGTTGAATTGTACATTTGGCGATTTTCCGAATGACAACATGTACAACTATTTCAAAGTACCCAATTAACTTATATTTCGCGCAGCTATAAATAAACAATTATCAATATTGATATCATCCTCAATCAGCGATATAGTCCATATATTGTTGTTTCTAATGACCTCCTGTTTCGGAACAGCTGATACGGGACCAGTGACGCAGGAAGGAACGAAGAAAGACACATAAGACAAGAGAACAAAAGTCCATATATTAAAATATTTTAATAATTAATTCATTAATTAGGTGTCATTTTCATTCATTTAGCGCCAGTTTTGCAATTTTGACGATATTTTCGTCAATCTGAGGGCGAAATATACTAGATTTTATCTTATGTGATTTTTTTGATAAATTTATTCGAAATATCTGAAATATCTCGAGAATGGTTCATGCTAGCATTCTAAAATTTATATCAATCGTTTTCTAATAAAAAAATTACATAAGAAATAACTGCTTGCGTAACGTTATTAAAGTTTTTTGTTTTCTTTAATAATTTTTTCAAAAAATCACTCTAAAATTTACGGGGGGGGGGGGGGGGGGTTCTGAACATTTAATTGCGTTTAAAAACAATAGGCTTCCAATATTCACGGATTGTAATTTTTGTACTAAATTTTGTTCGAATCGCTTCATTCGTTCGTGAGATAGTTCGTGAGAATAATCAAAGCAAAGTATCGCCAAGTTGGCGATACTTTGCATTGATTATTCGCTAAGTTCGCCAAATACATCACCAAGTGTTACAGACAAACGGAGAGAAGAGCATTTCTTATATACTAGGAGGTATGCCCAATGCCCATCATATGACGGAAATCAGAATTTGCGAAACACTTCCCATTTGGCGTCATTTTTATCAATTTGGCTACATTTTTGTAACTTTGGCAACATTTATAAAAGACGCTAAGTTGGTTACGTCCCGCTAAATGTCTCGCCAAGCGTTACGGACGGACAGGCGGACGGAAAAATGGGTTATTCTTATAGTCGACTCTTATATTTTTTCCAAGATATTGAACTTTCATGAATTAGTCTTCATTTTCATTGATTTAGCGTTATTTTTATCAATTTGGCGACATTTAAAAAGTCGCCTAGTTGGCGACATTCCGTCAAATTCGTCGCCAAAATTCCGCCAAGCGTTGTGGACTGAGAAATAAGTTATTCTTATAACAGATATATGTCTATTGGCGTCCAAATACAAAACTATTACCCAAAGTCTCTTTTCTCATGAATGGAACGACCTAGATCCATGAGAATGATGTGACCAAATTTATCGCATGATATTACATATGAAAAGCGCACATATTTCACAATTGGTAATACTTTCTTTTTAATTTATGTGATGTTTTGATAAATTTATTTCAAAATTGCGAAATATCTCGAGAACGGTTCATGTTAGCGTTCTAAAGTTTCTGTCAATCGTTTTCTAATAAAAAATTACATGAGAAATGACTGCTTACGTAACGTTATTAAAGGTTTTTGTTTTTTAATGATTTTTTCAAAATTTCACTCAAAAATTTAGGGGATTCTGAACATCCAATTGCGTTTAAAATCAAGAGGCTTCCAGTATTCATGGATTGTAATTTTTGTACCAAATTTTGTTCGAATCGCTTCATTCGTTCGTGAGATATCATCTCCAGAGTATCACTGACACACACACACACACATCATCTCCGGCCGTCCAAATGGATGCTCAAGTCCTTGTTGACGAGCCGGACGGCCTGGGTTTTCAACACACACATCATCTCAAAACCGTTTGATTCGTGTTCAGGGATGCTTGAAACGTGCTCACCCGTCGAAAACGAAAACCCGTCACAATACTTTCCTTATACATTATACTATGTATAATAAGGAAAGTAAAATAGTACAAATAACGTTTACATGTTCTATTTTTTCATCTAATTTAAGCGAATGTCAATTAATCAGTAAAAGTGTAAACGAAAGAGCATAACTACCCGATTAATTAGAATCCAAAGATGATATTTCCCGTTGTAATGTGTGCGTTGGAAAAATCGATCTTTCTATTGTACGGAATCAAGTATGCCAGCTCGGATGGATGCAAGACTTGTAAATTCACATTTCTTTCGTAAAATGCTAACGAATGACATAAGTTTCAACCATGTACCACGATGGGTCAATGGGTTAAGTTGGGATAAAAAATGAGTTGAGTAAAAGTGATATTTTTCTACATTAATCGATTTATTACATTAAATAATACTCAGAAAAAAGGTTTCATTATCTTGCGATGGAAACTTTTCTAACGGTTGGCAGCAGAATTTTGGATGTTTCAATGTTAATTTGTTCCAAGCTATTTTCAGCTATATCACAATAAAATATTTACTTATTGATATGATATCGTGTTTGCTTTAAAATATATAGTAGAATAACACAATAAAAATGTCTTAAATGAAAATTTGTATGATATTTTGATTTAAAAAAAAATTAAAATATTTGTATGGGAAAATATGTGAAATATAACACACGACTAACTGTTTTCAATAGTCTTAATGTACACATTTTTAAACTTCTAAATATAAAATATTGTTGAATTCTAAGAGTAAGTTTTGAAGTATAGATAGAATATAGAATACCCCCAGGATATAGAATACCCCCAGGGCGAAAGTCACATGAGGAGACTGCCAGACTCACGGATGTTAGTTGACACAACGAAGATGGGGGTAGGTAAAATCGTTGCTAACTCTCCAACTATTATGGCGTTATAATCGCGTAATACCGTGCTTGTTTCTATGTAAGCTGCATCAAACTAGAATTTAGTTTCAGTGATTTTTGGGGGAAAATGAGTAAGACATTAAACAAATTTCAGACATATAAAATGAAAACAAATACATATTTACTACACCAATTTTCAAAGATACTTAATTTTACAAAAATTTACTTACTCAGCATAGTATCTATATTAAATTAACTAAATACTGAAATTTCCAAGAAACTTACCCTAATGCAAACTAATTTAAATATAACGGCTATGCAATAATGGAATCTCAAGCAACCAAGATGTCAATACTGTTAAAAAATATTGAATAGCTACTGGGGGACTTGGCTAGAACACGCAATGGAAATATTCTAAATATTGAAAATTAAAAGTTCACCTCAATTTCCTGACTAAAATATTTAACAAATATGCATTTAAAAGTTCAGATTAATAAGTTTTCCCTACAAATATACCATTCACTTCAGAAATAAGCTTCTGATTTTCAGTTCCATGACTTACAAAGAGAATTAATTCCCCTTTCAATTACATGAAACCGTTCATGCTGGCAAAGAATATCAAACTGTAAAACACTAAGTCAAAAATGTTCATTAAAGTATTAGTACAACTTGAAATACACTCTTTTGCAAAAAAAAAAGGGGGGAAAAACAAAAAACAAAAAAAAAAAACGAAGCACTCCTAAAAAAAATAATCCAATCATCTCGAAATTTCGCATGCAAATTCCTTTATACCAAGTATGTAAATGATTAAATTTGCAAGGCCAATGAGTGTTAACTTAGGTCATAGCGCGCTCTTCTACTGCGCAACTAGCATCCTATAAAACAGGTTAAAAATATAGACGGTGTATCTTTGCTCGTTATCGGCGTTGCAGTTCCGTGGAGACATAACCAATAATGCCGTTACGACGTTGCCGAAAACCTTATAAGCAATTAGACGGATTCGAACGTGGTCGTATAGTCGGATATGCGTGAAGCTGGCTGGTCATACCAAGCAATAGGCCGACACCTGCACCGAACGAACACTGCAGTGCAAAGGTGGTTGCTGCAAGGAACTCATCGGCGGAATGAAGACTCTAGAAGACCAAAGTGCGCGAATGCGAGGCAAAATCGGATGATTATGTGACAGGCCCAAACTGGCCCAGCGGCATCATTGTCCGTCATCCAATGTGCCACAGCCTCTTCCCTACCACCCGTGGTACCTTTCACCATCTCACGGCGCTCGGCTGAGATGGGGTTACGCTCACGACGGCCTTTAAGACGTCTGCTCATAACCTCACAACATCGACAGAGTCGTTTGGAGTGGTGTCGTAGCCGAGCATCATGGCTGCCAGCAGACTGGCATCGCATAGTGTTCAGCGATGAACACGCTTCAGTCTTTCAGCAGATGACCATCGGGTACGTGTGTGGAGGCACCAGGGCCAGCGGTCCCAATCAGCCTTTGTTTTACACAGGCACACAGTGGGGCCATGGTAGCCCAGTGGTTAGCGCCGGGAGTTGCACTCGGTAGGCCCGGGTTCGGTTCCCGCCGCTGACAAAACTGCCGCCGTGTTCATGCGGAGTACGATCACGTTAAACATGTGGGTCTGTAAATCCTTCCGAGATGTTGGTGGTAGGGGAAGGAGGGTATGGTCCCTGTGGATGCTTCCCCCACTGGGTTCTGGTCTAAATTGGGTGGCACTTCTCGGCCGTCCAAACAGTTACCTTACACCTTTCTGGTAGGTCGGACGGTCTGGGTCTCAAAAACAACAACAACAGGCACACAGCCTAGGTGTGATGGTGTCGGGTTCTATCTCCTACGACAGCAGGTTGCCCGTAGTCATCCTGACTTTAACAGCTCAACGATATATTGATGAAATCCTGCGGTCGTTTGAGTTACCCTTCATGGCACGTCATTCGGGGACCATTTTCTAACAAGATAATGCCACGCCACATACGGCTCGCATATCTGTGGACTGTCTCCGTGCTGTTGATACTGTTCCTTGGGCAGCAAGGTCACCAGACCTTTCGCCAATCGAGCATGTATGGGACATGTTAGGCCGCCAGATTCGGGCACCCCGAAATGCAGCAGATCTGGAGCAACAATTGAGGAATGCCTGGCAGAATGTATTGCAGGATGACATTAGGAAACTTTATCACTCCTTACCTAGACGTATACAAGCATGCATTGCCGCCAAGGGGGTTTCACCAATTACTGATTTGAAAATTGAATGTGCAATTACTAACTATTGATGGGTCTTGCGGCCTTGATTTTGTACTCATTTCATTACCTGTGTATGAGCTGTACGCATATTTAATTTAAATAAAAACAGTCACTTTCTTCATGGTGCTTCTTCTTTTTTTTTTTTTGCAAAAGAGTGTATTAAAAGAAAGATGGAAGAAATTTTAGAAAAACTTTAACATAAAACAAGCACATTTACATAGTAAAATAAATAAAATAAACATTAACATTAACATAACAGCTTCTATTCTTTGCATTATGAAACATTCTTCTGAAACATTGCATTCTTTGTACCTTAACAGGCACGATCTTCTTTACTTATTTATTCGTTACTGTGTTAATTAAACCCAGCCCGATACACGTGTACATAACTGCGGTACCGCAGCTAGCGATCATAATTTTATCGCGGTCATTTTTTTAACAATCACATTTTTAAGAAAAATGCGCTAAAAATGCGCGACATTTGCGATAACTAAAAAAAAATGAAAATGCAGTCTATGCGAACTACCAAGTACGTGACAGCAACGCAACCTAGTAGCCGAATACGTCCGAAATAATCGCAGATTAAAATAAGGTAATTCGCAATTATTCCCCCCCCCCCCCTTCCCATGAAGGACACAATTTAAATCGAAACCGATCACTTTCTCGAAGAAAACAATTTAGATCGAATTCGGTCACTTTTGCAGTAAAATTTTAATTGCGCGGCTCGCATATTGAAATGAAACAAAAACCAGAATAAAATCGTGCCTGCGGTTAATGGTCATTTATTTAGTAGTCAATATGTTTGAAAAATACTAGTAATAATAAGTTTTAAGTGTATAATAAGTAAGTATATAATAAGTTTTTTAAAACACAAATTATTTCAGCCATGAAAGGTGTTTGAAACTTCTTTCTGCGGGGCTGTAGCTAAGTCACTTATTAAAGGAAAATGCCTCTCTTTCTGTATGTGTGTGTGTATGTGTGTGTCAGGGGTGTAATAAAAATTAACATAAATTTTAATTTCATTTTCGAAGAAATTCGACACAAGATATAAAAATTCCTAAATTATCAAATTTTTTGCATATATTTATATCTTGTTGTTGAAACCCAGACCGTCCGTTACATATATATATATATATATATAGGACGGTCTGGGTTTCAACAAGAAGAAGATATAAATATATGCAAAAAATTTGATAATTCAGGAATTTTTAAGTCACACTTTTTTAATATAACAAATGTTTCATTTTTCCTACTTTTTGATCATTCTAAAAGATTCATGCTTGTCATATTTTTAAAGAACATTCATTCGGAAGAAATTGTCGGGGAATGATAAGGATTGACGAAAATGTCGCCGAATTGATGAAAATGATGCTAAATGAGAGGTAATGTTTAGTAAATTTTTAATTCCATCATATGATGGGCATACCTTCTAGTATATAAGAAATGCTCTTCTCTCCGCTTGTTTGTAACACTTGGCGATACATTTGACGAAATTGGTGAAAAACCTAGCGAAATACTGCCAATTTGGCGATATTTGGCCCCCAGATTGACGAAAATATCGTCAAAATTTCATAAATGGCGCCAAGTTAATAAAAATGACGCCTAATTAATGAATTAATTATTAAAATATTTTAATACATGGACTATATTTCTTATAGAGGATGCTGTCAATATTGATAATTGTTAATTAATAGTTGCGTGAATTTTAAGTTAATTGGGTACTTCAAAATAGTTTTGCATGTTGTCATCCGGAAAAGCGCCAAATGTACAGTTCAACGTTAAAAGATTTTATACATCATTTTATCACTGTGAAAGAAGTAACATTCATTGCATTATAGTATACGGAAAGTCATCTCTCGAACCGGTTCAGCATCGCTGATAGATAGGGGCAAAATAATACTTTGCATAGGGGCCCGGGAGACTTGGGGACCCCGTGTCGCATAAACAGTTTACGAAAAATATCAATAATTTGTAAAATAGGGGTAAGAGGAGTTTCGTGCATATGTTGTACAGAGGTCCAAAAAGACGGCACTGTTCGGCTCCATTCGGCTGAACTCAGGATCATTTTAACATATTTATGTTTACAAAGCTCTTAATGTGTTTTATATTAGAAATAAAAATGTGGGTGGTAGTCAATGTGAGTCTTATTAGACCTACCTCCTCGAGCCAAATTCTACTGGGTTTCAGGAATTTGATCTCTCTTTAGCTTTTAGATTTTGCAATTTTCTGACTCACTCTTTTAAAAATATTTTTACTCTTCCTTCTTTTTCATGGCTATTAGTGACTGATTATCCACTTATAATCCAGTTGCAGTTGAGATTTTTTTTTTGTATTGATAGCTAATTATTTACCTGCTTCAATCGTCATCCTCTTATTTCTTATTGTCCATGTTTATTTTTTAAATCTTACTTTGTAATGATTTGTTGTAATTGTCTATTTATGTCCTTTTATGTTACTGTAATTGCCATGTTTACCCCTCTCCTTCTATAAGATTAATCTTTTAGGATGGAGTGGGTCTTCATGGATAATGTAATCTCATTTCGGTGGATTATTATTATACTATTATTATTATTTTACCCAGACCGGCCGACCTACCTGAAGGTGTTGTTGTTGTTGAGACCCCGACCGTCCGATCTACCAGAAAGCTACCCGAAGGTGTAAGATACTTGTTTGGACGGCCGAGATGTATCACCCAATTTAAACCGGAACCCAGTGGGGGCGGCATCCACAGGAACCGTCACTTCCCTTCCCTACCACCAATCTCTCGGAAGGACTTACGGACCCACATATTTAACGTGCAAGCACTCCACGTGGACACGAGGACAGTTATGCAGAGGCGGGAATCGAACTCGGGTCGTCAGAGTGCAATCCCCGCGCGCTAACCACTAGGCTGTCCAACCCCATGGATTGTTATTATAAAAGTATTATTACTATATTATTATTGCTTTTTAACCCATTTTAGTTTGATATCCGATAATCCGGCACCCCTGAAGTCCTGAACGTGCTGGATTATCGGAAGTTTACTGTATATTTTCTTTTATTTTTAACCTAGCTAAATTAAGCATGAAACTTTATTTGAAAATTTTAGTCTCCGGTTTTCCGTCTCTCCATATTATTTTATAAAGCTTCGGCACATTATATTTATGTTCAGTATATACGCTTTGAATTTTGGTTCATAAGGAACTCTGTATTGGCGATTTTGTATGAATTTTGACGTTAGTTGCGTTGAATGTTCGTAAATGAAACGTTCGTAAATAGAGAACTGCTTGTAATATCAGTTGTGTAGCCAAAATTGGAATGAAAACTATTTTTTCTTAATTTGTGACACGTAATGATTGTTTCAACAAAGCTTGACAAAACCGTTTCGGGTAGGGTTCGTCGGTTAAAAGTCTGCAATTTCAGTCCACGAACCTCTTCTACTGAAAATTAAACGGGAAAAAAACTTTGATTTGCAATCAGTGCCCGGAAACTGAAACATTTGATTTCACTTTCACAAAAGCGCAATTGACCTTTCATCGTCTTTTTGTATGTTCCCATTCTTCATTAATGTTTATCACTTAACTTTCGGGCATTTTCGAATTGTGTCAGTGTCATCACGCAGTACTTCGTGCGAGGTATCGCGCTTTTAATTCATTCTATTAAAATTCAGTGGGAAAGAAAATGACCCTGAACCACAAGTGGCTTGATGACTCCAAACCATGGCAAAGTTTCCTGCGCACGTCATGTGGTGCGGAACGAATTCCAGAGAAGTTCGTAGGCCGTGGATGTCACGTTTTACATTAGCATTTAGGAAATCGAATTTCTGTGGCAAGTTATTTTCCTTAAATATTCCCTTCACAAAGTTGACATTTTGAGAAAAATAAATTAATAACAAGGAGAAATGTAGTGGGAGAGAAAAAAAGCATTTCGTCAAGGGGAGAATTTGCATGCTCGGGGGCTCAGGGCCGGCGTTTTGAATGACAAATAAATCAACCGGCCTCGGCAGGAGCTGACTAACGCAGGGGCAGGCGGGGCAGCTGCCCCTGACCCCCGCATCACAGGAGCTCCAAATTAAACAATTACAACATAAAAAAAAAAAAAAATAACCACTTGTTCCTAAAAAAAAAGTGTATGCCATCAGAATAGGTGTGCCCAGCGGATAGATTCATTTTGGGAATATATATAAGGATTATCCGCACTAATTTAGCAAGTTGGCATCTTGGCTATGATAAGGAAGGTGCCAATAATTTAAATTTCATTAAAATATGTAAGAACCACATTTTATATACCGTTTCCTAGAATGCAATCAAGTTTTTAACACTTTACAACAAAGTTGAAAAGTGTTTATGACTTTGTTCATTCTGTCTGTCTGTCTGTCTGTCTGTCTGTCTGTCTGTCTGTCTGTCCGTTAGCACGATAACTGCCGTAAAAATGAGTTTATCAAAATGAAATTTTAGTATGTTGTTCAGACGGTCTGTAGGACCTATGGGAATATAAATAAATAATATCACCCAATTAGTTTTTTATTGAACCCGGGTTGAAAAAATGAAATACATTGAACCCTATGGGACCTAATTTTTCAAACATTTTTTAAGTAAATTTAAAATTCACGAATTGCTTCGAAATTTTTAGGAAATATTCACATTATCCCATAGAATATATAAAAAAAAATTCAGTAAAATATGTTAAGTAGTTTTTTAATTAAAAAAATTATTTAATATAGGGAAAAAAACAAATTCAATTAAATTCTGACTTTGGGATATCTTCCAGAAAGAAAAGAGAGAGATATTATATAATAAATATCTCTCCATTTGTTTAAACGTTTTGCATATGGGAGTGGCTTCATATTTTAAAATAAATTTGGTAGATAACAATTTTTCATTTTTTTAAAATTTTATATAACTCTTCATGATAAATTTAATTGATGGCATTTTAAATGCACTTTCCTACGTCCTAGAGAGTTAAAATTTGGTACACAGCTTAAATTTGTTGAACATTTTATTCGACAAAAATTTGATGGATCTTTAAATATAGATCATACATTTTTTTCGAAATGGCCTGAAAATAATCCCCGTTCACTTCTATAAATCATTGGTGTAATATTGTTAAAAATTCTGATGTGGACAGCACAAGTCTTTCCCTGCAGACTCATATTCGTTCTCTTTATTTATTCAATGATAATTTGAGTTTATCTGCACAACATAAGTATTTTAAATGACATTGAATTTGCACGTTAAACTTAAATTAAGTTCTCATTTGATAGCTGAACTTATTGTCAAAGGTGGCGTAGCGAAAACGCGAAAAAACTAGAATATCTCAAGAACGGCTAGTCCTAGAGTAATGGGGTTAGTCCTATTCTTTTTGTTGTCAAAAATCATATATAAAATAGGAATTTAATTGATATAATTGAGCACACGTAGTCTTTTATTTTTATATATAACGATTTTTGCTGGCCATTTCGCAAAAATAGCCCGTTCCTTTCTCCCGAATCGTAGTAGAATAACCTACAAATGATTTATATACAAAATTTTGTTAAATTTGGTATATAAATCACTTGTAGGTTATTGAAATATTATACTCCAAATTTTGTTAAATTTGGTTCATTAGTTTTTAGCTAGAGTGGATAAAGGCAATTTCTGCGGCCATTTCGCAAAGAAGGCAGATTCTTTTATTACGAATCGTACTATAATCTAATGAACATCAGGATTTCCCACAAAAAACATACCTACCAAATTGTATGAAATTCGGTCCATTAGTTTTTCAATTAGAGTGGATGTAATATCCACACAGACACATAGAAACATACACAGATACACCCTTACACACACAGACGTCTTCCTAAAAGTAGTTTTTTCGTGTTCTAGAAGTCCCAAAACGTGTAGATACTTTGAAAATTCGAGTTCCGATCTTCGGCACGATTCCAATACTTTGAGTACATACACATACACATATATATTATCTGTGTATTATCTGTGTATCTAAATTCCGTGCCTATGCAATTACAATAGTTGTGATTTTAAATGATCCCTAAACTTTTATTATTTCTTCAAGGAAGCCTAATTTTAACATATGCAGAATGCAAATATCTCAAGCGATTGTAAGATGAATTACATAAGAATTGCTGAATTTTTTTCACACAAAATTATTTAGCTCTGGAGTCTGGAATACAAGTTATATGAATGAAATATTCATTGATTTTGCATAAAGAATCAGATGATTTATATTTCGATACAGTTTTAAATATTTAAGTATAATAAATTACTGTAGTACTGTGATAATGTAAAAGATATTACCACTGAATGAATCACATTTTAGAAATTTTTAAATGAAATTACATTTCAGTTGGAAAGTGTTTCATAATCAATGCTTATGCATGATTGATCTTTCTTGTTTAAAAATATTTTTGTTCATTTCACACACTCACACTCACACACACACACACACACACACACACACATATATATATATATATATAATACATAAGATGAAAATTGTAAGTTATTAAAGATATTGAAGTGTTATAGCATTTATGCGCAAAGCAGCTACAAATACTATACACGATATAAATATAAAAAGTATAAAAAGAATTTAAAATGTGAAAAAAGAAGGAAGGCTTAGGGAGAAGCTTACTTAATGGCGGTAAGGAGTTGTGACCTGACAACTGGGGTTGTTGTTGTTGTTGTTGTTGTTGTTGTTGTTGAAACCCAGACCGTCCGACCTACCAGAAAGGTGTAAGGTAACTGTTTGGACGGTCGGGAAGTGCCACCCAATTTAGACCGGAACCCAGTGGGGGAGGCATCCACAGGGACCGTATCCTCCTTCCCCTACCACCAACCTCTCGGAAGGACTTTCGGACCCACATGTTTAACGTGATCGTACTCCGCATGAACACGGCGGCAGTTTTGGCAGTGGCTGGAATCGAACCCGGGCCTACCGAGTGCAATTCCAGCGCGCTAACCAATGGGCTACCGCGCCCCTGACAACTGGGGTGTAAGGTCACAACCCCTTACCGCCATTAAGTAAGCTTCTCGCTAAGCCTTCCTTCTTTTTTCACATTTTAAATTATTTTTATACTTTATATATATATATATATATATAAAAATAAATTATTAAATCCAAAGTTAGAATGTATGTAGTAACTCATAATACACTATTCCAAAATTTTCTACAAATACAAAGAAATTAAGACAAAAAGAGGAAATAATAAAGCATAATGCAAGTCATAAGGACAAAGACAATCAACAAATTTCAAAAATGAGGAATGCAAATAAGAAAACAAAAAAATCAAGCAAAAAAGCTTGCACATGGAGGAGATTTAGGCTTACGAGATTAGGCTTACGAAAAGTTCATTTCGAAAAAATTCTCATCGGGTCCATATATCTTTTCGAAATGAACACAAAAATGCTTGTTTCTGAAACACAAGATAGATTTTATCTATAAACTTGTGTTATATGGACGACAAGCATAAAGATTGGAACAATAAAGGAAACATAAATACCTCAAAACGCACCTCTTCAGCGCAACCATGACGAGCAAAATATGACTGGATCATCGTTGCCATATGCCAAAATGAAAAGATGTGATTTGCTGTTGCCAAAGAGAGTAATAAAAACAGTACTGCGCAAAAGCAATAAAATGAGTTATTCAACTGTTAAAGCTTCGAGATAAAAAGATGAAAATATAATTGCAGGAGAATGAAGAAGTACGGCTAAAATAAGATAATAAGGGGAGAATATGAGAATTTTAGGCTAATCGAAACTTATTAACTATACTATTGACTAAATATGCAGGATATTGATACATTTTACTGGTAATTTTGAGGTTATTAATGTGCAAAGCATGAAATTTTTTATCTGATAATCTATAAATTCTAAAAAGTTGATTAAGTATAATATTTCTAAACAATTGAATCGAGTTGCAGGAATTAAAAGGTAATAATTTATTAATATTAAATTTAAAAAAATCTTTTTTATCATATAATTTAGTAACTATCCCATGAGCAGGTTCTATAATTAGATTTAAATCCAAATAATAAACATTATTACTAATAGAAGTTTCATTAGGTATTAATTCCAAATTATCCGGATAGAAATCTATATCTATGACATAGTTATCAGTAAATACAAGACAAATCAGATCATCTACATATCTATAAATTTTATAATCAGTTGAAGTAAAGAATTTTTCATAATGATATAGGTATAAATTAGCTAACATACTGCTACTACAGCCACCTTGTGGAACACCTGAGACTTGTAAGTATAATTTATTACCTTGAAAGATATAATTATTGAAAAGAACAAAATGGAGAAGCTTAGGAAAATTGGTAAATTTTGTAAGATTAGAATGTTTAGTAATATAAGCATTATATAAAGCTAAAATGACATCATATAGATCAGTGATCTTAATATTATTAAATAGATCTTTAAAATCAAAAGTTTGAAATCCTATTATTTTACCATGCGTTTTTAATTTATTTTTTAATTCCTTACTGTTATTTAGAATAATGTAGCTATCACCAGAATCTCGTAAATATATATATATATATATATATATATATATATATATATGTATGCATGTATATATATATATATATATATATATATACTAGTTTAAAAATCCAATGATAGAATAGAAAGAAGTTGCAACTCAAAAACCCCTAACTTTAAAATATGCCTACATAATAAAAAGAAGTATTAAATAGAGAACCATCAATCAAATGGAAAATAAAATGCAAATTTCTAGTCATCAAGCAAAGATAATCAATAAGTATCAATGGAATGGAATCGATAATTGAAAAACAAATAAAATCCAAGCATTAAAGCTATAAATTAAAGTATAAAAGCATTAAAGCACACGTCGTTAAGCACTAGGCCTAAATAAATGAATTGTTCATTTTGAAAAAACTCTTCTTCAGGTCCAAGTATTTAATCAAAATGAACACAAAATGTGTGTTTCTGATATTAGAGATATATTATATCTATAAACTCTAATAACTTGGACTACACACATAAAGATGGAAAAATTATAACGGAAACAAGAATACCGGGAAAGAACTCTGCATATGTCTTAACCATTGGAGTCCAGAATAAAGAGACCAGTGTTGCCAATCGCAAAGGATAAAAATAGAGATCTACTGTTGCCAATTGTGAGAAATAAATAACAGTAATGCGAAAAGGCAATAAAAGGCGCTATTCTACAGTAAGGGCTACAAAATAATGGGGCGTATAATATAATAGAAAACAGTGGGGTTAATGTTAAAGGGGTGTAAATACAATGTAATGTTAATTCAAGAGAATGTTGATGTCTGGCTAATATAAGATACTAAGAACAGAATTCAAGAATATTCAGCTAATCCAAACTTTTTAACTATTCCATTTACTAAATATGCTGGATATTTATATAATTTGCTGGTAATTTTTTGATTATTTATATGCATAGCATGAGATTTTTTATCTGATAATCTATAAATTCTAAAAAAGTGGATTAAGTATAATATTTCTAAACAATTCAATCGAGTTGCAGGAATTAAATGGTAATATTTATGTTAAAATTAAAATAGTCTTTTTTATCATATAAATTAGTAACTATTCCATTAGTAGGTTCAATAATTAGATTTAAATCCAAAAAATTTATATTATTACTAATAGTGGCTTCATTAGGAATGAATTCCAAATTGTCTGGATAGAAATCTATATCTATGACATAGTTTCAGTAAATATTAAACAAATCAGATCATCAACATATCTGTAAATTTTATAATCTATTGAAGTAAAAGATTGTTCATAATGATAAAGGTATAAATTAGCTAACATGCTGCTACTGCAGCCACCTTGTGGAACCCCTGAGACTTGTAAGCATAATTTATTACCTTGAAAAATATAATTATCGAAAAGGACAAAATGGAGAAGTTTAGGAAAATTGGTAAATTTAGGTAGGTGAGAATGATTAGTAATATAGGCATTATATAAGGCTAATATGACATCATAAAGATTAGTGATCCTAATATTATTAAATCGAACTTTAAAATCAAAAGTTTGAAATCCAATTAGTTTACCTAGTGATGTTAATTTATTCTTTAATTCTTTACTATTATTTAGAATAAGGCAATTATTGCTAGAATAACGTAAACTATCATTTATTAGATTTAAATAATTTAGTAGTAATTTACTCGCAATAGTAGAGTAATTATTATGACCACTAGTTACTATTCTAAATTTAATAGGATTTTTATGAAATTTAGGAATAAGCGCTGTATATGAAAATTTAAGAAATTTATAAGTAATATTTAAATCACTATACATGTTGATAATTTTCAGTTTGATACAATTAATGGAATGTGTATCTAGTATCTAGTTTAAATAGACTATTATTCTTCATATATATATATATATATATATATATATATATATATATATATACATTGCCATTTGCGCACCAAGAAGTAATTGTGGGATCGTAACGAAACTTGGCATGAAGGTAAATGTCACAGGCAGATATGCAAATGATTAGAAATACAGTGTGATTGCGCATTACGTAATGCCACCAGAGGGCGTTGTTTTCCCTGGCGCAGAAAAAAGGTACGCAGAGGCTTTTTGCCTGTACTTAATCTGTTGCAGAGGCAGGCTTTTCAGCGATGGCCGTTACGCCGCCATCG
This sequence comes from Amaurobius ferox, assembly GCA_951213105.1. NCBI lineage: Eukaryota > Metazoa > Arthropoda > Arachnida > Araneae > Amaurobiidae > Amaurobius > Amaurobius ferox. Next base: position 133,667,614 of record OX578133.1, on the reverse strand, counting down.
AAGACAATATGATCAACTGTCAGAGTTCGAGAGGGGAAGAATAATCGGGATGATGGATGCCTGGTGGTCAGCTCGGCCAGTAACCGGCCACCTAGGCCATTCTGACTTTACTGTGAGGAGGTGTTGGGACCAGTGGACGAGAGAGAGGTCACATACACGGCGGTCAGGCTCAGGATGCCCTCGACAGACCATCACATCACACGATACGCACGCACAGCGCCAACTGCATTATTGTCCGCCATCCGGACATGGACAGCATCTTCACTACGGCCCCTGTGTCTGTCCGTACCATCGCGAAGTGCCTGGCTGAAGGACATTTGGTATTGCAGCGCCCATTACGTGTGCTGCCAATGACACCCACCCACCGTCGCCTCCGTTTGGAGTCGTGTCGCGTTTGATGGGATTGAACCGTAACCGAATGGAACCAGGTTGTCTTCAGCGACGAATCGAGATTCAATTTGGGCAGTGATGACAACCGTGTACGTGTGTGGAGGCCCCGTGGTGAACGCCTCAATCCTGCCTTCGCTTTACAGCGGCACACCGCTTCCCCATAGCTGGTGTGATAGTATGGGGTGCCGTCGCATACGACACCTGGTCATCTCTATTGATCCACGGAACCATGACAGCCCAGCGGTACGTACGTGACATCCTTCAGCCACATGTGTTACCACTTATAACAGGTCTCCCAGAAGGCATTTTTCAACAGGACAATGCTCGGCAATGCTCAAAAAGGTTGTCACAGGAATGCCTCGGCCACATTACCACCCTTCCCTGGCCTGCCCGATCCCTAGATTTGTCACTGATCGAGCATATCTGGGATCACTTGGGACGGCAATTTGGACAGCCTACGAGTTTGGTCGAACTAGAGGCACGCTACAAACTGTGGAATGAGATGACGCAGGACACCATACGGGATCTGTATGCCTCAATGTCCGCCCGTAGCGCATCGTGTATTCAAGATAGAGGTGAACCAACAGGGTACTAGAACTTCCATTCATTTGTAGTTTTTCCTTTAATAAACAATCCTTTTGCTTTGGTTTTGCAATCACTTACTTATATCAACGTTGCACTCACATTTATAAAATTTCGTTCGATTCTCACAATCATAGGCGCCGAGTTTTCAAAATCTCAGGGGGGGCACAATCCCTTTATATAAAAGATTCACAAAGTCGATAAAGATAAAATAACTTGCAAGGCCGCCTTGAAGAAAGCAATCATATGTCAATTAGGTGACTACAATTGTTTCGAGGTCATTTTAAGCCCCTACTTTAGGCCAAAAGAACAGTATGCGCCCTTAACAACTGCCAAGAACGAACTGCCCAATGAACGACAGTAGTGGTTGTTAAGAGCGCATACTGTTATTTTGGCCTGAGAACGGGGGAATATAATGCCATCTAAGCAACTGTAGTCACCTAACTGACATATATATGTTTTCCTCAAGGAAGTTTTATAAGTCGTTGTCTTACAAGCAGCAGTTTTGGAGTGAGATAACCGAGTGGTTAAGTCACGGGGATTGTGCTCGGAGGACCCCAGTTCGATTTCCGGCTTGTGCCTAAACTGTTCCCGTGTACGAGCACGTTAAATTTGTGTGTTTGAAAGTCCTTCCGGGCTGTTGGTAGCAAAGGAAGGAGGGTCGGTCCGTTGGATGTCGCCCCCACTGGGTTCCAGTCTAAATTAGATGGCATTGTCCCGGCGGTCGAAACATATATCTTACACTTTCGGGTAGGTCGTACGGGTTGGGTCGAAAGAAAGATATCAGCAGTTTTATTTATTGTACGATAAATATTTTTAATCTTTTTAGGCCTGCACCACTCTAGTTTACCACTTATAAAACTTGAGCTCTTTGACTCCTGAACTCACCCCCTTCTTGGCGTACCAGATGCCATCGTCTACGCATTGCATTTTATCCATTCGAGGAGCATTTAGGACTTGAAAGTAGAGAGTGGGGGTGTCTACAAGACTAGTGCTTTGTAACATTGCCACCGATAGAGGTAAAGCTTGTCGCCCCTTTAACAAGAATCCGTCACGTTATGTTCTCTAGCATATTGTTGATTCCAAACACCAGACCCAGATATGGTTGGTATGATTTATATAGAAATTTCCACGAGGTTCCTAGGAATCCAATAGTTTCTATTTTCTCATAATTTATAATTCTAGCTTTCTGGTCTCAAATGACGTGGGGCTGTTGGCTGCCAAACCAGGGCAGTAGCCAGATACGATATTTAAGATTGGCGGAAATGAAATTCAAGGGGGGCTCAACTGTCTTGAAGGAAAAGCTCACCCTAAACACAGTTAATCATTAGCATTTATTAACCATAATAGTTACTATTATATATTTAATCTATATATATTATTTATAAATAATTGCATATTTATAGTAGTAAGCTAAGAGTTGATTAGGAAAATCCATATAGTTACTATACATCAATATTATGATATATAATAATTACAATAGATTTTGATATAAGTATTAACTAGTAGCAAAGCTGTTAATTAATCGAGAAAAAATCTGAAAGTTTATACAAGTTAACGCTTAATATCAACGCTTAACTACCTATCAATTGATTTTGGCATAATAAATTAAAACAATGAACCCAGCAATAATACAAAAGTAACCAAATACTATTGTCTTAAAATTTAAATATTTTTGAATTAAATATGTAAATAAATGGATCATCACTATAACGATACATTCAGCTAAATTAAAAAATCTTTAAAACAAAGTAATTTATAAAGAAAATCTCATAAATAATATTTTTATGCAAAATTTAGATGACACGTTGGTTGACATTTCTTATCTCATCTAAAACTTTAATATTTTTATTGGGGGGGGGGGGGGGGTAGCTCCCTCTGGCCCTTGCCCGATTACGGTGCTGTGCCAAACGTCCGGTGTTCATCAGGAATAAAGCTATCCGCGGGGTTTGCAACTTCAAACGGGATGGATGCCACCCGCGGGGTTTACAGCTTCAAACGGAATGGATGTCACCTGTAAAGACGGCACTGGTATATAGAATCGAGAAGTAATTACAGATAAGATCTCTTTAGGTAGACAAAATAAGTCATCTCTACTTCGTGGTAATCATTTATATTTATTACTGGAGAGAAACAGCTATTTTTTGGAAATGCCAATAACATGGCTGTAAATATTCCATGTCTCTTCGAATTAGGTAGTCAGTCGAAAAGTTTTGGTAACCAGGTGTTTTTGTCATTAGCGTAAACATGTTTCCTGGAAGTAAAGAGGAGCTTGGTTTGTGTACGAGATAGTTTAGGGAGCTATGGTAAGGAAAATGTGAACAAGACTGAAATGAAATGCAACATTTACGTTAATAGGATGTTCTTTCAATTATTTTTATGTTTAAAAAATGTCATTTTTTTTTATTCAGTAAAATATGAAGTTATAAAAAATCTTGAAATTTCCCAGAGGGGGCAAAGCCCCCTCTGGAAAAGTTCAGCGGGGGCTCGTGCCCCTCTGCCCCCCCGTAGTCGGCGCCTATGCTCACAATTCTTTCTTGGTGCGCAAATTTTTATGGCAATGAGTCAGAGCATATTTTAAGGAATTTGCACAATCATAAACTATTCACTGTATGCCAGAATAAACTGGCTTTCTCTCCCATTGACGACAAAAGGTATTTACATGAGAACGGTATTACAGGCTATGCTTACGGACATTTTAAAGTAAAAAAATAAATTAAAAAATAGAGATTGTCGCAGTGCATTTATGCATCGAGTGGTGGTGGGGATAATCTTTCAAAAAATTACTTTTTGTAACTAATATCATGATACTGAAATTAATGAGAACGGTATTACAAGCTACGCTTACGGGCATTTTAATTAAGAAAATAGAAAAAATAGAGATTGTCTCGGTGCATTTGTGCATCGGGTAGTGGCGGGGACAGTCTTTTAAAAAATTACTTTTTTGTAACTAATATTGTAGTACTGAAATTAATGAGAGCGGTATTACAAGCTATGATTACGGGCATTTTAAAATAAAAAATAAATAAATAGAAGAAATAGAGATTGTCTCGGTGCATTTATGCATCAGGCGGTGGCGGGGGCAATATTTTAAAAAATTACTTTTTTGTAACTAATATTATAATACGGAAATTATTCATATCTTCGAGGTTGTCGCGATCCGCATGCGCATCGGGTGGTGGTGGGAGCAGCTTTTAAAAAAATATTATCTTTTACTGAAATATTTACATATATTCAATAGACTACAACTACTACTAAAATGAATGAGAGAATAATACTCCATACGTAATAAACTCCACCCTCTTCTGTGACGTCATCCGTCTATTCATACCTATCTTATTCCACAGCTTCACACCTATATTATGGCTTTTGAGGGTTCCCATGTTAAAGCATAGGACTTTACCACCGCCTCCATCCTCACACCTATATTATGACCTATGGGGATCTCCATGTTAAAGTATAGGAGTTTACCGCTGCCTCTGTTGGTGCACTCATTTTCTGGCCTCGTAGGGTTAAAGTATAGGACTTTACCACCGCCTCTTGTTGGTGAACTCTCCTTATTCCCCTACTAATATGTATTTTGACTGGTAAATTATTTTCACATTTTAGTTTTCAAAGTCCGATTAACTCGTTCCAGCATAGAAACCTTCGTACTGTTAAACATTGTAAAAACCTCACTTGATTATCTTTTAAAAATTTCTGAAATTTCTGTTTCTTAAATTATGTACCTTGATCTATTTCTAAAGATTTTTTAATGCATTCTGTAAATATTTTCTGACACGCATTCACAATATCCACTTCTCGTTTCTGTTTCAAAAGTATGGTCTACGCATATTTAGATAAAATGTCAATGCAGGTTAAAATATACCGAGATCCATCATTCTGTCGACTTAGAGTGGTCATGTTGGCTAAATTAGCTTCCATTGTTGACCTTTAAAGTACACTACCACATGATTGGTTAAAAACTCTCGGTGAGCCGGCTTGTGTAAGGTATATGCATCAACACTTTTCAACCAATTCCTGATCTCCTTATAGCTCACTTTTCCTTGAACAGCATTGTACAAGGCATCAACGCCTCCAAAACTTGCAGGATGTTGAGGATCTCGGTAAGTCGCATTTAACATTCTGTCACAGAAATATTCACTGATTCATTTAAACATAATATAAAATCTCTTGGTAAATTCAAATCTATCAAAACTTCCGTTCAGATACATATATACCACCAAGACTAAAAATAAATACACGCTTGTAACAATAACTTCTCGCAAAGGCATCGTTCAGAATAACTTATTCCATTTTTTGTCTCCCCATATATACACATTTAAAAATCTGATGTGGGTTGCACATGACTTTCCCTATATAATGCAATGAATTTACTTCTTTTACAGTGAAAAAATGATGTATAATATTCACGGCACAATGTTTCTAACATTGAATTGTAACTTTCGCGCTTTCCGGATAACAATATGTAAAACTATTTCGAAGTACCCAATTAACTTACATTTCGCGCAACTCAAAATTGACAATTATCAATATTGATAGCATCCGCAATATAGTCCGCAATAAGTAATATAGTCCATATATTAAAATATTTTAATAATTAATTCATCAATTTGGCGTCATTTCCGTTAATTTAGTGTCATTTTTGCAATTTTGACTATATTTTCGTTAATCTGGAGAGACATGTTGATGACATTTCGCTAAATTGGTCGTCAAATTTGCCAAATTTATAGCCAAGCGTTACACGCAGAGTTAGAGGAGATATTTCGTTGTATCCCCTACAGTTCTTTATTGTGAGAAAATGTTTATTTCGGATGCATTTCAGGTCCTTTTCTTTCTGTCTTCTTATACAGGTTATAACCTACCTCTGGATTGCCATTGAACCTGGTCTGCCCCAATAGAAATTTTAAGTGCGCGCGTAACTTACTTCTAACTCCTACTATGACCTGTATCTTCCGCTGACGTTACAAAAACTTGGAGTGTAGTGCAAGTCTAACATGCTGGTGAAGACATATTTGCCTCAAAATGTGTGTTGCTTATCCTTGGAATATAATCGGCAACTTAGCCGAGGAGTAAACTTATAATGTATCGAATTCTAAACTTTTACAGCAAAAACTTTATATTATGTTCCAATAAAGCTAACATAGTTGTTAAGGGACATGAACTATCTCCACCAACAAATAAGTTAAGAAAGTTTACAATAGTACAACACACATTTCGGTTCTCCAAATGTTGTTTACAAGTGAGAATAAATTAATATAATACACATCTGAATATGCTTTAAACTGCTTTATTGCATTTAGTAATGAATTAGCGTTTGGCTTCATAGATTAATTCATCGCATCGCTAAATAAAACTGACGTCCAAAAACTTTTCGAAATTTATTAGCCTGATGCTGTTATAGTGAATTTTAATATTTTAATTCCTTTTATTTTCTTGTAGATCAGGCCTACTTTTTCAACATTTCTCATTTACGCAAAACAATTATAATACTTTATGCTAATTTTTGTTACCGAAATGCTGCTCCTCCTGTGGGAGTTAAATGTAACCATATAGAAGCAATCGCGACTTACTCTTGACTGTAACATTAATCGCCGTTCTTGCAATTTACAATGGGCTTTTAGTTTACCTTTTAGAAAGGTAGGTACAATTTTGCATAGTATTTCGTGGAATGCTTAACGCATGATTGTATAACTATAAAAATAAATAAAACTCTGTCGTCCTTCATGCTCTTCTGGCCATGTAATCAAACGAAAGTACCGTTCGGCTGAATATCTGTTACAAATAAACTTGTCAGAGAGCCCGTCTTCGTTTTCACTTTGCACCATCTTAAGTTTTTAGTATGTAACATCCGCATTGTTTAGATTTTCATTTTTCAGGTCAAAGTAGCTCGAAATTCATGTCAACTTTACCTGTTTCTCTTTTCGCCGTTGGCGAGTGTTAAAAGTTTTGGGTGTCATCTCTTTTATATGGTGATTTTGGGTTTGCTTGCAGATTCCGATAATTTCAAATTTCTGTAGTAGTGTTTAAAAATGCACCTTTTTACTTCCGAATATAAAATTTCAGTATAATGGAATTCTGAAGGAAAAATTTAAGTTTGATATATTTGGAATTCCTCGACAAATGTGATTTTATTAGTATCTGAATGGGAATGAAATCCGCAAAGCAAATTTCATTCACGTTTTAAAACCTTGCTTTTTGCGGCACGCTTAATTATTATACTATTCTTGGATTTTCATAAAACTTAAGATTTATATAATATTTGGTTTTCCCATAAAACTTTGAAAATTCCCTTAAATTAAACTTTGCATTTAGTTCTTTTCATCAAACATTAAGAAAGAATTTTGGAAAGAAACTTATTGTGTATCGCGACTTGTATATTTAATATTTTGTTAGATTTCCTGTTTTGCTGGATTTTCTGTTTGAATATAAATTTGATTCTTCTACTGTTCAGATTCATTTTTCTTATACTACTTGGTTTAACGCTCCTTTCTTGTAAATAAAAAGTAAAGAACCTTCTTCACGCCAAGCCTTTGAAATTTTTTTAAGGAAAAGCTTATCGTTTAGTTTGTTCGTTAAAGCCTAAATACATTAATCATATCGAATAATTAACATTGTTCTGTATTAACGTTAGTTACTACAGCGGAGACTTTAACATGTTCTATGCAGTATTCTTTAAACATTAAATAACTGATTAGTTTAATGCCCCCCTAACACAGGTGATGACTGAGTGCGCAATGTATTAAAATTTTTGTAGGAAAGTAAATGAAAAAGTAAATACGATGCAATCTGTCAGTAAGACTTCTCCCCACACCACACCACCACCCACCCATACACCTACACTACAATTGGCTTTTCCATGTTTCCAATTTAGATGTTTTCCCAAGCAAATATGATAAAGATTTGTGCTTTTAAAACTTCTGGTGAATTGCAACCATTTTTGTTTATGTAAAAATGCCCATGTTTCGGTAAATATAAAAATACTTTCGTATTTTTAAAGAAGAAATTGTAATGTTCCAGCTTTTCAGCATATTTATATGGGAGAAAAAGTTGAAAGTATTTCAAATACTAGACATTTTCGTGGGTTATCAATAAGGTCAATATGGGAAAAGTGAAAACTCATGGCTAGGGAGGAAATGCCGAACAAAAATATTCATTCGCATGGCAGGATACTTTGGTTCATTAGCTATCGTAATATATATATATATATATATATACATATATCCCATGTTTTGGGGTTTCCCCGCCTCGCGTGAATATTTTATATAAGAGATAAAATATCCTAACAATCTACTCTTCAATATTTCATCTTGCATTAATTTTTTGTTCCAGGAGCACTCACCGTTGAAGTGCTTGGTTTTCTTGATGTTCTGGTGGAATTCCTACTCAAAATCTTTATTTCTGAGCCGAAACTCCCCATAGTGGCAATGATACTCCCCATGGTGGAAATATTTCAAATCAAACTGGTGTCATTCGGAGACAATAGAATGTTGTTGCGAATAGTTTCGGTTGCAAATGTGGGTCGGCCATTAAAGGCATTCCCCCTCCCCCTAGAAGTATTGCCTCATTTATCTGTCCTTTGCCAGATAACCGCCATTAGTCTCCTAATATACAGGGTTTCTAATATCCTTAAGCAAAGTCCTTGAGTACTTCCCCCCTCCCCCCGTTGCTTTGTAAGGTCCAAGAGTGCACGTTAGTTCTATAGTAAAGTGACCATGCCCAACCGAATAAGTGATGTAGCACCCCCAGCGGAAAATTTAAAAATATAAGATAATTAACTCTACAAAACAAGGAGATTGACGAAAGAAGGCAAATTACAAAGTTGCGAAGCATTTTCATAGTAGGAATAGACACCAGGAATGGACGAAACGCGTACACACAAAGCATGTCTGTCAAGTCTTTTCGGGCATTCATTCTGGCACGGTGATTCCTGCAATGCTTGTTAAAGTACGCAGTGATATTTTTCTGAAATTCAAATGTTCATACTATCTGTAAGGGATCATTTTAAACAATCTCTAAACTAGATTTCTGTTCATGTTTATTGTATAGTTCTTAAATATGACTGCAGTACGCCAATAACCATATTGTGTCAAACAAATGTCTTTAGTTGCTGATCATTTTCCAGCTCCTTATCTGTTTAAAAAATTAAGACTTTTTATACTGCAATTCGTGAAAAACTTTTTGACTTTGAGAAATTTGTTTCGGTGCTTTTCTGCAAAATCGCGAAAATTCATGCTTTTTAATATAAAATCATGCACTTTAAAAAGAATTAATTTTTTTTAAATGTACTATTTGGATTTTATGCATATAAGAAACTTTGTATGAAGCAACATTAAGGAAAAGACATACTTCTGAATTTTATCAAAGTTCTGAATTTTTATCTCAAAAGTTTTGGAAATATGAAATAATTATTTTATGTATAATTTTTAACATGTCCTGCTTTTGTTTCTGCAGTACTCTATTTTTTTTTTGACTTAAATTATTTGTCAGTAATAAAAACATTGTCCAATCTTCATAAAGAAAAATTCAATAAAATGATTTGCGATGGCTGGCTATAGGGATGGTGACTGCCAGATAATTTTTTAATTAAGTTCCAGTTTTACTTTGAAAACATCAATGGATTGCAATTAAATTGGTAAAGTTTTGGTATTTTGATCAGTAAATTCGGTATTTCGACCTTTTGACTCTACTTTCCACCCCTGCGCATCTGTAAGTTTTGTGATTTTTTACTAGACAATCCTCCACAACTTCGTTTAATATTCCAACTTTTTAAATTCTTCCCTAGGGATTGATAACTGCTGAACAAATTGCTCAACTTGTATAATTTTTTTCACTTTCGCTCAAAAAGCATGTTAATTTGCTTTTAAAATAAGAAAAATCTTTTAAAAGATTTTTAAAAGTAATAAAATTTATTTTTCTAAACTCTTTACTCAAATCCTAAACGCAATTTATTGAAAATAAAATTGAGGAACTTTGTAAAATTTCATGCGTACATTGCACATGAATTCTAGGTATCCTTTTAAATTTGACAAATCATGATAAAGTTTAGTACTCTCCTTTAAGCATGCAGATAATACAATAGACTGTTATCAGCTTACGTAACTAGCGTAGAAATATGCGGTTGGTGTTAATTCTAAAATCTCTTAAGAGTTTTAACGGCTTTTCTAGATTGCGCTGGATTTAAGGTGCGTGAGTGACCCCATATCCCTTCCCTGAATGTTCTTGTCGCTGGTTTATTGAAATTATTCTTTAGAATTAAAACTGATCGATTTCGTAAGATGCTTAACTGAATTTCACTTGTAGTAAACTATCTGTACCAATCTCACTTTTGTGCTTTCTAGTAATTTAACGGAAACTAGTCTCTTTATTACTTGACCTTTCATCCTCAATTTTGTTTCTCAATCTCATTTCTAGATGGTATTACAATTTCAAAGTTTATTTATAAAAAATGAGTGTATCCAAATGTATTAAACGATTTACCCCAAAGTTTCGCCCATTGCTATATCCATGGATTTTTTTTTTTGCAATTTAGTTTAAATCTGTTTTAATAATTTAGTATTTTCAGTCTAAAGATATAAACATGACAATATTTCTAAAGTAAAATTAGTCTGCTTCAATTTGATTAAAATTCTTTAAATTGCATTACTTTTCACATCATGAATGTTTTTACGTAAAATAAAAAAGGTTCTCCATTACCTTAAACGCAAACTAATTTGAGTATTGAAAGTAAAAAGCAAAACCTTGAAATTAACTACAATGGCATTGCTTCAGAGTTTCAATGTCCTACTGCTACCTAAATGCTAGCTTTTAACATGTTACTTTGGCAAATAATGGTACGTCATCAAATTTAAAAATGTGGATAGCACACGACTTTCCTACATAATACAATGACTTTACTTCTTTCGCAGCGAAATGATATAAAAGATCCACAGCAAAATGCGTCGAAGTAAATTGAAATTGGTCGCTTTTGACTACTATAAGTCCAAACAGAATGACTTATAACTCGCATGCAAAATTCTCGCCAAAATGCAATTGATATTTAATAAGTATCTTGTGAAATAACCAATTCTTTTAGTGTCAAAATACAAAACCAGTATCTTTCATGAATGGAACGAACTACATTCACGCGATTAGCACTGCATATGGAAAGTCAACCTATAAATTAAATATTTTATTTTGTGCAATATTTTTGCTAAATTTGTTTGAAAAATATGCAATATTTCGAATGGTGTTTTAAAGTTTGTCTCCACTAAAATTACGTCCAAAAATTTTTCATTATTGGAAGTTCTGATTTTTTTATCGAAAATTCGTTCGAAATTTGAGTCTTCCAACCATATTTCCTATAAAATGGGGGGGGGGGGGGGGGTGTCAGCATTTTCAGATTGTAATAATCGTAACAAATTATTTTTGAAACACCCCATTCGATCATAAAATATCGCGTCCAGACTCACGGGCACACTTTTAACACGCATTGGCACACGTACGCACATGGACATCTCCTCAAATGTTCAATTTGAGTTCCGGGATACGATTTTTTATCCTGCCACATGTCTCAATAACCTTATACATTATATTATGCATGTAGGAAAAGTAAAAAATGAAATTTTGATACAAAAAATGCCACAATATAGTTGAAACCTAAATGAATACTTTTAAAATACGAATGCTTTTTCGAATGTCTAAAGCGTTCAAAAGGTATTTAAACCTATTTGAAAATGTCTAGATTCCTGTTACTTTGAGTGGAATGCGAGTTTTCTCTAAAACCGGTATTGCTCAACCGCTTTTCACTGAAATAAAACCATGCCGCGTATAATGTGGATTTTACTCATAATTGGGAACGTAAAGGTTTAAACATCCGCAATTTTATTCTAGAAAGCGTGTCGCTCCTAAAAAAATGCGCTTTAGATTTAAAAAAAAAAAAATTAGATTTTAATTGCTACTCATCTTAAAAATTAGAAATAATTAAGCAAGAATATTAAGACAGATAAACGACTTATGGTTTTAGCTATGGTGTTTCTTTGCTTGAACCATTTTTATCCATGGTTTATTTTTCACGAAACCAGTTATTTTTCATCCCTGGTTGTTAAAAAAAAAAAAGAAATCCTCGGAATTGGCGACAGGCAGAGCATAACTAAGTTTTCCGTATTTGAGAAGCATGCTGCTACCTAAATCCACTGAAAAGTAGTTGCCAAAACCCCGAGAATTTTAGAATCAGTACGCAAATTAGTTTCTTTCTAATAGTTGCTATCTCTTTCATGCTCTGGCTAATTCTGTACATTACGTAGATTAAATCTTGATGGATCGCATTTAGATGAGTTTACCAAATCTTTGTATTAGTTTAAAAGTGAAGTCTACTGAAATAAAATTTTTGAAAATTTGTGCCCCCCTCCCCGAAAAAAAAGTTGAATACATGGAGAAAACCAATACATCCAGTAATTTCGAACTACTGAAAGTCTAATGATATTAATTGCAACTTCTACGTCAAATGTCCCAACCCTGACAGTAGACATATTCGGTTTATCCGAACGGAAGAAGTGTACTGCTGCATTATAGCAGTACACGTTCGGTTTTATCCAAGTAATGTTTAGTAAAGTAATTCTGTACAGAATGCAGTTTTAGAACACGTGCAAGGAAAACATATTGGGCACTACATCTGTAACCGATGCAAAAATAAAAATTATTTTAAATGTCTATTTCTCCTTCTTGCACCCAATTTACTCCGAAAATGGAGCTTACAGCTCCCATTTTTTGTATGGTGGCAAAAATATTTTTTTATAGAAATCAAAACCCCTTGGTCTAAATATTATAGTACACAAAATTTGGTTGAGTTTAGCCCAACATAATTTTGACTAGAGAGCTCTAAAAGCCTCCTCTTTAATTATAGTCGCCATATAAATCTATATTTCCCTTACTTCTACAGTACAATATAGTAGTGAATTATTAAAAAAAATCGAGGAAAACCTTACTGTCACAATGTAACAATGTATGAAAGTAGAGTAAATGATCGTCTTAAACGTTTATTATAAAAATTGAATAAAGTTGTAGAACATAAATCACATTTATGTAAAAGAATGTATAAATATTTGTGGATATCGCATGACTTTTCCTACAAAATTATTTACTTATTTTATTTCCTGATGCATAGTTTAATTGCAGAAAATAACATGGGTACTTTTGATATATCCAATTTACAGTTTAATGAAAGTTCGTTTTAATTGGGCAACTTGATGCCATTTAAAGTCTCCAGTTCTTCAAAATTAAACCATCTTGAACGGTTTCGTTTAAGCATATATCCGGGGGCGGGGGGGCGGATGCATGTCTGAAACATTTAACCTAGTGTATTTGTGATTTGTGACAGCATTTAGATATATTTATGTAGAGCAAAATAAAAACTTGCCCCTAAAATTTCATCCCCCCCCCCCCCCCCCCCCCGCCAAAAAGTCCCAAAAGAAACTCTGTTTGATAACTGTTCATCTTAGAGTCAGTCGGTCCACTGTGATATCAAAAATTACATGAACAAGCACTTCATACATTTTACTAATTCTAGTCATTTATTCACATTTTCACGATCTTTGCGGGCCTTTTCACAAAAGGGTTAGTTACATTTATCCGAATCATGCTAAAATTTAATCCATCAGAAAACCCTCAAGGAACCCAATTACTAAATTAAGAAACTTAGTTTTCGCTATAAAGTGAAAAAATATTTTAAATTCTCAAATTAAACTTTTAATATCTCGATGGCCCCTCTTGGAGTAATGAGGTTGGTCTTATTTTAGTCATAAAAAAAAATTACATATAGAACACTCATTTAATTGATACATTTGTAGTATTCTCGGATCTTGACGATTTTTGAGGGTCACTTCGCAAAAAAGTTTTCCGAATCGTACCCAAATCTAACCAGCACCCCGGTAACATATAAGAAACTTACCTACCAAATTTTGTGAAATTTGGTCTGTTTTTCAGCTAGAGTGCAGCCATACAATTTTTTTCGGGCTATTTCGAAAAAGGTTCTTTTATCTCGAATCGTACGACAATCTAATCGGCAGCAGGGTAACCCAGCCCAATAAAATTTTATGAAATTTCATAAATTAGTTTGAGTTAAAGTGGATACATGTATTACAGACACACACGGGGCTGTCCCGAAATGGTCCGCGCTGTACTCGCCGCGTACTCAAGAAATTTTGAAAAATAGGTTTTGTATTTACGACCAGGAGAGGAATAAAAAACAAAGTGGCTACTGCCACCTTGGGCTTGGATAAACGACTAGTCAAATGCCAGTCAGCGCTGCGCAGACATTATCAAGTCCAGTAGCCCCTTTTTTCGGGACTTTTTAATATTAGTGGGTATTAAGGAAGGAATGGGAATTATGTATATAGGTAACATTAAAGTAAGTGAATAGTTACTAGAAGAAAAAAAGCAAGAGTAGGGAAAAAAATAGAAAGCGATCAAAGTTACAAAATGATCCATAGCTGTTAATATATATATATATAAATATATATATAAATATATAATGTCCTGTTACGCAGTAGGCTATTGTGAAAAAAGTGATTTATGGGCCTAAATGACTCAAAAATTTTCAAGGGGAGCAGCGCCCCCTTTCACACCCCACCAGGGGCTCCGCCCCTTGGAACCCCGCAATTTCAATACTCTTTAAATGAGACGGCACAGAATACTCTCAATTTTCTTCAGGACAGCCCTGGACACATGCATAGACGTCAAGCTAAAATGGTTATTTCGTGTTTTAGGGTGCTCGAAATGTGTAGGTCCATCGAAAACTCGAGTTGCGATTTTCGTCACTATTCAAATACTTTCCCTGTACATTACCATGTATTGCAAGGACAGTAAAATGCATAAAATTGAACACGTTTAACACATAAAGTATAGAATGCATGAACATTAAAATATGAATAATCTTAGAATGATTTGGGGGGGGGGGGCGAATTCTAAAGGAATGCGCTGTCATTACTTTTTAACAGAAAAATACTATAAAAATAGATTTCATTCTATTGATATTTTACATGTTTTATACGAATGTATTTATAAATTTTATATGTATTATACATAATTTTATACACGCAATGTATAAAACTTCTACGTCAAATGTCCGAACCCTGACAGTAGACATATTCGGTTTATCCGAACGGAATAAGTGTACTGCTGCATTATAGCAGTACACGTTCGGTTTTATCCAAGTAATGTTTAGTAAAGTAATTCTATCAAAATTGCAAAACCATACTTTGACTCTTTATTTTATTTTTAGGATTTAATAATGAAGAGGATCCTAATGATTTTGATCATCGTCCTGATTTTAGATGATGTATACAGCCAACATTTAGAAAAGCTTATACTCGGAAAAGCACTTCAAAAAGTTGCTCGAGTAAAAGTAAAAGCGAAAGACAAGAAAGTAGTGAAATATGGTGCCGGAGCAGTTGTGAAAGCTGGAAAAGGAACTATCCAAGGAGTTATTGGCAAACCTGTGAAATTGGTTGGTGTTGTGTTGGGCCCCTTGGGACTTCCTTTCAAAGCTGTTGGAACTACTTTAAAAGCAAAGTCTGTTGCAAACAAAGTTAAATCGGGCGTCTTGACGGTGAAAAAACTTTCTCGCGATTCTATACGATTTGGCTGATTCAAAACTGTTGCACGCAAGTTTTTAGATATTTACATGTAATGTATTAATGAACATTTTTTGCACGAATGAATTTAAAACTGCTAAATTTGGTTTGACTTCATGTTAGATCCAGAAAATTGTTTCGTAAATTTTATATTGAGCAATAAAGGCGTTATGAAATTTTCGTTTTATTTATTCATTGAATATATATATTTATATCTGAACGTTTTCCCATTAATGTGGTGCAACTTCCGAACGCTTTAGTAGGATAAATCATCCATGCATCCGGTGGCGGATGTACTAAAACTAATGAACAAAAAAGTAGTCTTCGTTAAAACACAGCATAAAACATTAACGGTAATCATTAGCAACTGTATCAATCTGTTTCCGAGGCAAAAATCGCCCTACTTATCAGAGCTACCTTCCTCATTAAAGTAAAGTCATTGAACATGGTAAGGATAAATTCTAAAAGCCCGCAAAACTCCCCCACTCCCCTGGATATTGGAGCTTTGCGGGCCTCCAACATTGCCTATGGTCAAAAATAGTCTAGCCTACGTTAAGATAGACATCGTAATTTAAGATGCAGCGTAATTTTGTCCTAGCTACCTTGTTAAAAAAATAAATTCGAGCGATAACTTCGAAATTTAAAATGTTATCTAGTTCTAGATTTCTCGATAACAAAGCCGAATATATAAAGTTCGTAAAAATTCAATATTTGTAGCAGTTATAGTGTACGCATGAAAACGACATCAGACAGGACATGCTCCAAAAAGTCAAAACGTGTTCAGGAGGTTTTAAAACATATTGGCATCAAAATCTCGAATTCGAAAATTTTCGTGTAAACAATACTTATATATACTATATTACGTAGTATGAGAAGGTAAAATATAGATGATCCGTATCGTCTGGGGATCTTGAATACTTTTGTACGAAATTTCGTCGGGGTTCTAATCTTAAATTTTCCGCTACAGGCGAGGCAAAGGATCATTATATTATGAAAGATGGAAAAATTAAGAATTCAGTATATTCTCTTATCAAGTGATTTAGTGCTTTGTAAGTACTTTTAACGTGAAATGAATTAATTCAATTGTTGAGTTATGAGCTGTCACGGGATATTTTACTTTTCCACAGGCAGCGCCATAACTCTGGAAAGAATTAATCTATTTGTGCGAAATTTGGTAAGCTTCCTGTAATCTGTAAAAATATCTGAGGTTTTTAATAAGATAGAATAATTGAAAGTTTATTTGTTATCGGTGCTTTTACAAGCATTACAGGTGTTGATGTTACAAGCCCTGATGACCACTTTGACAGGATCTTCCATATACTATCATTGTGCGTTGTCAATGTTAGCAAATTAGTACTCTACCACTTTAATTGGGTTTTTCGTCTATTTCGCTTTGTTGCAGAGTCCGTTGTCGTAACTTTCTTCTCCACTTGAGGCGCTGTAATCTCTTTTGTTCATTTGGGTATGGTCACTTTTTCAAGATAGACCTAACGTGGCCACTCATGGATCTTCACTCTTTACAGTTATTGGGGTGCTTAAGGATTCTGCTGTAAGAACTCTGTGTATATCGATTTTATAACAAACTAGGAACTGTACCAGCGTTGCTCGGAGTTTAAAGCAGGCATTGAATTCATAAAGTTTTTCGAAAGGCTTAGTCGCCTGCTACGCGAGCACACATTTAAATTTCAAAAAACACGCGAGCACATGCTTTTCCTAAATAGGCACTTAATCACACCTTAGGACCCCCTTCTCTGCTACATAATGCGCCTTGATTTCGGTGTTGGGCACATCCAATGCTACGGCCTAACACGACTGCGTAGTACGTCCTAAATACGTATGCACTCGCGAACAGGGCAAACTAAGTTTTTTTGATACGCCCTAAAATTCTCATTATTCTTTCTCAGTGATTTAAAAAGTTGTGCAGTGATTTATAGAATAAATTGTTACACAAACCTTATGCAAAGCCTTCAAACGCTGCAAAGAAACAAAAGGGTATATTAAAAGGAAGCGTATATCAAACACTTGATATTATTGAGCGACTTGAGAATGGCATCAATGGGAAGGTTATTATGAATGAATTTAACTTAGACTCGTCAGCCATTTATGAAAATGACGCTTTAATAAGAAGCTGATCGGCAGACACTGAAAAAAAAAAAAACAAAGTTCGAATTGTTGGACAATTCATAAACGTGGCTCAGTGCAAAACTCTGTCGGAAGACAAGTCTGTCGCATCACAGGACCTATGCCAATTGAAAAGGTCAAACAGTTTCACCGTGATATGAACTCACCAGTAGTTGAATAGAAAGTTTTCCGAAGAATGGCTAAGAAACTTTTAAGACTCTGCAAGTTATTCGTAAATTTGACATTTACGGTGAATTAAAATCTGATGTTTCCTTGTGCTGATTTCCTGCTTCTCCATTTAAATCTATTGTTACTGAACATAATGCGACTGCTTGTTAAATTTGTAATGCAGATGAAACTGACCTTCTGTTGTCTATCCAACACGACTTTAGCAGAGAGTAAGAAAAGTGTGCTTAAATGATTCAAAATGAATAGACTGACTTTTCATGTACTGTACATGGTAATCCAGTATGTGTGCTTTATTTAAGCAAATGTCATTTTTTGTCGACTAACATTATTTAAAATTGCACTTCTCTCCCCATTTTTTTAAACCCATATTAGTTTGACATTCGATAATCTGGCAAATTTGGTAATAAGACACTAAAGTCCCGAACTTGATAGATTATGGGAAATTTACTATATTTGGTAAAGATTTTTTTTTGTGGGTCAATTTAAAGAAGTGTCTATAGAGTTAAAACAATTGACGAGATTCTTTTAGTTTATAAACTTCGACAAGAAAGTTTTGAATAGCAGAGAAAGCAGTAGTCTTAGAAACGTGCGGGACACTCCCCCCCCCCCCCATTTTCTTTGAATAGCCAATTGGTTACGTCATGCAAAGCAACGACGTCAAGGGAGTCCCCCCAAAATATTTTAGCATACGGTCCCCAAAATTCTACATTCGCCATTACACATATTGGTTAAGATTAACATCGACGGGTATTTCAAAGAACTTGTAATGCCAGTGGCGGCTCGCGTATTGGCAGTGTGGCACTGCGGGAGCGACAGTGCTCTCTCTCCCTCGCAACAAGTCACACAGTCTGCGCACAAGTCTGTTGCGCATGCGCACATAGGAAGCTGCAAGCGAGGCTGCGAGGGAGAGAGAACACTGTCGCTCCTGCAGTGCCACACTGCCAATACGCGAGCCGCCACTGTGTAATGCCCTGTTACAATCGGAATATCCCACTGTAGTTGGAGGCAATATTAATACGATGTTAATAACGCAGATTTATAAGACTTGGCGGAATGGGTAATTTTACCCAACTTAAGTGCTTTTCAACTCAAATGCTGAAACGCAATATAGGTCGCGTGATTTCATAAAGTTCCAATAATTCGCAAGGCGCCGATGGTAACTATCCTGGCGAGGGAATGCTCTCATTAAAATGAACTAATCGATGTTATAGTGGCCATTAATACAGGACGATATTGCAATCTATCGGGCTGTATGGGCTGACTGCACTCGTACTAGGTTTTCATAGCTTGTGTAACATAACGACGCAGTTTTCCCACGAAAGAGCTTTGAAGGGTGGGGCGTAAACAGATTATTAGACGTTTTTTGGTTTTTTCCCGTTTTTTTTTATCTTATTTCCCCTCCCCGCTCCCCCATATTTTTTTATGCACATTTTTTTTCCAGAAATCCAAATCTTTAAATAAATTTTATGGGAGAAGTTAATTTTTGAGGCAATTGTATTTCTTATTTTTAAATTTGTTAAGTTTGAAGTAATATCTTGCTCAAGTCCAATATTAACTGCATGTTGGCTTCTATCTTTGAAAGTAACTAGAAGTATTAAATTTATTTTCATAGCACTTGGACATCATATATGAAATTGAATTGAATATAATATAAAATAAGCGTTTAAATAAATAGGCTGGACAAATCTTCAAGAAATGAATCATTGTAAATCAAATTTTAAAATTAAAAATATTAATGGGCAAAACACCATTAATATTTTTTACTATAAAAATATTAATGGGTTTAGAATCATCGGGACCTAAAATTTTTAACCACTGCTAATGGGCATTCAATTCTTACTCAGAACTCTCAACGATTTGAACCCGTCACCTACGGATCCGGAGGCCAGAACAGTGTCAGAATTATTACGAAGTTAATGAATCAAACTTGAGGATTCCGCCATCAAATAAAGCCTCGACAGATCCATGTTATTGAGATACTTCCATATGAGAAACTTCATTTAAATACTTCCTGAACTTCTATGTAACTTTGTGCTTTTATTGATCACATTAATTTATAAATAATTGCTTGCAAGTACTAGTAAATACGTGCAATTATAGTTGGAAGTTGGAAACCCAGACCACACGACAGACCCGAAGGTTTACTGTAGCTAAGTGTGTGGCCGGGAACTTTATTTTTGATTCAAGTAATTACAACACATATAAAAAATGAATCACAACACAATAAGTTACAAGACAAGCAAATATACAAAAAACACAAAAGGATAAAAGAACACATAAGAAAATCAACAGGTTTAAGCAAAAAGTAACTGTGAAAATTTTAAAGTACAATGCAAAAGGCTGCGCAGGTTTACCAAAGAGACCCTGGAGGGATATTTAAAAAACTTCAAATTTACTTAAAAAAAAAAAAAAAATAAATGAATAAATGGAATAAAAACAACCAGGGGAATTTACAAAAGGGGGGGACAAAGAGAGACCAGGGCAAAGAACAGAGGGGAATATACAAAAGGAGGAGACGAAAGAGAGAGCAGGGCGCATAAAAGAGCAAAAAAAGAGTTACATAATGCCAGCCAGGACAATAATGCTGGACAGAAATAATATAGACATTGAAGGATATTTAAGTAACAGAAATATAAATTATCTGTTAATGATACAAAAGTAAAACCTTTGTGTTTGTGGACTATCTGTATAATCCATAATTTAAAATATTTATAGATGTGTACAATATTTACAGATGTATAATTTGGAAGTAATATATGAGATTATAAATATTTACAGAATTAAAGTATAAATTAACAGAAATGTATATAAATGGGGTGATTATAATTTTGTTGTTATATTACAGGCAGATATGAGTGATTATGACCTTGTAGATGTATATACAGACAGAGACACAATTTTGTATTGAGAATATATGTACAAAGGTATCACTTCAAAGTGTAAACATTTTACATTTCCATATATAAGTCGCTTATTCACATTGTTTGGCAGGTTTGTATAACAAGAACAAGACTATACCGTTTTCAGGTGGTGACGAGACAGTTAACACAACGATAAAAAAACAGCAAACCACAAAAATAAAAACAAAACAAAGGGGAACCCAGGAACAGCAAGGGGAGGGGATTGATCACCAGAGACACGGGGATAGTAGGTACTCACAAGCTTTTCAGCGAACACGGTTCGAAATATCACGGGCGATGAGAACACAGTTCTTGAGTTTATTAAGTAATGTCGGATGTCGGCAAACCCCGGAGAACCAAGCTGCACGGGAAGCGGGGACAGGTTTAATTAAATGGTATTCTTTAGAAAAGGGACAAGAGAAAAAATAATGGTCTGCATCACCATATGCGTTGCAAGGGCAGTTGGAGGATGATTTATGTTTAAAAAAGTTAAGGTAATCTAAGAAAGGGCCATGGCCGGTTATAAAATATATGAGGTATTTGTTAAAGATTTGAATTTCGGGGCTAACAATAGGTAGAAATAGAGAAATACGTGAAGGGTCATGAGTTCGGGGTGAGACGTAGTTGTTTAGAAGATGTTGCCAGGAATTCAAAAGGGCGGATTTGCAGAATGAAGTAAGAAGGGAATAAGGGAAAGGGACGGAAAGAGGGGTACCAGAAAGGGTAGCATCTTTGGCAAATTTGTCTGCAGTTTCGTTTCCAAGGTTGCCAGAATGGGCTTTAATCCATTGAAGGTTAATTAAATTTAAATTTTTTGCCGAAAGTGCCAAAAGTTTTGTTTCACAAAGGAGGTGAGATTTGTTTTTAATTGATTTGAGAGCCAGAATAGAGGATAAGCTATCAGAGTATATATTGACTTTAGTTGAGTTATCTAATGCCCATTTGATTGCAAGTTTAATTGCTGAAAGTTCTGCTTGAAAAACTGTGTTCTCATCACCGAGCTTATACATGAAAGTCTCAGCCAGGCGTTCACCTCTAAAAATGCAGATAGAAAGGCCTGTGTGATTATCTAGTTTTGAACCATCTGTATAAATGGAGATGTCAGAAAAGGATGAAGGGTTAACAATCGGAAGGGAAACTATACGATTAGAGGGAGGGATACTGGAGAGGGGACAGTTGTGATCAAAAAGGGAAGGGGGAGGGAGGGAGGAATCAGGGAAGAGGTTGGTTTTTAGATACCAGAAATTAAATTTTTTGTATAGGTTTTGTACTACTAAATGAACAGGGGGGATGCCAGTAATTGAGTAAAGAGAAATGCTCGAAGTTGTTCTAAAACCGGTTGAAATTTTTAAAAGGAAAATCCGTTGCAAAGATGTTAGTTTAGCGATATGATTTCCGGTAAGACGTTTTCCCCAAATTCCAGACCCGTAAGTAATAATTTTTTCGATAACAGTGAGATACCATATTTTAAGAAAAGATTTATTAACCCCCCAGTTATTACCCGAGATTTTCCTGAACGTAGAAGAGAGCTTAAAGCATTTCTCTTTTAAATAGAAGACATGGGGACTCCATGTTAGGTTGTCATCGATTATAATGCCTAAGAAGTTAAGGTGGCGGGTAATTTTGATGCTTTTGTTGAGAATTTTAACAGGTGGGGTATATCTGCGTTTAGCTTTAGTTCGATTAAAAATAATACATTTGGACTTTTCAGCGGAGACCGAAAGGGAGAGGGAAGAGAGGGAGGAAGTAACGGAGGAAAGGTTAGAAGTAGTTTTACGGGAGATGAGGGGAAGGGAACTTCCAGAAGTCACCACCGCCAGATCATCTGCGAAGGCCTGTATGTAAAGATCGTCACTATTTAGTTGTAAGATTTTATTGAAATATATGTTCCACAGGATAGGGGATATAACCGAACCCTGTGGAGCCCCAATTGATAATGTTTTTTTAGTTGAGTAAATGCCATCTGAATAGGTTATTGATCGGGAGTGAAGATAAGAGTAAATAAATGTTTTATATTCTAGTGGAAGATGTATATTATCTAGGGTAGAAGGCAGAATGTTCCAGTTCAGATTGTCAAATGCCCCGCAGACGTCCACGGTGGCGAGAGATACGTACTGGCCGGGCCTGAGACCCTCAATGGTAGAGATAAGCCCGTGAGTAGCTATTTCACAACTGGTCAATTCTCTGAAGCCAAATTGCAGTGGATGAAGAGCCTCCGAGGAGGAAAGCCAGAAATTTAGTTTATTAACAAAGAGTTTTTCAAGAATTTTGCCGAAAGTGGGGAGAAGGCAGATGGGGCGGTAAGAGGTAATGTGGGCGGGATCTTTACCAGGTTTGTTTAAGAAAAGAACTTTTGCAGTTTTAAGACAAGTAGGAAAATAACAGAATTTAAAACAGAGGTTGAAAATTTTTGAAAAAAGGAAAGGAAAGGAAGTAAAAAGAGATTGCCAAATCTTAAAGTCAATGTTATCAGGGCCAGGAGCCTTACCAGAGGGGAGACAGTTAAAAACAGAGGAAAGCTCTTCATCAGAAATTTGGCCCAGACCAATGAGGGGGGTGGGAGACCAAGGGAAATCAGTGAATGAAGGGTCATTTTTAAAATAGTGGTCCAAAAGACGTTGTATCTTAGAGTTATAGTCTAAATTAGGTTCATCCGAAAATTGTAATGATATGTTATTAAATTTATTGTGCTTTTGGAAGGCAAATTTAAACTGAGTGCCGAATTTTGAAGAACAGTTAGTACAGAATTTTTTCCAGGATTCAAGTTTAGCATTGTTTATTAATTTTTTGTATTTGGCACGATTCAGTTTGTATTTAATTTTGGCCTCGGAAATAATGTCCGAGGGGGCAGAAGTTCTCTCAAGTGATTTAATGCGTTTGTAAAGGGCGGTGACAAAATTACGGAAAGTGGCAAGATTTTTGTTCCACCAATTAAATTTAGGGCGGGAGGTAGATTTTTTCTTTTTAATATGGGTAAAAGCGCAATCTAATGAACATTTAGAGATTTATAAGTTCGAAAATTACACTCGTCGCATTTTTAATATTCCCACTAAGGCAAATGTAAATAATAAAACCACGAAAACAATACTTCCCTTTAACAAGGGAAGTAAAAGCAAAATGTTCGCAAAAATCAGTTGCATAGTTTCCGAACAAAGAATTTTTACGGTTTCCGGAAAAGCTTCTCGAACGTTTCAAAATTTCCGGCTTTTTCAAGAACACATAGTTCGGCGTAGAAAGTTTTCTCACGCTCGAATTTCTATTGTACAGGGAATTTATTGAAAAGTAATATTTGGAAATGTAAGGAACGAGGCTCTAATTTAATCAGGGTTATTGCGAAAATTTTGATGTATGTCCAACTGAACTAACAAATTATTTTAAAGTAAAATATTTTCATATACATTTTGGAAAGTATTTTTTTAATTACACATGAAAGCAATAAATATAATTTTAGCAGAAGAATTAATAGGATTAACTGAATAATATAAAAATTTTGTATAAATACAACATGCATTAAAATCTAAGGAGGCAAGAAACTGCCTTATCCAGAACAAACAAGATGTACCATATCCCTTATTCAAGAGAATTCGGCATCTCCAGATATCGAATAAGTGAGGTTGCGCTTCTTGTTTGCCCTTGAAGAAGGGTGTTGCATCCGAAAGCGGTTGGTCCCTAAATTTTAGTATATGCTGGATTTATATTAAGTCTTATATTTAATTTCTATTAGTTTTGGGGCTTTTTCTTTATAATAGGATAAATTTGAATAAACGGTTATTACACACTAGAATGAATTGCTTGTGGTTTCCCGAGTCCTTAATAAGGGCCCTCACTCCCTATTTAAATAGTACAGATACGGATTACACCACTCGATTTACAAATATCCTTTTTTGAACTAAAATCATCCCCGGGACATAAATAAATTACTCAAAAGTCTCAAAAATGTTCTTTAACCCCTGAATTATATAGTTATCTATTTAAAGAATCCCTTTTCAAACCGCCTTAATTTCCTATGCATTTCGCAACCGTGACGGGGGGGGGGGGGGACAAATAAATAAATAAATATAAATAAAATAAAACTATTATGTCTGTGGGAGAGAAGGCGTGGCTTAAGCTCCTCCCGGTCGACTGCGCATGTCCGCTACTTGGGCATGCGCAGTCGATCGGGTAGAAAAATGTGAATGAAACCGCTCTTCGGCGGACGGGATCAAAAATCTCAATTTTCATGCGTTTGCTTACATCGCCGAAAATAAAATAATTTTATTTTTGTAGAATGTGACGATTGTTTACTAAGCTATAGAATTATGTTAAACTTACTTTTTTGGATGCGGCGAGATAACTATCAGATAACCTAAAAAATGAAAATTTTAATGTATTTAAAAAAAAAAATGTATGAAGGAATTGTCCTACGGATTTGATTCAAACGTCGTTGGAAAGAACGTTCTTTGATCTTTCCAATGGAGTCAAGATAGAAACTTTGTGATAATATTTTCTAGCGCTAAGGAACGAGTTTGGGTGAAAATTGTTCAAAATTGTGCTAAAACATAGCAACTAAAAACTATTTCGAATATATTACGGAATTATCAGGGTTTCAAAAAAAAAAAAAAAAAAATTTATTATCCCCATCAGTTAAACATTTACATTAGTTTTCTCATAAGGTCTTTCTTTCTACCCAAATTTACCTTTCTCTAACCTCTCCTCCTCATTTGGTCGTCTATATTCCCTCTTTTCGAGTTCCTGGTTACGCCTATGACGTCAAATGACCACACTGTCGTTTAGCGATAAATCGTTTGATAGCATTTTAGTTGAAGTAATGATCAGAGCACACAATTTCGTGGTTTTATAATTCCGGCATTATATATTCTGTATACCTTCCATAAAAAATTACATTACTTTTCTAGTAGCTATATTGGAATACGAAATCCCTCTCCTTAAACCACCTTCCATTCAGTCGACTAGTCCCCCACTCCACCCTTTCGTGATCTTGGCTAACCATTTTTTTCTTATGACTTAATTTGATTATGCGGTGATATTGTGATAAATCATTTATGATAGCATTTTAAGTTGAAAAAATAATCAGAGTATACAAGTTCATTGTCCTATATTCGTATACTAATATATTACATATACACCCCATATATTCGTATACTAATTCGTATACTACATTCGTATCAGTAGCGGCTCGTGAGTTGGGGTTGTGGTAGGGCTGCAAATAAATTGTATCTTAAACTAAACTAGATTTTTAACACAGCAATATAAAAAAAATCTGATGTGGGCAGCACATGACTTTCCTTATATAATGTAATAAATTTACTACTTTTACAGTAAAAAAAGATATATTATTTTTATAGTAGATATTTATATTCTTTCCAAGATATTGAATTTTCGTCAATGAATCGTCATTTTCATTGATTCATTCATTTTTATCCATTTGGCGAGTTTTTCATTAATGTAGCAACATTTAAGAAAGTCGCCAAGTTGGCGCATTCCACCAAATTCGTCGCCAAAATTTCGCCAAGCGTTATGGACGGAGAAATAAGTTATTCTTACAGCAGATAAATGACTATTGGCATTCAAATACAAAAGTATTACTCAAAGTATCTTTTTTCATGAATGGAACGAGCTAGATCCATAAGAATGATGTCATCCAATTTATCGCATGGTATTACATATGAAAAGTGAACATGTTTCTTAATAGGAAATATTTTTTTTTATTTTATATGACTTTTTGAAATTTTTTTTGAAAAATGTGCAATATCTCGAGAACGGTTTATGTTAGCGTTCTAAAATTTATGTCAATCGTTTTCTAATGAAAAATTACATAAGAAATTTTTATTTGCGTAATTTTATTAGCGGTTTTGAGTTTTTGACAATTTTTTCAAAATTTCATTCGATTCGTGATCAGGGATGCTTGAAACGTGCTCTCCCGTCGAAAACTCGAATTTGAATTTTCGTCCCCCGTCACAATACTTTCTTTATACATAATTGTATATAAGGAAAGTAATAATTTACGTAACAGCATACAGATAAATATTTTATTTATTTATATATAAGTGACATTTCGACGAACGAACTCATCAATAACTTTTTCATTGAAATTTTTAATTTTGTCCATTAAGCTCTTCCCTGCACTGAGCATAGACGATCTTCAGACATGGTGTTTCTTAAAATGGTCTCTATTCTCTTCAGCGTATAGAAACATCATTCTGGTTCCGATGATGTCATTGGTGTTGTCAGGACAATTTTCAGCAAACGGCTCACTTCACCAAGTAAATTCTGAAGTTCGCTGCTTACAATCAATTTGTGAAGATTTAAATTTGCAGAACTTAAAAATTATTTTCGCTCATAAAGAACAGAATCTCTGTTCTCAGTTTCTCTTTTTTCAGCATAGGATATGGTAATACTCTTTCATCTAATTCCTTTGAAGGAAATTCTTTGCAAAAATGAGAAAATTATCCGGACGCCAACAATTTTGCTAACAAAAACTGTATTTCTCTTTTCACAACCACATAATTTCACAACCATATTTAGCATGAATTTCCCGTTTAAATTTTTTTTTTGGTATGAACTCTTACTGCTTAATGATGTCTGAATGACTTGAAATTCAGCAGAGAGCGACCATTACTTTTAAAGCAATTTTTTTCGGTCAAAGATAATCCTGAAAAATGACCTTTCTGCAAAGATCACACACTCATCGTTTAATTATCTTCCAAACACACAGACATTAATTAAACAGTCATTTATTCCAAAAGAAACAAATACGCGATATAAACGAACAGTTTCTGACTCAAAAATAAGAACTCGAACACTTTCCATTCAAGTAAGGCTCTACTAGATGGATCTGCATCGTCTGCAGCCGTCACCTCCGAAAGCAGAGGCCGGAGCACTAATTTTTGACGTCTTGGCTTGTAGGCCCACTGCGAGTAGGTCTTCCAGATCGCGATCGAAGCTTTTGCTATTTGTTTCCCTTTTAATTCTCTGTTCGATGTAAAGGAATCATAATTTATCAGTAAATCAAATAATATTCATGAAATTTGGAAGTATTTTCGATAATGTTCATTAAAATGGGTGATTTAAAATATTAATATTGCTGTACATTTCCTTAAAATAAAATATTTATAATGACTCATTCACTGTAGGAGCAAAGATGAAAGGATTCCATTCAGTTAGTGTTTTAATAAAAGTTTGAAAAAGAACCCTGTATATTTATTGCTTAATCAGGCATTTTATTTGAATAATTCTTCAGTACATTCAGCTAAAGTATGCGTGCTTACAGATAAAGTATGCAGAAACTAAAATGATTACTGAATACTATATCTTTAAATATCATAAGATAATCATTAAAAAGAAACTCAGAATTTAACTTTTAATATGCTTACGTGTTTATTTATTTTTATTTCATTTTATTTTATTCATTTTTTGTTGTTATAAATTGTAAAATGATTTAGAATTAAGATAAAATACTAGTTGAATGTCATTTATTAACCTATGCACTATAAATTGTAGAAGTTCAGGTTTTCTAATATAGCACATCTTATATTCCCTTTTTTACTACCAGACATTAACAAATTGTAAACAATTTTGCTTAATTATAGAGTTTGAAATACCTCAGGGGCTTTGAAAATTTAATAAAGCTGTATAATAAAACTTTTTGGTATTAATATTTCATTTACAATTGCATTGAAGTGAAAATGTAAGAAAGATTAAATTAGCCTTGTATTATTAAAATAACATTAACTATAATATAATGAAATATACAATGGTAACTTGAAATTGTAAGTTAGTTACTTTGCTTTTTTCCAAGTTATTTTAACAATTTTCAATAACATAATAACTCGCTACATAAAAAATAAAATGTGCCCAACCTAAACACAAATGACTTCCTAACCTATTCTTCTAAAATTTCAGCATGCCATAACAAATAATAAAAAATATACGTGCAATATATTAAGATACTATATCTTTTATATGCAATTACTTACTTATCAAACAGTTAAAATATGTTATTTGATGTGTGAAATATTCCATTTTACATTATTTTACTTTCATAACTTTAGTGTAGCATTTTTATTGCTACGATTTCTTACTATTGACAATATCTTAAAAAGAGAATGACATTTTTTTATCTATATAAATAAAATTTAAAATACATGTATCTGTCTGTGTGTTTATCTATCTCATCATCACGGTAGAACTGCTGCATCGAATTTCATGAACATTCTGTGGGTAGCTTTGAAATAGCCCTACTTAAAATTTAGTCCATGTTTCGAGTTTCTAGGACCAGGGATTGTCGAGATATGAATAAAAATCCCACAATTAAACCTTCCATAAAAATAGAATTATGCAGATGATATATTTTCCACAAATTTATTAAGAAAATTATATCATGATGCTTAGCAACGCAATTAAATCAAATGTGTTTATTAGGCAGACGATTATTAAATTTTTTAAGATTTAAATAATAAAGAAATCAATATAAAACAAAATTTTATAACCATTTTTATACAATTTTAGCGCTTTTATTTTAGTTTATATTGATCCAATTTCATATATATTTTATAATTTGTTTTCAAACGAGAATGTTTTATTCAGATCTGCTTGAAGATAATTTTGTATAGAAAACACAGAAAGGAGAATTAAATGAAATATTTTAATAGAATGTTTTGAGTAAGAATGTCATTTAGAATACTGCAGGAATTTGCACATATATTAAATCATGGGCAATGTCGGGTATATCTGCTATTAACAGTATACATAAAATTGTATGTTGTACATCTATCTGTCTGTTTATTATCTCAGCACGGTAGAGATCACCTATTTTCATTTCATTAGAATTATTATAAAATTTCAAAAATTGAGACTCTAAATATTAAAACTTCACATCAAATTCTGAATTTTAGGTTTCTTGTATTATATGGTCAGTATGAAGAACGGACATGCTGCTAGTCTATTATAAAATATTACACAACTAACAACATTATTAAGGTAATTTTAAAATATTTGCAGGAGACTGTATAATTTATGTATAATGACACATGTATAATAGCTGTATAATGACACAAGCTAACTTGATAAAATATACATTTTAAACATTGAATGATTTTAAATACTTTACAATTACTTAGCAAAGCTTAATTTTACAAGTACCTGGGCAGTTCTTAATTAATATGACAACAATAAAATTTTAAAACAAACTAAGAAAACTCTAAAAGGTTTGTTGACGTTATAATTAGCAACAAAACAATTTAGAATCCAGTTAGCGTTAATTGAATAGCAATAATTTGATTGCCATATATTTAAAATTCTATATAATTTTAAATGACATGATAATAAGCAAAAAATGGTAAGCACTTACTTCTAAATAGCATTTTTCGTTTTTCACATTACGGTAATAAGGTAATTAGTAATCCAATGTTATAAGGTATGTAGTCGAAGGTATGCTGGTCAAAATGTTTATTAAATGATGAACTAACATATAAGACATTCAAAAATACGATAAAAAGACCGTTATGCATCCACACGCGCGAGCCCACGTACTGCACTGCACATACGATACTTCTTTGTGTGGGCTAGGGGAGAACTTTCCAGAAAAGTTGAGACGGAGGAATTCGAATTCGAAGGCCAGAATTGGGCCTACAGCTAATACGTCACGAGGTACAGGGGGGGGAAGTAGTTTGGCCTTTTCTACCGGGGGTGACGCTGCAGCACGCTGCGATGATTACGAAAGGCAACTTCTCCCTACGTATCACTCTGAGCATGCGCACTAAACATTTTAGAGGAGAAATTGAGCTGCGAGATTTGCAGCTCCAAAGATACTTTTCCCACACGCTTTGAGAACATTCATACGAAAATTAATCTTCCCACTTACTTTGCGGCCGCAAAATTTTTTTTAAAACTTTGATCTGCATTCATTCAGTGCCAAGTGTAAACTCTATACTGTAAAATTATACAAATGCGATGAATAAATAAAAAAAAATATTTTTTGAAATAAATTACAGGGAGTGCTGCAGCTCTGCAGCACTTATTGACGAGCCGCTACTGATTCGTATACTAATACACTACATATACACCCCATTGGCTAAAGTATTACATTACTTTTCTCTATAGTGACTACATTGAAAAACAAAATCCTGCTATCCTCCCCCCCCCCCACCACCCATTTGATCTTGTACCTCCTCATCTCTTTCAGAAATCTTGCCTATGGCGTAAACTGACTACACAACCATTTTGTGATAAATCACTTATGATAGTATTTATATGAAAAAAAGTAATCAGAGTATACAAGTTCATCAATTATTTATGTACAAAAATATTCTATATTTATGTACACATTGGCTAAAGTATTACATTATTTTTCTATAGGGACTATATTGGAAAACGAAAACCTGCTCTATTACCTTCCGCGATTTGGTGGTGGTGGTTGTTGATGTTGTTGAGACCCAGACCGTCCGACCTACTAGAAAGGTGTAAGGTAACTGTTTGGACGGCCGGGAAGTGCCATCCAATTTAGACCGGAACCCAGACCGCGATTTGGTCGTCGACCTTCCTTCTTTTCGAGTTCCTGGCTACGCCTGTGGCGTTATGTAACTATATAAATACCGGGTGGTCAGAATTAAAACACCCCCACTCTGAGCTCTCTATACATCGAACTACTCAGTGTAAAGGCTCCAAAATTGTTGAACCTACTAGTCAAGACATGGGGAAAGGGATTACGCGAAAAAAAAATAGTTCCAGAAACACCGATAGGTGGCGCTGTACAACAGAAAATATGCTGGGGAAAAAAAACAAAAAAACATGCGATATGGAATTTTTCCTTTTTAATTTCTTTTGCTGATATGAAAAAAAAAAAAGAAAATTAAAAAGTGAAGAAACTTAAACTGTCATTGTAACTGCAATTTCGCACTGTAAGCACAAAAATTTGCATAAACCCTTGGTTTGCAGCTACTATGTTCTGGGCATAAAACTGGGAAATTTTCATTCTTATCAGCGATGGCTGTCACACTGCCAGAACGCGCTTTGCTTGTGAAGCTGTTTTATGAAAACAAAGGACATGCTGCAGCTGCACTTCAAGAGTTTCGTCGACTTGCACAAAGGACCATTACCTCCACAAGTTCTCAGGAGAATGATCGCTCGATTCGAGAAAACTGGACATCTTGGAGTTCAGCCGGGTCGAGGACGCAAATCGACTTGTTCAGCTGTCGTTGACGATGTTGCCACCGCTATTGTTGAACAATTAATGGATGTAGTAGTGCACGTGGAGTGTCACGACACTTGGGTATTCCCTACAGCACAGTGCGGAACGTACTGAGAAACAGTGCATTTTTTCCCGTACAAAATTAGTCATAATCACCACTTGCTGACCATCGACAGGGAGAAGCGACTGACCTTTGTATTGACATTTCTGGCTAGAGTTGAAGTGGATGCATCGTGGCCATGGCAGATTCTATGGAGCGATGAAGCGCATTTCCATCTAAGTGGAACAGTCAACACTCATAACTGTCGCATTTGGGACACGGAAAAACCTCGTACCTTCCAAGAGATTCCACTTCACTCACCGAAAGTTACAGTCTGGTTTGGATTCACAGCCACATTCATTCTTGGACCTTTCTTTTTCGAAGAGGCTACTCCCAATGGCCCTGTGACATGCACCGTGACGGCCATGAGGTATAAAAACATGCTCGAAAATTTTGTTGTACCCAACTGCAACAGCACCAATGTCTTGATTCAATTACCTTTATGCAAGATGGAGCGCCTCCACACATTGGACTCTGTGTACAGCAGTTTCTTCGGCAACATTTTACTAATGGTAGAGTAATTAGTCGTGCGTTTCCGACAACCTGGCCATCTCGTTCTCCAGATCTTAATCCCTGTGATTTTTGGCTGTGGGGATACTTAAAAAGTCTTGTTTATCGAGGACGTCTGGTAACCTTGGCAGATTTGAAAGACAGTATCACTCTGCGTGTGCGAAGCATCTCAATCGACCAATTACGATCCGCAGTTGAACAAGCTCTCCACAGACTGCAGATTTTACATCTTGAAGAAGGGAACCATATTGAGCAACATTCCCTGCATCGATAAGGTCCTTGTGATATGAATGTTTGGTACGTTCGAATAAAATGTGTTATAAATGTGTATTTTGTGTCTTTTTAGCATATTTTCTGTTGTACAGCGCCACCTATCGGTGTTTCTGGAACTAATTTTTTTTCACGCAATCCCTTTCCCCATGTCTTGAATAGTAGGTTCAACAATTTTGGAGCCTTTACACTGAGTAGTTCGATGTATAGAGAGCTCAGAGTAGGGGTGTTTTAATTCTGACCACCCGGTATAATGTGCAACAATATCCATTGCATGAATATTTTAAATTCAAATTTTTATATAGTTTAATAAATTTAAACACTCCTTTATTTCATTTCCAAATATAACTTAATTTTTCAGAAACTATTTTCAAAATTCATAAATGGCTATTTAAATAAAAAATATCCGATTTTGGAATAAAAAAAAATCACAAACTTGCAAATTAACTTATTATCCCTTTATATCCAATTACTTTATTACGAATAGCCTAACCCCGATCTGGCGCCTCCCTGGTACTTCTTTTGCGGAGTCAATTTCTAACGGCATCACCCGTGGCTAAATTCCCAATCAACTGCGTGTCTGGTGGTTTTCTGATTGTTCCCGCGCGAAGACGAAGTCAGTTAATATTAACGCATCAGTGCTCTGCAGTCGTATTCAAAGAGCTAGTAGGTCGCATTACGCCATCCGTCATCCAAACCAGCCAATAGGGATCAACCTCACAGCATGGGGCCCACCAGGTACGATATCAGAACATGCATGCGGCGATTGAACCCAACACAGACTAATGAGACCCGACACCATCAGAACGGCCCTCCCCCACTGGGTTCCGGTCTAAATTGGGTGGCACTTCCCGGCCGTCCATACAGTTACCTTACACCTTTCTGGTAGGTCGGACGGTCTGGGTCTCAACAACAACAACAACAACCATCAGAACGGCCGGCAAGCTTCAATGTGGACTTCGAATTTTTTGTGATCTAGAAAACTTCGACGTCCAATCGCCGGTTTCTTGCATTCAGTGCCTGTTTTAAAAACTACCTAAGTTTATTGAGCTATATCCTTCTCTATTGAGGATAAGCATGAGCGGAACTAGGGAGGGGGCATGCGCCCCAGGCACCGATTTTATAGGAAAGGGGGCGACAAACTCTGACTTTGCCCCTCGTAAAAAGAAAATTATAGCTCCGTCGCTGGGATAAGAATAATTAAATTTAAATAATTTCTTTTAAACTTCACTGTATAAATATTGTATTAAAAAACCTATAAAATTAATATTACAAACAAAACATTGAAGATTTAAACAGAAAATATTTACATTTTTATAACAAACGTCATTTATAACAAAAAAAGGCATTCAAATGAATAATAACATACTGAATCAAACATAAAGTCAATAATGAAATATCAAAATTGGGGCAAAAATTTTTACTTTTACTACACTGTTATTAAGAATACCTCGGATGTTTTTAGAAAACCATCTATGATTAAAAGCATCGAACATCGCACCCACCTAACTCATCGATGTTTCAGAAACATTGACTACTATTTATAACACTAAACCAAAACTTAGATGAAAGCGACAGAACATTACATACTGGTTGAACCAGACTATCAGATCGAAATTAGCCTTTTTTGTTGCAGAGTTCAATTTTTAGATGTACCCTTAATGGTTTTTAATTATTTTGCCGTTTAATTTTGGGCCTCTTTTCATTACTTTTTTTTAATTTGCATAAAAGTTTTCCTTGAATCCGAATATGTAATGATCAGTAGCAATTGCTCTTGACGATTTCGGAGTTAGTGCCAAAATAACTATGAAGATGGCCCCTTGTGCAAATTTTAAATATTAATATTTGTAGAAGGCATTAATCCCTATCGAATGATATCGTCAGTTTTGTTCTGCGATATAAATTGCGTAATTGCAGTCAGGTTTTTTTTCTTTTTTCTCCTGATTGCTGTACATATAACATTCTATATTTGAGCCAAATTTGATTTCGATCATTTGAGTAGTTTTGGAGATATTGCTAATATAGTGCAAAAGGCAGTCTGCTTATATCACGGTCGAAATAGAAAGAAAACCACGTTGTTTTCACATTCATGCACCTATATTTGTACTAAATGTGGTTTCATTCAGCTAGCAGTTTTGGAGTAAAATTGGATACGAAAAATCACGGACCGACCATGAAACGGACCTAATTACAGAAAATATTTATCCGTTTCCCCTCAAAACGTCTATAGATTTGGTCGAAATATGTTTTCGACTCTGATACAATATTTATCTATTTATCCGTTTTGTAATTTCAGAAAAATAAAAACATTTGCTGAAATTACATAACGGAAAGTGTACTTCATCAGAATCGTTTTCCCTTTATTATCCACAACTTGGCAAAAACAACACCCTTATTCAATTATATTTGGCCCCTTCATGAACATGTCTATATTTCAAACACGCAGCCACAGTATTTAACGATTATTTTACATATTATCAATTTTCCTCAAATAGATATCAGTCCGCATCTTTACTGGGAATTTGACGTCAATACGTGGGACTTTTCAACTACAAGGAAGAAAACCTCAATGTGTAGAAGGAAAATTTTGTCAAAAATATAACCTTCGACCAGTGAAAACGCAGAATTACGTCAAAGCGGGCATTTCTCTTTTGATGAAAGTATATTATGTTGATAAAAGAATGATGTTCGAAAGGAAAAATTATTTGATTTTCCAGGTCTAAATCTAAGCTATCGACAGACGTTTAAAAGCCTCTACACTGTCTATCTAAAGAATAAAAAATCTAATGTGGGCAGTCATGACGCACCCATCGAGGTGAGATAAAGGTCTATACAGCATGGGCACGTGAAATCACACGGACAATTTTGACCTTAGTTTCGTGGCGTTTCCAAAACAAAATACTCGTTTGCTTAGTAGCATGGAAATTTTTGTTATTTCTGTATTAAACACGGTTACTTTAAAAACTTACAATCGTTTAACCTCTAATTTTACTAAATTTATCTTGTTTGATGGATATTTTTAATTAACCAGAAAATAAAATATTTACTTTAATTAAAATAAATACACGATTTTTTTTTAAAGAAAAATCGTTACATATATTTCCCTTAACGCTCGCATATACATTGCAGAATTTGTTAGTCAATGTATACATCTTTAGAACGCTAGTTAGTGACCACAGTAAAAATGAGTAGTAGTGTACATCCACTTAAAATCACTTAAAGTGCACTTTAGCATATGAAATCTTAAAATATATGTTGTTATTCAAGTGTTCTAAATAACTTATTTTCATCATAAAGATAAATTGCGATGTTTAATGGATTTAGTTTACATTTTTATTGACCATCATCTTCCGTTTACCATTACACGCTATGGTAAAAATAATGCTCTTTTGCCCTTACGTTTCTACGCATTGTATCACGCAGGTTGTTTATTTACACTCGTGCCATATGTTTAAAGTACCTTGCTCTATATTTCAGGTTAAAGGGCGTGCTCATCTTCGACCAGAGATACTGTTCGACCTGTATTTCACCTCGATGGTGCTCATAGGGAGAGAAGGGGGAGGGGGCACTTGTCCTCCCCTGGACGTTCAAGGAAGTCTACAAAGACGAGGGCTCTAGAAGTAGTGTTTACAACCTTATCTGTTAGAGCCGTGTAAAAAACGAAGATTAAACTAGTCCATGTTCTACGTCTTAACATTGAGTCTCTCCCCCCTTCCTGAAAAAGTTCTATAGGCGCATATGTGGACAGCAAATGACTTTCCCTACATAATGCAAATATTTTACTTTTTTCAATGCGAAACAATGATGAACCCACGGGACAATGATTTTTACGTTGAAAAGTATACTGCCATTGGGCGCTTTTCTGGATGATAACATGTAATATTATTTTAAAGTACTAAATT
This sequence comes from Amaurobius ferox, assembly GCA_951213105.1. Lineage (NCBI taxonomy): Eukaryota > Metazoa > Arthropoda > Arachnida > Araneae > Amaurobiidae > Amaurobius > Amaurobius ferox. The sequence continues at coordinate 133,630,850 of OX578133.1, read as the reverse complement.
AGCTTATATTTCGCGCTAATATAACTGGACAATTTGAAATATTGTCAACGTGTGCCAAGCAATATAGTTCATTTTGCTAGAATATGTTAATTATTAATTCCTCAATTTGGCATCATTTTCGTTAATTTGACACCAGAGTTTCTCTCTGAACTTTTTGACCTGGGGTTGGGGATGCCTGAAAGAAACACTGTTTGACACTACCACGGCCTCACTCGATTACGCAACGCGACGCGTTTGCCAAGCGCATCGCGTTGCACAATCGAGTGGGGCCGTGACGCTGCATTAGAAAAGTTGCCAAGTTGGCGATATTTCACCAAATTAGTCATCAAGGTCGCCAAATGTATTACAAAGTGTTATATATTTGGTGATACTATTTGTTTATTTTATGTAAATTTTAGATAAGTTTATTTAAAAAATGTATAATATCTCGAGAACGGTTTGGGTTAGCGTTCTAAAGTTGTACCATTTGTTTTAGAATTAAAAAAAATTAGGTATAAAATTATTATTTATTTAACATTATTAAATGTGCTGATTTTTTTTATGATTTTATAAAAAATTAATTCGAAAATTTAAGGGTATTCCCGAAACTCAATCGCGTTGAAAATCAATAGTGTTCCAGTATTCACTGAGCGTAATAATCGTATCAAATTACGTTCGAAACGCTCCATTCGTTCGTGAAATATCGCATCCACAGACACGTGGATGCACACACACTCTCAGACATCACCTCAAAAAGTTTCTATTGGAGTTCAAGGATGCTCCTCCATCGAAATCTCGAATTCGAATTTTCAATCTCATCCTCAATACTTTCCTAATACATTATAGTATGTATTGTTACGAACTTTTAAAATGCCCCAATGAAGTCTCTTTTGAAAACTAGACGGAGAAAACTCCGTACAGGTAACCTTTCCTATGATGTGAATCTAGGGTTGCCATATGCTGAAGTTCTGAGGAGAGTTGCCAGATTTGGCGATTTAGCGACATTTCGAAGGTTCGAGAACCTCCTCGAAATAACGAATATTCTACGAGATACGAGAGATTTCTAGAAGTTTCTACAGAGAGTATATAAAAGGAGTCATCACTCAGTTGGAGAACAGTTGACGTGATTCGAACTGCGTTAGAATGTAAGGTAGGCCAATGTTTTGAGAATAGTGTTTGCCGTCTTGCGAAATTAGTGGAACATTTAATTGCTGATTTACTGTACCTGACTGTTGTTTAGCGATCTTGTGATATAGTGATCGAGCTATTTGCTGTATATTGTTCCTGTTTACGCTGTACTTGTAAATAAACGTCCAGAAATTTAGACTCATTCTTGTATCCTAAACGCACAGCCACGATTCCAGAGGATACGTCGTAACAAATTGGTGTCAGAAGTGGGAGTTTAATAATCGAAACATCTTTGGTAGTGACTATGTTGCGCTCTAGGATGTCTCCCATTTCTGTTCCAAACAAAGGAATCTCTTCTGTGGCTGTCCGTAATTCGTTGTTTTTGATGCCTAATCAATTGTACGTGGCGCGGTTGTGAATGATAGCACTTTAGAATCTGAGATGCTGCGCACTATGAAGGAAATAAAGGATATGTTGCAGAGACAAAGTAACGATAAATTCAAGCGATCGGTGCGCGACAGCCAAGTGGTTAGCGAGCGTCAATTGCACTCGGTCGGCTCAGGTTCGATTCCCACCACTGCCAAAACTGCCGCCGTGTTCACGCGGAGTACGATCACGTTAAACATGTGGGTTCATGAGTCCTTCCGAGAGGTTGGTGGTAGGGGAAGGAGGGTACGGCTCCTGTGGCTCCTGTGGATGCCTGCATCGAAAAACATGAACTTCATTCAAATAACGGCATTGAAATGTAAATTGCCTGGTTTAAACATCTCTAAAATATGATACATTCCTCGGAAATATTTTTAAAATTATCATAATACTACAATAATTTATTATATTTGAAAACTTCATCGAAAACAAATGAACTTTATTCAAATGACGTCATCGAAATATAAATCGCCGCTATATAAAAGCAGCATTTCATTCATAAACAGTTTTTCATTCCTTTCATTCATCACAATACTATAATAATTTATTTTATTTAAAACTGAAAACCATGGAGGTACAAGTAATTTAACTCTATGCTTAAAACTTCATCGAAAAAATCGTCTGGTTCTCTGTGTAAAATGAATTAATGTTTCATTCATACCAGCTATATTGCCGACTCCATGAACTAAACAATTTTGCATTAAAGAAATGCAGCAATTTTTATACAGCTCATTCTACATCTTCTGGTGTTTACATTCTCTATAAGTGAAAATTAGGCTTCGTTGTAGAAATAATCAAAGTATGATGATCATTTAAACTCAAATATATTGTAATTGCGTTGTTTCAGTATGTAGATGCACAGAATTTAAGCAGAAATAAAGCGGTTTTAGGACGGATACAACACTAAATATGAATTACAAAGAACTTAAAAAATCACGATTTTGCACAAGATGGATGCCATATTTTATTTTGAAGTGGGTCACGTAATCTCTTCATGTAATAGTCACTTGATCTCTTTATATAAAGGGTGTAATTATTATTTTAATTTTTATTTAAAAAGCAACTGAATATATTTTGCTGAAATTTTTTTTATATATTTTATGGAATAATTTGAATATTTCCTAAAACTTTCGAAGAAATTTGTGAATTTTAAATTCGCTTAAAAAATGTTTGAAAAATTAGGTCCCATAGGGTTCAATGTATTTCATTTTTTCAACCCTGGTTCAATTCAAAACTAATTGGGTAATATTATTCATTTATATTCCCATAGGTTCCACAGATCGTCTGAACAACATACTAAAATTTGAATTTGATAAAGCTATTTTTACGGCAGTTATCGTGCTAACGGACAAAATGAACAAAGTCATAAATACTTTTCAACTATGTTGTAAAGTGCTAAAAAGTAAAAGTTGAACGAATTCAATGCAGTCTTCTCGACTGCTTCAAAAGACATGGGAGGTGCCAGACTAACTAAACATAGAATCGACATCGGTAACTAGTTCCCAATTAAACAAGCTCTCAGAAGACTTCCACTAGCAAAGAAAGAAGAAGAAAATAAGCTTTTAAAAGACAAGCAGGAAAGCAATGGAATCCAACCATTGTCAAGTCTTTGAGTTTCACCAATCGTCTTAGTGAAGAATAAAGACGGGCTTACGAGAGTCTGTGTTGATTACAGATGACCAGTGGCATAGCGTAATAAGCTAAAAAGCTAAATTTCCCCTGTTTAAAATTTAATTTAAAGAATTATTTAAACAAACTTTTATTAACACTTTACAACAAAGTTGAAAAGTGTTTATGACTTTGTTCATTCATTCTGTCTATCTGTCTGTCTGTCCATTAGCGCGATAACTGCCGTAAAAATGACTTTATCAAAATGAAATTTTAGTATGTTGTTCAGACGGTCAGTGGGACCTATGGGAATATAAATATATAATATCACCCAATTAGTTTTGGATTGAACCCGGATTGAAAAAATGAAATACATTGAACCCTATGGGACCTAATTCTTCAAACATTTTTAAGCAGATTTAAAATTCACAAATTGCTTCGGAAATTTTAGGAACTATTCAAATTATCCCATAAAATATATAAAAAAAATTTCATCAAAATATATTCAGTAGTTTTTTAAGTAAAAATAAAAATAATAATTACACCTTTTATATGAAGAGATCATGTGACCCATTTCAAAATAAAATATGGCATCCATCTTGTGTAACATCGTGATTTTTAAAGTTCTTTTTAATTCATATTTAGTGTTGTATCCGCCCTAAAGCCGCTTTATTTTTGCTTAAATTCTGTGCATCTGCATACTGAAACAACGCAATTACAATATATTTGAGTTTGAATGATCATCCAAATTTGATTATTTCTACAACGAAGCCTACTTTTCACTTATGGAAAATGTAAACAGCAAAATATGTAGAATGAGTTGTATAAGAATTGCTGCATTTCTTTATCGCAAAATTTTTTATCTCATGGAGTCTGCAGTATAGCTGATATGAATTCATTGATTTTATAGAGAGGACGACGATTTTTTCGATGAAATTTTAAGCATAGACTTTAATTACTTGTACCTCCATGGTCTTAAGTTTTTAAATAAAATAAATTATTATAGTATTGTGATGAATGAAATGAATGGAAAAATGTTTATGAATGAAATGCTGCTTTTATAGAGAGAGCCAGGCGTGTTATATTTAGATGACGTCATTTGAATAAATTTCAGTTGTTTTCGATGAAGTTTCCAAATATAATAAATTATTGTAGTATTATGAAAATTTTAAAAATATTACCGAAGAATATATCGCATTTTAGAGATGTTTAAACCAGGCAATTTATATTTCAATGCCGTCATTTGAATGAAGTTTATGTTTTCGATCAAATTTTAAGTTTTCAAATATAATAAATAAATGTAGTATTGTGATAATTTTCAAAATATTACCTAGGAATGTATCGCATTTTAGAGATGTTTAAATGAAATTGCAATAAAGTTGGAAAGTGTTTCATAATCAATGCTTTATGCATGATTGATCTTTCTTGTTTATTATAATTCTAAAAATAATTTTGCAAATGTATATATATATATTATATATAAATTAAAATGGACAAAACATTGACTCACCAAGAAAAATTTTTCCAAATGGGACAAAATTTGGTACGTGTAATGTGGATGTACAGAAAGAGAAATGATTAGAATTTCCGAACAATTGGATGATTTATTGCACTGAAAAATCTATACAAAGTGAGCATGTCAATATGGCGTTGGCTCAACTCTGGCCTTAATACAAGCTGTTACCCGACGTGTCACTGATGCATAAAGTTGCCGGATGGTGTTCTGAAAGATGTTGTTCCAAATGGCTTCCAATTGACGAGCTAATTCGTCTACATTCTGAGATGGTTGCAAGCGACGCCCCATCTCAGTCCAAATGTGCTCAGTAGGCGAGAGATCTGGGAATCTGGCTGTCCAAGGAAGTGTGTTGTAAGCACGCAGACAATCAATAGAGAGGCGTGCCGTGTGCGGCCTGGCATTATTTAGTTGAAGTGTTAACACGGGTGTCGCGAATGGAATGGCAATACAACGGCTCGTCGGCAATGTACCGCTGTACTGTGATGGCGCCATGGAGGGCTATCAAAGGGGTCCGGCTATCAAACGAAATGTCACCCCCACCCCAGACCATAACTCCCTGTTGTCTGGCCGTGTGACAGTAAGAGCAGGTTCCTGACGATGTCCGAGCTGTCTCCAAACACATCTGCGCTGGTCGTCGGGACTCATCATTTAAGACAATTCGTTCCCAATCCGAACAATTCCACATTGATCGGACCCAGGGCCAACGGCCGTACCGTGCTGAAAACACCGGTTCTCGTTAGATCACCGAAGTCAAGCAGCATCGGGCGCGGTTAGTACTTGGTGGGTGACCACCTCGGAACACCGCGTGCTGTTGGCCATCTCGGGTGCGGTATCCCCGTGGTTTGCGCGCTAGATTTGCACGCTACCACAAATGCCGCCGTGTTCATGCGGAGTACGATCACGTTAAACATGTGGGTCCGTAAGTCCTTCCGAGAGGTTGGTGGTAGGGGAAGGAGGGTACGGTCCCTGTGGATGCCTCCCCCACTGGGTTCCGGTCTAAATTGGGTGGCACTTCCCGGCCGTCCATACAGTTACCTTACACCTTTCTGGTAGGTCGGACGGTCTGGGTCTCAACAACAACAACATTGATCGGACCCGGCACCATTGCAATCGCTGTTGACGGTGCATACTGGTCAGCGGTAGGCGGCGTAATGGGCACCGCGAGTATGAAATCCGCTCCCGTAGTCTTCTATTAATGGTCAGGGTGCTCACTTCCGTGTTTATTACACGTTGGATGGTTGATAACGACGTATCTCGTGCTATCTCAGCTGCTCTGACAATCGCTCTATCTTTCCGTTCTGTCGTCACTCTAGGCCGTCCACTGCCCGTTTGCCGCTGAAATCTGCCATTCCGGACCCATTCCTGCTAGCATCGTCTAATTGCTGCATCGTTCCTGCCCAAATGCCGAGAGATTTGTCGGTGTGCTCATCCAGTCCGACCGCACGCCCTCTTTCAAACTTCTTCATATGCTCGTAGTGGCCTCGAATACGCCAGCGAGGCATTGTTACAATCAAGGTACGTAAACGCAATCGAAATCCACTGCACGTTTTGTTCCTGAAAGCGAGGTTCGCTCCTTATATACACCCCCATGGTGCTCAGTTTCAATGCGCTGTATTTCTTACTATTTATTCATTGGCTGCGAATTTTTGATCATTTGCATATTAGGTCGATAGGTGTTTGCATGTACAGTTTCATTATTATCGGATTATTTTACGGCGTGCGTCGATTTTTTTGTTTTAGAGTGTATATATATATATATATATATTATTTAGAAATTGTTACACTTTACTTGCGTTTATTACTTGTGTGAGTGACACATTTCAAAGTAGTTTTTTTTTAGACCCAGACCGTCCGATCTACCAGAAAGGTGTTGTTGTTGAGACCCAGACCGTCCGACCTACCAGAAAGGTGTAAGGTAACTGTTTGGACGGTCGGGAAGTGCCACCCAATTTAGACCGGAACCCAGTGGGGGAGGCATCCACAGGGACCGTACCCTCCTTCCCCTACCACCAACCTCTCGGAAGGACTTTCGGACCCACATGTTTAACGTGATCGTACTCCGCATGAACACGGCGGCAGTTTTGGCAGTGGCTGGAATCGAACCCGGGCCTACCGAGTGCAACTCCAGCGCGCTAACCAATGGGCTACCGCGCCCTACCAGAAAGGTGTAAGGTAACTGTTTGGACGGCCGGGAAGTGCCACCCAATTTAGGCCGGAACCCAGTGGGGGAGGCATCCACAGGGACCGTACCCTCCTTCCCCTATCACCAACCTCTCGGAAGGACTTACGGACCCACATGTTTAACGTGATCGTACTCCACATGAACACGGCGGCAGTTGTGGCAGCGTGCAAATCCAGCGCGCAAACCACCGGGCTACCGCGCTCGACATATGCCAACAGCACGCGGTGTTCCCAGGTGGTCACCCACCCAAGTACTAACCGAGCCCGATGCTGCTTGACTTCGGTGATCTAACGAGAACCGGTGTTTTCAGCACGGTACGGCCGTTGACTTTCAAAGTAGTTTTTTGCGCTAAAGATATATCTTAATTTTTAGAGGCTAGAGTTCTGCAGTTTTCTCTCTATATCGGGAGGCACATGTTATTAAAACCGCCCTACAAATAAGCCCTTTTTTTTGCTGATTCACTAACATGGGAGCTATCTTACAGAAAGGTATGGCTAATGCTTCCCCCATTTTTAACCCTTTGTAAACGGTTCAACTTAAGACAATGATTGGATGTGTGACGTGAGAAGACATGGAAAATTCCCAAAGAGGGGTGGGGGTGGAATCAAAAATGGAGGGGAACCCGTGATAAATGTTTGTAGGGGGCCCACAGTTTGTATAGACGTCCCTGTGTGAGCCTTCGTAAATCCATACAGCTCGCTAGAATTTGATTTTTGGAATCCTGTGAAACCAAACATCGGAAACAAAAAGTTTCTTCCGAATTATGACAACTAGCAATAGTACAGTATGGCATCACACTTCATAAATACGACAATTTTGCCAAAAATACAGAAAAGACAAGTTTAAATATGATTTCAATTATCGCTCACAAATTATCCGCGCGAAAGAAGTAAATAGCCCGTCACAACCTTCCCCCCATTTAGTGGATTAATCACATCTGCTCAGATAAGGCATTTTCTTAGATAGGTATGTTCTAAAAACAGCCGTAACGGGGTAGAAATTGCTGGCGTATTTTCTTTCGGTCGCCTTTCAAATGGAATATCTCCTGACGTGTGTAGACAGAAAGAGAGAGATTCGCCTAGCTTGAAAATTCCGGCTGGCATTTAGGAGAAACAAGAAAGGCGCCGACATTGAGCTCTGCTCCAGACGATGAAAAAAAAAACTTTATTACTTCTACACAGAAAATATTTTATACATTTATTTTATAAGTTAGTTGATCCTAAATTATTTGAATATATGCTGTTCCCCCCGCTCTTTAAAAAGCAACAACAACCAAACACGACAGATTGTTGAATTTGGCTATTATTTTATAGTTCGAGTTCAAAATAAAAACGGAAAGAAAACGAAACAGAAACTAAACATAGAGCTCTCTAAATATTGTCAGTCTATATTCTGTTTTCATGGATAACGCATCCATGTTTTTTTTTTTTATACCCGATAATGTCTATGTTGCTTAATATTTGCCAACCAGTATAGTTTTTACTGTTTCTGTTGGAAAGACATTTTTTTACTATTTTAGTTCGGCATTTGGAGGATTGTTGTGATAAATTTGAAGTTTTAATAATGATTGTAAAATCTGCGTCTCTGATATTGAAGATATTAAGTCATATAAAGAAAAATAAAATTCAGGTTTCTGTTTGAATTATAAATGGAAATAAGTTTCAACCTGAAGATAAGTTAGCTACGAAGAAAAGTTTTCATGCATTTTTTGCATTGTAGCCGGACTCCAAGGTCTCAAAACGCTTTCAGCAGAAGCGTTTTCAGCAGGTATGTAATTCACCAATCAGGAGAAGGTAGTTCAACGACGTCATCTGACCTTATGCTGTCATGTGTTGCAAATTTCTGAAAGTAAGCCTATTGCTTTCTGTGTAGAAGTAGACGGTTAATGGCGTCATGAAATGACATTATGCACAATTAAAAGTTTCTAAACATCATCTAAATTTGTGTTAGTTTGCTGATGATATATTTTCAGAATGAGTCGAAGATACCGCAGCTCCTTCTTAATTTAATAGAACTTTCTCAGTTTTCATAGTGTGATCTTGTTTCCAGCCTGACGTCATCTGACTAAAAATTTGAGGAAAGAATCGCTAAATTCTCTTTTGGATATATTTGATTTTACTGCACGATTTTTTTAAATTGGTATATTTGCAAGCAATATCATCCCTGCAGAAGAAATGGAGATCAGTTCTGGATTAGTCTTAATTTTTCTTATGATTAGTTCCTACCAGGGGGTGAGTTATTTCACTTTCTCATCTTTAAGATTTTCATTCCTAAATGTTATAAACAATCATTAAAGTACTAAATTTATTCATTACTAGTACTGTGTAAAAGTTACTTTTTTTAGATGAGTGTCAGTCTTGGTTTTGTGTTTCGAATTCAATTTTATCAAATTTAATTCTCTTGCATTATATATTGTAGCTAATCGAAATTCTTTTGTGGAATGGCAATGTTCCTGTATTTATTTTTCTTTCGTATGTTCCGTCAGTAGTTTATTTTAACAACTTGATGATGTAGTAAAATTTTATATATGATGTAGTATATGCAATTGATGTAGTATATCCTATGCTATATGAAGTGTAGTTATTGCTACCAGGATAAAAAGTCCTAGTTTGTATTCTGTTTCATTTATTATAAATACATGCTGAACATAATAAATAAAGGGGAGATGTCAGACATAAATTAGTATATTGAGCAATTGTGATAGCTGCAGCTATTTCTCAATTAACAATTAGATTGCTTTAAAGTTCAATGATTTTAGTTAACAATGGCTTTCATTAATTTACTTCCTTTTATTTGATTGTAATTGATTTCAATGATCTTTCACAGAGCTTGTAAAAATATTTGTGCATTTACATATATTTTTAAGGTTTGGGTGTGGCATCCATAAAAATGTAGTACATACTACATTCCATTTTGGTATGTAATGCATATGATAGTTATATTAAAAATTATTTCAATTGTACATTAGTTCTGATTGAATTAAAATATTTTAGTTGCTTAACTATGTTTTTAAAGTTTTGGGGGTCATTACATCCCAAAGACCTCTTTGATACATGCTTTGTATTATGTATTTAACAAATTCTTCACATTTGGATTAGACCTGGTTAAATTTGTGTTTTGCAGTGCTAGGGTAGGATCAAATTGTCATGGACCCTGGAAATTGAGCAGTGTCATATCTAATATATATCTGACTTATCTAAGGGATATTGGATAATACAGATTAGAAGTTATGGATAGGACATGTCTCTTTTTAAAAGAATATGGATCTCGTTCTTTAAACCAAGTAGTCAAATGAATAGTGTGCACAAGAATTTCACATGGGAGGGTTATCCCGGCTGTCCAAACGGTTACCTTACACCTTTCTGGTAGGTCGGACGGTCTGGGTCTCAACAACATGGGAGGGTTAGTATGTATGAAACTTTCTGCCACAGCATTTTTTTTACAGAACTTTTATGAGTTTACAGATTTTATCCATTGTTATGCAGAAAAAAATATTGAAAGGAACAAAATAAATATCGCCAGAACTTGTTCTTTAAAGCGAAATATTAAAAAAATTGCTAAACTTCAAAATTGACACCTTCAACTTTGCTGAACTATGTAAAATTTAAAAGGCACCTTTCTGTATGATGACAGTCAAGCCCCTCCCCCAATGTAACTCGAGCCCTCCTTGATATGTCAAGCAAAAGAAGTGATAAAAAAAAAACAACTAGCATTCCAGAAAAGCTTCATGTCCTAGCTGTTTCTCATTTTACCCCTTTTTTGTCACTAGGTGACATTCTGCTGTAGATTAGATATGTGTAACAAAAAATATATAAATTAATAATACTCTGCCTGTTTTATCAAAATGACAAATAAGTGAAAAAAGTTAAAAGAAAGAAGTATGCTTAACTTTGTGTAAATAGTTGTTATATAATTTTAGGATGATTTAAGATAACCTTAAGATATTTGCTTGGAATTTTGATGAGTTTGCATAATTTAAATCTTAAAATTAGATATGATTTAAAACAGGTGATTATTTAATTTTGGTAGATAAAGCAAGCTAAAGAAAATATAATTTGAGTCTGTAGGAAAGTCGTGTTTCCCATATCAGGTTTTTCAGTTTTTAGTGCTCTGGATGAGCAGGGTATAAACTTTTCCTTCAAGGGGTCCGTGATGTGCAAAAGTGTGGGAACTGCTGGTTTATGCAATTAAAATTTTTCTCTGTGTCTTTGAAATTTGTTTCATATGTTTTTGTGCATTAATTTTTCAAACTAAGAAACAGAAATTTTCAGTGTTTTACCATCCTTTCCTTCAGTGAAAGAAAGTTGAAATATTTTTAGTTTTGATGCATCCCTTCGTTTGACACTCCACTCCGTTTATTTGAATGTTTTTTATTTTTTGACTAATTGCCTTTCTTTCTCTAAAATTTTAAAATTGTGAATTTCTATAATTATCCTGTACTCAGGTTATTTATCTGCATGTGCTTGCTGAATTTTGAGATTTGTATAATAGGATAAGATTTTAGAAAGAAGTAATGAGACAAAGTGCAATGCAACATTGTAGCATTTTCTCTTATATGCTGTGGAGACATTACAGCCATATATTTAAAGTAGTTCTGTTAGGTTGTTGCAACTTCATAGCCGATTAAAAAACCATGAGCCTTATTAATAAAATTCATTGTTTTATTGAAGAAATTTTGTGTTATCTTCTGGGATTTAAGCATATTTTCTAGTCAAAAGCTAATTGAAGGGCTCCATATATTAATAAGTGGGTGAAAAGAATATTCAAAAAACCTGATGTGAGCAGCTTTTCTTACATAATCCAAGTATCTATTTTACTGCTTTCAATGGGAAATAATGAAGGATAAGATTCACTGCACTGCACAATGTTTATTATAATGTTGAAAAGTAAATTGACATTTGGCACTTTTTTGAATGACAACATGTAAAATTATTTTGAAGTACCAAATGAACATTATTTCATGCAAACATAACTTGACAATGGAAAATATTACTAACATCTAAGCAATATACTCCTTGCAAATTTAGTGTCATTTTTGCCAATTCCGTTACATTTTTGTCAATTTGGTACCACATTAATAAACTTGCTATATTGGTGATATTTTGCAAAATTAGTTGACATGGTTGTTAAGTGTTACATATTTGATGATACTTACTACCGTTCATTTTTATGTAATTTTTAGGTACATTTATTTGAAAAATGTGTAATATATCGAGAACGGTTCAAACTAGCATTCTAAAGTTTGTGTCACTTATTTTAAAATAAAAATTTGAATACAGCATGATTATTTTTTGAACATTATTAAATGTCCTGATATTTTTATGATTTAAAAAAAAAATTCATTTGTAAATTTGGTAGTCTTCTGAAAGTTTGATTGCGTTTAAAATAAATAGGGTTCCAGTATTCATGGATTGTAATAATCATACCAAATTACATTCAGAATGCTCTATTTGTTCGTGAGATATCATATCTATAGACTCATGGACATACACTAACATGTATACACACGTAAGTCCTTCCGAAAGGTTCGTGGTAGGGGAAGGAAGGTACGGTCCCTGTGGATGCCTCCCCCACTGGGTTCTGGTCTAAATTGGGTGGCGCTTTTCGGCCATCCAAACAGTTACTTTACACCTTTCTGGTCAGACGGTCGGGGTCTCAACAACAATAACATATTAATTTGCAGAAACATTCACAGATCGATTTTGCGGCAGGCAGATAAGTTCTGCATAGCATCCTAGTACTGTAAAAGTTTGTAGCAGTCGAATAGAAGTTTCGACTGAGCAGGTCGAAAATTCAAAAGCAAGTCGAATGGAGGTTCGACTGATCAGTTCGAGATCTCAAGAGCAAGTGTCCAGTCCAAATAGTGAGAGTTTTCTTCAGGACTAAAATTTATACACTCCCCAGGAGTGACCGACCATCTCATTGGTCATCGTTGGACCGGGGCTCATTTTTGGGGGGTGTCATCCATGTACGCCACATGTTTGTAATATGCACCATCATATTGGTTTTCACAGATGCCGGTGCCAAAAATTATAGTTTTTAAATGTCAACATACTGTCACCGATTTTAAAGTTATGTGCAAGTCCCCATCAGGAGTCTTCAGAAGTCAGGCGTCCTAACGGGAAACAGTATGATCTTTCCTCAGTTATAAGATATATAGAGAAATGCTGCTTCGAGTTCACTTTAGTGCAGGTGGCATAAATGGCGATAGTTAACCACCACACACTCCTCTCCTTAAAAGTTTCCAGTGAAACCATAACGCTCATTAAAACGAACATGACGGCCTAAGCATGTCGTAATTTTCGGAGACATTTTTGGCACTGAAGCGTGGTTGGTCGAAACTGGTTGTTGTTGGTGCATGTATATCATCATCATTCATATAAAATGCTGGTTTAATACGATCAAGTGCAATGTTCACTTTTCTACCTTTGATCTCTATTTTAAAAAATTTATCATTTCTCTTTAAAACCTGATATGGGTCATCATATGGAGAGGGGCACTAGTCCCCGCTGAACTATTCCGGAGGAGCCTTTGCCCCCTCTGGGAAATTTCAAGATTTTTTTCTAACTTCATATAATTTACTAAATATCAAAAAATGAAATTTTTTAAACATAAAAATAATTGAATGAAAATCTTATCAAGGTAAATGTCACATTTCAGTTCAGTCTTGTTCACATCTTCCTTACTATAGCTCCCTAAACTATCTCGCACACAAACCAAGCTCCTCTTTACTCTCAGGAAACATGTTTACGCTAATGACAAAAACTGGTTAACAGAACTTGTCCTACTGGTCACCTAATTCAAAGAGAAATGGAATATTTACAGTCATGTTATTGGCATTTCCAAAAAAAATAGCTATTTCCCTCCAGTAATAACTATAAATGATTATCACAAAGTAGAGATGACTTATTTTGTCTACCTAAAGAGATCTCATCTGTAATTACTTCTCGATTTTATATACCAGTGCCGTCTTTACAGGTGGCATCCATTCTGTTTGAAGCTGCAAACCCTGTGCATGGCATCTGTTCCGTTTGAAGTTGCAAACCCCGTGGGTAGCCTCATTCCTGGTGAGCACCTGATGTTTGGCACAGCACCGCAGTCAGGCAAGGACCAGAGGTAGCTAAGCCCCCCCTCCTCCAAGATGTATCAATGAACGGATGACATGAAGACGGGTGGCTCCAAGAGAGCCCAGCACAGTGACCAGAGGTCTATTGTACTATCCCCAAAAATGATAAAAGTCCCTAAGAAAAGAGACCAGTAGCCAAAGCAAAAATCAGCAGGCACTTGACAGGAATATCTTGCAACTCCCAGGGCTTGTTCACATGTCAACCCAAATGCTCGAACTTCGTTTTCATTTGGTAACTGGATGTATTTTCAATGGTGGGGAATCGAAAGTGCTAAAAGAATAAAGTATCTCGAGACTGGCTAGTCCTAGAGTAATGGAGTGGGTCTTATTCTTCAGCCTGAAATACAGTAGCATAGCTGCCAAGAGGGTAAAATAGTTTTGTACTATCATCCGGACAGCATACTCCAGTACTAGTGCCTAGCCTAGAGCCATCAGTGTACCATGCAATTTATTTCTTGTAGGTAGGAGTCCTCCTCCAGTTATCCTGTGAAGGGACCTGAATTTCATAAGGCTTGTCAAACGTATATCTGACAAGAATGCCATCAGATAGCATATGGAAATAAGGATGATTTATAACATTGCAGTTCAGATTACTCCAAGATAAATACCTTGAGTAATTTTTCCAGTGTTTCAGATATTTAAGTCTGTTCATGCATATGAGAGCCTCAGCTTCAATGTGCATGTAGAGTGGGTGCAATCCAAGCAAAAGTTTAAGAGTTGCAGTAGGAGTGGTTTTCATGCATCCAGAGATTGCAATACGCACCATCCTTTGAAGCCTAATTAAATCTAATTTAGCAGTTTCACATCTAATTCTGGACACACCACCATACAATGGATCCATAGGTAATGATGGGGCAGATTACCATAGAGTAAATCCAACGGATAGCCTTGGAATTCAATCCCCAGGTTTTTCCAATAGCGTTTCTGCATGACCAGAAAATTATTCTGGCTTAAGTTATGCAGTATTCAACGTGTCCCTTCCAATTGAGACCCACCCATATCAAAGTAAATTCCTAGGAATTTTACCTCCTTGGTGCAAATAAGCTTCTGACCAAAGAAGCAAATGTCTCTAAGATTAAGAATACATTTTCTTGTAAACACAACCATAGCAGTCTTTTGCAGATTAACAGAGAGACCTGCATTTTTGCACCATGACTCAACACTCCTAAGAGCAGTGGACATCATGTCAGAGACAGTATTACCAAATTTGCCTCTAGCAATGATTACAACATCAGCATATCTGACGCAGGATACACTAGAACTAGTTATGTTCTACAAAAAAGAGTCTACAACTAAACACCAAAGAATTGGTGAAAGAACACGTCCCTGCAGACAGCCTGCCAAAGCATGCACCGTCATATTATCACCAAATAAAGATATACAGATGTACCTATTAGATAACAAATTCTTGATCCAATAAAAGATCGTTATATTGATTACCTTATTATGCCTCCAGGCAAACTGCACATGTCTAAAGGCAATACAGGCTCAGTAGATTCTACAGAGAATGGGAGCAAGCATCTCAATTCCCTCCTGAAGAAGAATCGGAATGATGCTATCAATCCCCGGGGTTTTATAGGGTTTGAAAGAATTAATTGCCCAATTAACCCTGTCCAGAGTAACCACCCTCCTAGCAATATCCCACCTACTACTATCACAGGTAGGAGTGGAGCGAGCAGCAGGAATAGTGTTATGGTTATTCATCTCTGAAACTGTAAAATGAACCTTGAATAGTTCAGCAAGGGTCTCTTCCCCAGTCCCAGAATAACCACCATTTGGCAACCTAATGGTATTTAGGCTACAATTTCTGTCTTTAGACATTATCTTTACCAACTTTGCAGTGGCAGAAATGTCCTTAATGCTATTGCAGTAGTTTCTCCATTAATTCTTCTTGGAGTTTCGTACTGCCTTGTTATAGGAAGTGAGGGCAGTTTTATAAGTCTGCCACTCACCATTCTTTTTTTCCCAGAATAACCACCATTTGGCAACCTAATGGTATTTAGGCTACAATTTCTGTCTTTAGACATTATCTTTACCAACTTTGCAGTGGCAGAAATGTCCTTAATGCTATTGCAGTAGTTTCTCCATTAATTCTTCTTGGAGTTTCATACTGCCTTGTTATAGGAAGTGAGGGCAGTTTTATAAGTCTGCCACTCACCATTCTTTTTGTTTTTTCCAAGAGCTTTCTATACTTACTACGTAGGTAGCTAAGTTCTTTTGACCACCAAGGGACGAGCCTTGGGGATTCAACCTTGGTGGTCTTACAATTATTATGATAGGAGAAGATAGTGGCCTGTTGCATCTGGTCAACAGCCAAATCCAACTCAGCTGTTGAAGAATACTTACCGGATTGACTTGCAAACCTGGCATGCAGATCTTCTTTGTAGGAAACCCAATTAGTTCTTCTTGGGTTCCTACCGTCTACCGTCTGTAGTCTTGAGAGACCTTTAACAGAAAAAGTAATTAGCAATGATCAGAAAAAGTTATATCATCTGAAACATTCCAATTAATTACATTATCATATGCAATTGCATATGGTTAAGTCTATGACTTCCCTACAGTTTATTGTAACAAAAGTGGGCTTGTTGCCCTTGTTAAGAATAAAAAGATTAGAGCTAAGAATGTGTTCTAGAAGGTCATCACCACATTGGTTGCAGTCACTGCTGCCCCACACAGTGTTGTGAGCATTAGCATCGCAACCAGTGATGAGTCTTTTACCCACACTACAGTGCTCAATAAGACTAATAGTCACTTTAGTGAGAGATGAGCAAGCACATGATGTACAACATCAACTGACTTGATGCTCGCCTTTGTTATATTGAATGTCCAAGGTGGAGTGTGACTCCCCCCCCCCCCCCCCTTTACCTCTTCTATGGGCGACCATGACTTCATATTTAATAAAATGATTGTAAAAGTTAATCTAATTTGGAAATAAGAAAACATTTAACATATTGTAGTACATATCTTGTAGGTATTCATTTTACATAGGTAACATTTTAAAATCTCGTGCATTTCATCTACTCTTTGCATTTTTATGTAAAATTATTTTATTTGATTCACCAATAAATAAAACTTATTGAAATAAAACTTATGAAAATGTGAATTCTAATACAAATTTCACTTGTAATACCAATTTTTTTTGCCAAATGTTCAACCTCCCCAGTCAAAAATCTCATGCTATGCTACTGGACAGTACATAAGTCATTCCTTCAGATGGGGGCAAGGGGCCCACTAGGTCGATATGTATGTGCTTGAATCTCTGAGAAGTTTTAAGGAAAAAACCAGTGGGTGGGATAGTGTGTTGTTGAATTTTACTCTTTTGACAAGGGATGCATTTTCGCGCCCAATCTTTAATATCTTTATTCATACTTGGCTAGACAAAACGATCGCGGAATATTTTCTAAGTTTTTTATATGCTTAGGTGGGCTAAATTATATAAGTTTGAAAAAACGGTGAATCTCATCAGCGGTGGTACATAAGGATGCACCATACCCATGGATACGTCGCAAAATAATTTAGCCGATGCATTTGGAATAGCGATTCGCTTTAAGTTGATCGAGGATGTTCCTTTTAAAATTTCTAGAAGCTCTGGATCGTTGTTTTGTAAATCTGCTAGTTCTTCATAATCAATTGAACCAGGTACTGTAATCATGTTTATCCGGGACATTACGTTGGACGGGATGTTACTAGTATCCTCTATATGACATATATTGGTAGTAAATTCCGATATAAATGCAAGTTAGAGTAAATCCCATTCTTGTTAGTACCCTCTATATGACATATATTGGTAGTAAATTCTGATATTTGTAAGTTGCTGATTTTGGCGAGGCAAACATTTGCCATTTTTTTGTTGAAATTCAAACATCAGTGGCTTGTGATCAGTAAACAGGGTGAAATTTCGCACTTCCAGCATATGCCTGAAGTACTTGATAGCCGAATACGCAGCTAAGAGTTCCCTGTCATAAGTACTGTATCTTTCCCCTGCAGGGGATAATTTCTGTGAGAAGAAGGCCAGGGGTTTGATACCTTTATCAAGAATGTGGTTCAAAGAACCACCAATTGCAAAATCTGATGTGTCGACATATAAAGTCAAATTCACGTCTTTAGCAGGGTGTGCAAGTAGCATTGCCTCAGCTAATTGATTTTTACATGCTAAAAATGCGTTACCCCCTTTAGATACTCATTGAGGGGTTTTGCATATGCACTGCATGGAGTAAGTAGTGTCTCCGATAAAAATTCATCATGCCGAGAAAAGCACATTTGTTCACATCCCAATCACACACCCCAATTGTTTCAGGTTGAAAGCCCAGTATGAGATTTTGGCCTAAGAAATACACAACTCATTTTTGTCAGCAATGAACTTTATTGGAGATGAGAAAAAAAAAACCAAGCATGCTCATAATGGATAAAACATTGCTAAGCCCTGAAAAACATACTACTCTTTCTCAAAACACACCACAGCAGGTACCACATTTGCAAGCAAGTGAAGTGAAAACAACTGCTGCCTGGCTTGCAGCAGAGCATCATGGGATTGGTGTGACATTATAGTCAATCCCATTCTTGTTAGTGAGGCAGAAAAATTTGCATATATAGATTATTTAGAGACACAAATAAATGCAAAAACTAAATACATTATAAAAGAAATAAATACAGTGGTAATATATGGCCATATATTAAACCTTTTACACAAAATAATATCCAAAAATATACCTAACAAAATTAATAAAAGCTAACATTCTCCCCTTTTTTTAGATATTATTGAAAAAAATACAATTTTCAAGTTTTTCAAAATTATTAAATATGTTAAACATTTTGTAAAAATATCTGCAGCATTTTCTTAAGTATTTACATTTTTCATATCAAAAATATTATTATCATACAATTCTCTTACAGTGGTAGCATATATCTATGTGCTTTGTGTGATTATTTTCAACAGCGTTTTTACAAAAATAAACAGCACTTTGATTGTCGCACATCAAACCTGGTTTTGAAAATTTAATGTCAAAAGTTGGCATTCTTCAAGTATTCTGCTTACCCATTGAAGTTCTTTTGCCTCTTCTGACAGGGCAATATATTCTGCCTCCATTGTAGACAAGGCAACACATTTTTGTTTACATGTTTTCCATGTAAAAGGAACTTCCCATAAAAAAGCAATAAAACCACTTGTAGATTTGTGGTCATCAACACATCCTACCCAGTTGGAATCTGTATAACACATCAAGTTTGTTGTTCTAGCATTTGAAAGATTCATACAAAAGTCCACTGTTGATGCTACATATTGCAAAACTTGAACTGCAACCTTCCAGTGGATCAGGCCAGGATTACTGTTAAACTGGCTTAAAGTTGTCACTTGAAATTGGATATCTGGTCTCGATCTGGATGCCAGGAACATTAAATTTCCAATTAATTCCCGAAAAGGGTATTGTGCCATAGTTTTCTTGTCACTTTCAGTATTTGGACAATCTTTAGAAATCACTTGTCCAAAACTCATTGGAACTTTCCTTTTTAAGGATGCTGTGATATTGAACTTCTTCAATATTTTATAAATATAACCCTTCTGATGCAAATAGATACCTTCTTCCGTTTTGTCAAATTCGACCCTTAAAAACTTCTTTATAGGGCCAAGATCCTTTACCATAAACATCTTCATAATCATATTCACTACACGCTGCATCTCATCATTCTTGGCAAATATGGCAAAGTCATCTACATATACTAAAATAAAAGCACTTGATTTATAGGAATATATACAATTACTGTACTTGAATTTTATAAAACCACATGATTTAAGAGCTTTATCCAACTCCTTAAACCATTCTCTGCCACTCTTATGTAATCCATATAATGTTCGTTTGAGCGGTAGAACTGAATCTTCAAAAGGTTGTTCTTCATAGCCTTGTGGTTGCTTCATGTAAACCTCTTCATGAAGTGGAATGCAAATAGGCACTTTGTACATTCAAATGTTTGTGAATCCAACCGTATAAAGTTACCAGCAGAATGAAAAATAGGCATACTAGTGTAAAATTTATAACTGGGGAGAAAGTTTCTGTATAATCTAGCTCTTCTATTTGCCCCAAACCTTGAGCAACTAAACGTGCTTTGTATTTTTGAATATCTCCTGCTGCATCTTGCTTCACACTGTATACCCCGCGGCAACCAATAACTCTTCTTTTCTGTGGACGAGGAACTAGTTCCCAAACTTCACGCTCTAATAATCTTCATTTCTTCATCCATAGCCCTCTGCCATTGCATCTTAGATGGACAGGATACTGCTTCTTTGTAGTTTCAAGGAACCTCAATGCACATTGCTGAAGATTCAATAGCTCTTTGGTCAGACCCGTCTACTTTTGTTGAAAAATTATATTCATTTTGATCAAATGGTAATCTTTCTTGTCTGCAATAGTCTTCAACTTCCCTCATGCTTCGTAAGTGAATTTCTAGTTTTGGATAATAATAGACATCTACACGACCAACAGTTTTCTTTCGAACTGTAGCCACTCTCTTCCACTGTTGTGTGTCAGTTCTAGTTTCTGTAATAACCTTCAATTAAATTATTAATTAAATATATAAGAGAAACAGGTGAATATAAATTTGCTTTAGTAGATTTATTGGGACTAGACGTATCTTTCTTAGTTAGTTATCCTGATTACTTAGTTAAAAAGAAAATATTTATGAAAAAATATAATGAAATTAAGAAAATTTTTGATTTTTTTAATTTGAAATATAATAAAAATAAAAATGATTTTAAGCTTAAGAAAGAGAAGAAAATTAAAACAGTTACAAATTTAAAAAGATTATTTACTCCTGATCTTACAGAACAATTGAAACAATTTATTAATGAACCTGAAAATAGACATAAACTATTTGATTATTTTGGTTTAAAATATAAAGATGATAAATTGATAAAAAGGAAAGAAAAAAAAAAGATTAAAGTAGAAACAAATATTGAAACTTTATTTAAACCAGATTATGAAATTATTGAAATAAGAGAACAATATATTAAAAAATATATGATGCATAGAAAACAATATAAAGTTGTACAAATAAATAAACTAAGACGAGAACAATATCATAACATTTTAGGAGATTTATTCAGAAAAGCAATTGAAAAACTCTGATGTGGGCAGCACATGACTTTCCCTGCAGACTCAAATTCATATTTTTTTTTCTTTAATAATTCATTAAATTGAGTTTAATTGCACAAAATAATACTAAATTTGCATTTTTAATTCAATTTCTGTTTTTATTTGGTAATTAGACATTTTTCTAAAAGTGGCATAACTAAATGCGAAAAATCTCAAATATCTCGAGAATGGTTAGTCCTAGAGTAATAGAGTTGTTCTTATTATTTTCCTCATCAAAAATTACGTATAAAACAAGCATTTAATTGATATATTTGAACATACATAACTTTTTTTAGATTTTTCGATTTTTGAGGGCCATTTCGTAAAAAAAGGCAGGTTGTTTTTTTCCGATTAATACCAAAATCTAATCAGCACCAGAGTATCATACAAGTAACTGTATCTACCAAATTTTGTGAAATTTGGTCAATTAGTATTTTAGCAAGAGTGGATACATGAAATTTTTATGGGCCATTTCGCAAAAAAAGGCGGGTTCTGTTTTTACGAATCGTACCAAAAACTAATCAGCACCAGGGTCATACCCAAGTGACTTACCTACCAAATTTTATGAAATTCGGTCCATTAGTTTTTTAGTTAGAGTGGATACATACATTGCACATACAGACACACACACAGACGTCACGTTAAAAATGGTTTTTTCGTATTCTCGAAACGTGTAGATCCGTCGAAAACTCGAGTTGTGATTTTCGGCATGATTCCAATACTTTCCCTATACATTACCATGTATTGCAGGGAAAGTAAAAATCTGATGTGGGCAGCACATGACTTTCCCTGCAGACTTATATCCACGTTCTCTTTATGTTAATTAAATTTAATTCACTTTTAATTCAATTTTCGTTCTTATTTGCTAACTGGACTTATTTTCAAAGGTGGCGTAAAGAAAATACGAAAAAACTAAAATATCTCGAGAACGGCTAGTCCTAATGTAATGGGATTGGTCTTATTCTTTTCTTCGTTAAAATTTGCATATAAAACAAGCATTTAATGGATATATTTGACCATATGTAGTTTTTTATTTTAGATTTTGTGATTTTTGCAGGCCATTTTGCAAAAAAAAGGCAGGTTATTTTTTTCCGAATCGTACCAAAATCTAATCAGCCCCAGTGTAACCCACAAGAGACTTATCTACCGAATTTTGTAAAATTCGGTCCATTAGTTTTTTAGCTAGAGTGGATACAAACTTTTGCGGACCATATCGCAAAAAAAGGCGGGTTCTTTTATCCCGATTCGTATCCAAAACTAATCAGCACCAGATTCGCCCACATGTGACTTATCTACCAAATTTTATGAAATTGGGTCAATTAGTTTTTTAGTTAGAGTGGATACAAAATCTGCACAGACATACAGACACACATATTCACAGACACAACGACACACACACAGACGTCATGCTAAAAATGGTTTTATCATATTCTAGAGGTGTCAAAACGTGTATTTCCATCGAAAACTCGAGTTGCGATTTTCGGCATGATTCCAATACTTTCCCTATACATTACCATGTATTGCAGGGAAAGTGAAAATCTGATGTGGGCAGCACATGACTTTCCCTGCAGACTTATATCCACGTTCTCTTTATGTTAATTAAATTTAATTCACTTTTAATTCAATTTTCGTTCTCATTTGCTAACTGGACTTATTTTCAAAGGTGGCGTAAAGAAAATACGAAAAAACTAAAATATCCCGAGAACGGCTAGTCCTAATGTAACGGGATTGGTCTTATTCTTTTCTTCGTTAAAATTTGCATATAAAACAAGCATTTAATGGATATATTTGACCATATGTAGTTTTTATTTTAGATTTTGTGATTTTTGCAGGCCATTTTGCAAAAAAAAGGCAGGTTATTTTTTTCCGAATCGTACCAAAATCTAATCAGCCCCAGTGTAACCCACAAGAGACTTATCTACCGAATTTTGTAAAATTCGGTCCATTAGTTTTTTAGCTAGAGTGGATACAAACTTTTGTGGACCATTTCGCAAAAAAAGGCGGGTTCTTTTATCCCGATTCGTACCCAAAACTAATCAGCACCAGATTCGCCCACAAGTGACTTACCTACCAAATTTTATGAAATTCGGTCAATTAGTTTTTTAGTTAGAGTGGATACAAAATCTGCACAGACATACAGACACACATATTCACAGACACAACGACACACACACAGACGTCATGCTAAAAATGGTTTTATCATATTCTAGAGGTGTCAAAACGTGTATTTCCATCGAAAACTCGAGTTGCGATTTTCGGCATGATTCCAATACTTTCCCTATACATTACCATGTATTGCAGGGAAAGTAAAAATCTGATGTGGGCAGCACATGACTTTCCCTGCAGACTTATATCCACATTCTCTTTATTTTAATTAAATTTATTTCACTTTTAATTCAATTTTCTTTCTCATTCGGTAACCAGACTTATTTTCAAAGGTGGCGTAGAGAAAATGCAAAAAACTAAAATATCTCGAGAACGGCTAGTCCTAGTGTAATAGGGTTGGTCTTATTCTTTTCTTTTTTAAAAATTACGTATTAAACAAGCATTTAATAGATATATTTGAGCATACGTAATTCTTTAGTTTAGATTTTGACGATTTTTGCAGGCCATTTTGCAAAAAAAGGCAGGTTATTTTTTTTTGAATCGTACCAAAATCTAATCAGCACCAGGGTGTCCCATAAGTGACTAACCTACCGAATTTTGTGGAATTCGGTCCTTTAGTTTTTCAGTTAGAGTGGATACAAACTTTTGCAGGCCATTTCGCAAAAGAAGACGGGTTCTTTTATCCCGAATCGTACCCAAAACTAATCAGCACCAGACTCGCCCACACGTGACTTACCTACCAAATTTTGTGAAATTCGGTCCATTAGTTTTTTAATTAGAGTGGATACAAAATCTGCACACACAGACGTCACACTAAAAATGGTTTTTTCGTATTCTAGAGGTCTTGAAACGTGTAGACCCGTGGAAAACTCGAGTTGCGATTTTCGACATGATTCCAATACTTTCCCTATACATTACCATATATTGCAGGGAAAGTAAAAATAGAAGGAAAAGTTGATATTATTGTACATAATCCTCAATTAAGTCAACCAGTCCTAAAGTGATGACAACCAGGGATGCATATGATATCTATCTAGATGTTTTAACTCATAAAATAGAATGTAAAGAGTTGATATTAAAGACTGTATATTTGATTTTAATATCATTCTGTTACCAAAAGGAGGAAGACATAAAGCTGTAAAATTACTGAAAGAAGATGATATTGTAAATAAACGGAGTATTTGTTAATGAAAAAATAATGATAACATCTGTTTAGCTAGATCTATAGTAACAGCTCTATCTATTCAAAATCCTGAACTTTTATGTGAAAAACTAGCACATGAAAAGTTTTCAAAATTTGATGTTAAATACATAACAAGAAAGATCAATCATGCTTAAAGCATTGATTATGAAACACTTTCCAACTTCAATGCAATTTTATTTAAAGAAGTCGAAAATGCAATACATTCCTCGGTAATATTTTAAAACTTATCACGATACTAAATTGATTTATTATATTTGAAAACTTAGACCTTCATTGAAAAAAATGAACTTCATTCAAAAGACGGCATTGAAATATAAATTGCGTGGTTTAAATATCTCTAAAATGCAATACATTCCACGGTAATATTTTTAAATCTATCATAATACTACGATAATTTATTATATTTGAAAACTTCATCGAAAACAACTGAAATTCATTCAAATGACGTCATAGAAAAAATAACACGCCTGGATCTCTCTATAAAAGCAGGATTTCATTCATAACTTTCTCCATTTCATTCATCACAATACTATAATAATTTATTTTATTTAAAAATTAAGACCATGGAGCTACAATTCATAAACTTTATGCTTAAAACTTCATCGAAAAATATCGTCCTTCTGTTTATAAAATCAATTAATATTTCATTCATATCAGCCATGCAGACTCCATGGACTGAATTATTTTGTGTTAAAGAAATACAGTAATTCTAATACAACTCATTCTACATATTTTGCTGTTTACATTTTACATAGGTGAAAAATAGGCTTAATTGTAGAAATAATCAAATTTGAATGAGAATTTAAACTCAAATATATTGTCATTGTGTTGTTTTAGTATGTAGATGCACAGAATTTAAGCAGAAATAAAGTAGTTTTAGGATGGATACAACACTCAATAAGAATTAAAAAGAACTTTAAAAAATCACGAATTCGAAACAAGATGGATGCCATATCTCATTTTGAAGTGGGTCATGTGATCGTTTCATATCATGGTCACGTGATCGTTTCATATAAGATGTGTAATTATTATTTTAATTTTTATTTAAAAAACTACTGAATATATTTAGCTGAATTTTTTTTTATATATTTTATGGAACAATTTGACTATTACCTAAAATTTTCGAAGCAATTTGTGAATTTTAAATCCGCTTAAAAAATGTTAGAAAAATTAGGTCCCATAGGGCTCAATGTATTTCATTTTTTCAACCCGGGTTCAATCCAAAACTAATTGTGTGATATTATTCATTTATATTCCCATAGGTCCTACAGACCGTCTGAAAAACATACTAAAATTTCATTTTGATTAAGTCATTTTTACGGCAGTTATCGTGCTAACGGACGGACAGACAGACAGACAGACAGAATGAACAAAGTCATAAACACTTTTCAACTTTGTTGTAAAGTGTTAAAAATGGGTAGATTATTACAAAAAACATTAGCTGTGAAATTGCAGGAAATGGTCAATATTCCTTTAAAAATATGCAATATAGAGCATGTTAAACAATTTGAAGAATTCTTAGATATTCAAATAACTATATTTTGTAGAGAGAATGTTAATGAAAAAATATACAGTGGTACTATAAATCTACATGTATTTACATATATAAAAAAAGAAATCATTTTGATGTTATTACATCTGTTACTGGATTTTTAGGAAGAAATAATTATTGTGATAATTATTGTAAAGTTAGTTATAAAAGAAGCAATCAACATAAATGTCTTTTAAAAGTATGTTAGATGTTTTGTAAAAGACAGTAATTGTGAAGGAAAGAAAATTTACCATAACTGTTTTAGATCTTTTAAAGGTAAAACGTGTTTTGAAAATTATAAAAATAAATCAGAAAAAGAAAAATTTTCAGTTTGTGAAATATTATAGAAATGTTTAAAATGTAACAGAAATATAAATAGAATTAAAAGGAAACCTGAAGATCATAAATGTGGAGAGAAACAGTGTAAAACTGTTAGAAATGGGATTCAGAAGATCATAAATGCTATATGAAACAAAAGGATGCAAAAGGAGAAACTTGTAAAAAGAATTGTGCCAAAAATGTTAAAAAAAAAAAAATGGTGTGATAAATGTAAGTATTCAGGATATACAGAAAAATACATGTTTTTTGAAGTTGTGAAACTAATCAAGAGACTGGAAATCATGAGGTCAATTTGGTAATCAATCATGATTTTGAAGGCAATTAAACCATATTTTATAATGAAAATGATTATTGTAAATGGTTATTTGATAAGAAACATTTTGATTATACAGTATTAGCTCATTATGGAAAAGGGTTTGATTTTCAGTTTTTAGCAAAATATTGTTTTAAAAACAAAATTAAAGTATTTACAATATATAAAGGAAATAAATTTATATATATGCAAGCAAATGAATATAATATAAGATTTGTTGATTCTATTAATTTTACAGGCATTTCTTTAAGATATTTTCCAAAAACATTTGGATTGAATGAATTAAAAGGTTATTTTCCTCACCTGTTTAACACCTGTTAATCAAAATTATGTTGGTAAATATCCTGAAAAGTATTATTATGGTTATGATACAATGACTTGAAAACAAAGAGAATCATTTGATAAATGGCATGAAACTTTGAAAAATGGTACCTTTCACTTTCAAAAAGAATTATAAAATACTGTAGATCTGATGTAGATATTTTAAGAAGAGGATGTTTAGAATTATTTTTAGAAATTGCTAATATTGATCCTTTTAAATATGTTACTTTAGTAGGTGTTTGTATGGCTACATTTAGAGATAAATTTAAAAGAAAAAAACCACAATAGCTATAGATGATGATGTTATTCAAAAAGATCAATATCCATTGTTTGGTTAGATTATCAATCTAAAAAACATGATATTAATATACAACATGCTTAATTAAAATTAAGAGATTTAAATCCAGGGGATTATAAACTGATATCATTGAGAAAAATCCATACCAAATATGGTGATTTCACTATTGCTAAATTAGAAGTTGATAATGAAGAAAAAGAATACTTTCTAAAAAAATGCCACGGGAAAACTTTCAGATAAAGACATTAAGAGAATTAATAAAGGTGATTATATTTTTAGTTATAAAGGTAAAATTGATGATAAATATTATGATTATGAACTAAAAGAATGTTTAATATTTATTTGTTTTTTATCTTCCTTATTTCATATTTTAAAAATCAAGGACACTCCGTTTTGGAGATCCTCATTTTTTTTATTTCTTTAAAAAGTATAGTTTTTATATAAAATTAGTCTAATTTGATATATTTTACATTTCATCTTTTATTTTAATTTTTAAAATTAATGAGAGGGCCTTGTTTTGAGGTTCTCTCTCTCTTTTTTTTTTTTTTTTGCATTTTTTAACTTTTTTCATGCGTGCCCACTTAGAACTCTTTATTTTTCAATTATGTATTTTTTGTTTAAAAAGTATACTTTTTGTAGTCTAGAAAAAATTTTTGACACCTTCAAAAATACTTGATTTTTAACTCATTTTATATCAAAAAGGTCTCAGTGAAGTTCAAAAAATGATTGTTTTGAGTAAAAGTAGTATATAGGAAGGGTGTTTCATAGCCCCCCCTCCCGGTATACTACTAGTCTGTACTGTACCATCGGAATATACATCTTCCCCTTTCGTATCAATCCCCTGGGCACAACTTTTACTTTCAGTAGCCACTCCTCCTCTAATTTCACATGTCGGTTCCTAATTGAGCGATTTTGATTCTGCTGGTGGCTATAGTCTCATTATTTGCACATGTGACCTGGATATGCATATTTATTGTGTCAGCTCCCCGGGCTTAACTTTTATTTCAGCTAGCCTCCAAATTTCTTATTTCGCCTCCTAATTGAGCGATTTAGATTCTGTCTGTGGCAATAGTGTCGCCCGGCATTTGTATGTATTACTTGGATATACATACTTATTGTGTCAAACCTCTGGGCCTAACTTTTACTTTAAGTAACCTCAATTTCATATTTCTGTTTTACAAAAAATGCATCATCTTGGTTCCTGAAATACTCGTGTACCACATTTCAAGACCATACGATGCAGAAAATGTAAACTTACATTTTCCGCTACTGACCTTACACACACATCAACACGTAAACATCGTCTGTTATGTAATATGAAACAACCGTGGTGGAAGGGGGCAGACCCCCCCTTTTTTTTATATTTACATTTTTATCTATCTTAGTCACTCTTTCTCCGATTTTGATTGAATTTTCACACTGTCTTTTCTACTCTGCAATGGACCCACTCAATCTGCTCAC
Organism: Amaurobius ferox; assembly: GCA_951213105.1. NCBI lineage: Eukaryota > Metazoa > Arthropoda > Arachnida > Araneae > Amaurobiidae > Amaurobius > Amaurobius ferox. The sequence continues at coordinate 133,602,188 of OX578133.1, read as the reverse complement.
TCTAAACTTTCATCCACTTCTGTTGTTTTACAAGTTTTGCACCCGCACAGTGGGCGAACTACTTATTGCTATAAAAACCTGTAGCTATATATAGTGACTACTAGTAAGCAAAACTCGCTAGTATCTTTTTAAAGACGAATAGAGATAAGCATAAAGCATAAGAATTTTCTATAAATTCCAAATTCATTCTTAAGCATATATTAAAAATAATTCTTTCATTTCTACATATAAACAGCAGTAGATTTAGTTGGTTTTCGCTCTCTAATTATTTTACTGTTTGGGTTTCAGGGATGGTCAGGTACAAAACTGTTTCCCATAGAGTGTATATGACAAAAATTGTGTGCATTTTGGGTGTAAAAATGTTTGCGCTAATTATACAAAAACATACTGCGCATATGACTGAGAGTATCTTAACATATGACTGAGAGTATCTTAATTTTTACAAATTTGATACAAATTTATTTATAAATGTATTTAAATGTATTAGGCTCTTATTCATTTTAAGGAAACTTGCACAGCTTATATCAGCACATGTAAAATAATAATTTAGCATACAGCTGCTTCGAGGTAATGGCAGAATCAATTTGTCAGTATCAGATTAACGACGAACTCGAAGTCTAAAAGACGTAGTTGGCACAGATACAAACAAGAAAGATCAATCATGCATAAAGCATTGAAGCAACTTCAATGCAATTTTATATAAACATCTCTAAAATGCGATACATTCCTCGGTAATATTTTTAAAATTATCACACTACATTAATTTATTATATTTGAAAACTAAAAACTTCATCGAAAAAAATGAGCTTTATTCAAATGACGGCATTGAAATATAAATTGCCTGGTTTAAACATATCTAAAATGGGATACATTCCTCGGTAATATTTTTAAAACTATCATAATACTACAATAATTTTATATTTGAAAGCTTCATCGAAAACAAATGAACTGTATTCAAATGACGTCATCGAAATATAAATCACCTCTATATAAAAGCAGCATTTCATTCATAAACAGTTTTCTATTCTCTTCATTTATCACAATACTAAATAATTTATTTTATTTAAAAACTTAAAACCATGGAGGTACAAGTAATTTAACTCTATGCTTAAAACTTTATCGAAAAATCGTCTGGTTCTCTGTGTAAAATGAATGAATGTTTCATTCATATCAGCTGTATTGCAGACTCCATGAGCTAAATAATTTTGCGTTAAAGAAATGCAGCAATTCTTATACAACTCATTCTACATCAATTTACTTTCTCCATAAGTGAAAATTAGGCTTCGTTGTAGAAATAATCAAAGTTTGATGATCATATAAACTCAAATATATTGTAATTGCATTGTTTCAGTATGTAGATGAACAGAATTTAAGCAAAAATAAAGCGGTTTTAGGATGGATACAACACTAAATATGAATTAAAAAGAACTTTAAAAATCACGATTTTGACACAAGATGGATGCTATATTTTATTTTGAAGTGAGTCATGTGATCTTTTCATATAAAGGATGTAATTATTATTTTAATTTTTATTTAAAAAACTACTGAATATATTTTGCTGGAATTTTTTTTATATATTTTATGGGATAATTTGAATATTTCTTAAAACTTTTGAAGCAATTTGTGAATTTTAAATTCGCTTAAAAAATGTTTGAAAAATGAGGTCCCATAGGGATCAATGTATTTCATTTTTTCAACCCGGGTTCAATCCAAAACTAATTGAGTGATATTATTCATTTATATTCCCATAGGTCCCACAGACCGTTTGAACAACATACTAAAATTTCATTTTGATAAAGTCATTTTTACGGCAGTTATCATGCTAACGGACAGACAGACAGAATGAACAAAGTCATAAACACTTTTCAACTATGTTGTAAAGTGTTAAAAACCGAGGGATATATATGCATAAATACATAAGTCCCGTTCACATGCATATTATAAAGCGGGCAAAATACCGGTTTGAAAGAGGATTGAAAGGAGGTAAAATTATGTTCCTTCTTATTTGAGGGAACGAAGGGGGTAGATTGGGAATTTTTACCCACAATTCCATGCGCGCAGCTTCGATTTCTTGAAAAACATGGCAGATACTGAGATATCTCGTGGACCTCGTATACAAATTCTATCTGAAGATTGTACAATAATGATGAATATGAATGATGAGAACTACGAATTTGGCGGAGTATCTCTTAACTTAGCAACGTATCTTAAACTTTGCCAAATTGACGGAAATGTCATGCCAAATTGATAAAAACGACTCAAATCAACGAAATTAAATTTGTTTTTTTAGAAGAGAGTACTGAAATTATGTTTCGTTAGCATTTGTCTGTCAGTCCATCCATCCCACTTAGTAACACATTTAGCGAATTTTTAAAATGTCACCAAATGGATAAAAATGTTTGTAAATCCATAAAAATATCATGAACATGATAAAATTGCGCTTAATAAATGAAATTAATTGTGTTTCGTTAGGGGATAGTATTGTTGTTGTTGAGACCTAGACCGTCCGACCTACCAAAAAGGTGTAAGGTAACTGTTTGAACGGCTGGGAAGTGCCACCTAATTTATACCGGAACCCAGTGGGGGAGGCATCCACAGGGACCGTACCCTTCTTCCCCTACCACCAACTTCTCGGAAGGACTTACGGACCCACATGCTTAACGTGATTGTACTCCGCGTGAACACTGTGGCAGTGGCGGGAATATCGAATCCGGGCCTACTGAGTGCAATTCTCGCGCACTAACCACTGGGCTACCGCACCCTAGGGGATAGTATTGTGATGATGTTTCTTCAATTTGTCGCAAAATTGGACTATCAGTTCTACAGTTCCACCTGGCGATAAATTTGGCGATATTTTAAATTATTGCTAAATTGACGAAAATGTCACCAAACCTTCCATGGAGATAGTATTATTCAGATGATATGATTTCCAACAATTTATTTGAAGCAAATGATATCATGTCGTTTAGCAACGGATGTAAATCCAATGTGTTATGCGGCATATGATTTTTATTAAATCTTTTCCGATTTGAATAATAAAGATACTATGTATATAAAATAAATGTCATTGCCATTGCATTTTTGACTAGATAATATCAATTGCGGTCTTCAGGTTTAAACATTATTATTATTGACTAACAGCATACCCGTTCTTCGTATGGAGTATGTAATATAAAGAAATTTATAATTCGCAATCATGTGCAAATTCTGTTAAAATATTGAATTTATTGCTCCTAGAGAGAAGTTTAAGAATATCTGTTCTCACTATGCAAAATTATCTTCACGGGCAGATCTGAAGAATAAAACATCCTGGCCCCTTTTGTAAGCAAATTTACAAAAAGAAAAAGGAATTGAATCAATATATGCAACCTTGTTACTACTTATATTGTCACAGATTAGAAAATATGTCAGTGTGTTAGTAGAAGATTACCCGTATTACAAAATGAGTCTCAAAAATCTTTGCCAAAATAAAATAGATGACGTAATAAATTGAAAATATCAATAATCCCCGTACTCTTTATACCAGAAGGTCGTAATTGACTCCAATATATGCCAATATATATCAAAACATATGCCAATATACCTGTACTACTTATATTCTCGTAGATTAGAAGATATACACGTGTATTTGTAGAAGATTATTCGTACAACGTACAATATATGAGTTTAAACAATTTTTGTCATAATAAAACAATTGCATAATAGCATTAAAATATCAATAATCCCCGAAAATATCAATAATAATAACATTTAAACCTGAAGACTGTAATTGGTATTATCCAGTCAAAAATGCTATAAGAAAAATCAAATCGTTCTTTTCTAAAATATATTTTTATAGCCATTTATTTATTATTCAAATCGAAAAAATTACTTATTATTCAAATCGAAAAAATAATAATTAAAATTAACAGACAGATGTAATTTATTGCGTTTCTGAGCAACATTATATAAGATAGAATCTTCCTCATAAACTGCGAAATTAAATAACCATTTTGATTTCTTTATACTTTTGTTCAGTAAAAGTTTATGAAAAATAAACCATGGAGATAGATATCCCATTTAAATCATGTTTCAAACAATTCATGTTTTTAGAAAGTGACTAATTAGCGCAAAAAATCTCCCAACAAACTCAAAGATAAAGTTTTAATTCACTTTCAAATGATTTTCAAGCTTTTCGTTTGGATAAACCATGGAGTTAGAGAGTAGAACTCCTAGGAAAAAGTTTCGTTTTTCATTAATATCTCGACAATCTCTGGTCTTAGATACTCATAACTTGGGCTAAATTTATGGGGGGCTACTTGAAGGCTATCCACAAAATTTCATCAAATTCGGTTCAGCCGTTCTCCCGTGATGATAAGACAAACAAAAATTTCATTTTTTACTAATATCTCGAGAACCACTGATCGTAGAAACTCCAAACATGGACTAAATTTTAAGTGGGACTATTTCCAGGCTACCTACAAAATTTCATCAAATTCGGTTCAGCCATTCTCCCGTGATGACGGGACAAACAGACAGACAGACAGATTTTTAATTTTATTTATATAGATATTTTCAAGGATTATTGATATTTTCAAGTTATTATGCTATTGTTTTATTATGACAAAAATTGTTTAAACTCATATATTGTACATTGTACAAGTAATCTTCTGCAAATGCATGGGTATATCTTCTAATCTACGAAAATATAAGTAGTACAGGTATATTGGAATCAATTACGACCTTCTGGTATAAAAATTACAGGGATTATTGATATCACTCGGATTATTGATTAACACTCGGACATATCTTCTAATCTACGACATTATAAGTAGTACGGGTATATCTTCCCATATAATTTTAGCACTTCCATTTTGGCATATATTGGAATCAATTACTGCCTTCAGGTTTAATGATTATGGGTTTATTGATATTTTCAATTTATACATGTAATCTACTAATACAGGTTATAACTTCTAATATTCGCGTATATAAGTAGTACGGGTCCCATACAATTTTAATGCTTTTATTTTGCATATTCAATTCTATATTTTTTGTAAATTTACTTACAAAAGGGCCAGGATGTTTTTATTCTTCAGATCCGCCCGTGAAGATAATTTTGTATAGTGAGAACAGAGATTCTTAAACCTATTTTAGGAGCATTATATTAAATATTTCAACAGAATATTTTGAGTAAAAATGTCATTTAGTATACTATAAGAATTTGCACATGATTGTGAATTTTAAGTTTCTTTATATTATATACTCCGTACGAAGAACGGTATGCTGCTAGTCTGCAATGTAGCTGATATGTATGAAATATTCATTGATTTTACATAGAGAAGCAGATGATTTTAAAGCAGACTTTTTCGATGAGGTTTTTTAACTAAGCATAGAGTTAAATTATTTTTGCCTCCATGGTTTTAAGTTCTTAAATAAAATAAATTATTGTAGTATTGTGATGAATGAAAGGAATGGAATAAAAGTGTATGAATGAAATATTTGCAGCTTTTACATAGAGAGCCAGGCGATTTATATTTTAATGACGTCATTTCATTTTTTTCAGTGAAGTTTTCAGTTATAATAAATTATTGTAGTATTTTTTTTTATCCTACGCCGTACCTTGGTTTTTCAACCATCAGTCTCTGTTGGGCAGCCCAGTAAAATCTTGAACGAAACGAAAAGTCATCCTCCGCAGAATTTCTATCTGCGACGTCACTAAGCCCAGGGCAAGTGTAGAGGTGGTCACCAGTCATGTCACCAAGGCCACAAAGTGGGCATGTTGGAGAATCCAACAAGCCAAAACGATGTAAATGTTTCTGTAGAAAGTCGTGGCCAGTCTTGAGCCGGAAGTTAGCCACTCCCACAGCTCTATGGAAAGGAGAATGGGACAGGCTTCCTTAACAAAGAAGCCCAAGTCTTTCCCTTCGCAAAATCCTTGTAAAATTTTTGTCGAAAGGAGCCAAGTTTTAGTTTAACAAGCCTTTTAACAGTGTGATAGTCTTAAGTCGGGCAAGGTTGCTGTAAATTTGAACCAGCTTTAGCCAGTTTGTCTGCCAGGTTATTACCAGAGATACTGCAGTGGCTGGGGATCCACTGCAGAATGATTTGACGTCCCTCCTCCAAAAGAGCATTAATAGCCATCTGACAGTGGTACACAGTTTTTATATTGCTAAGTGTGATTGAAGAGAGTGAAGTGATGGTAACCTGTGAGTCAATAAAGATTACAATATTATACTCTCTTCCCTTGCCAATTTCGTCAAGTGCCAAAGACACAGCTTCCACCTCACCATTGTAGCTGTTACAGAATTCCCCTATAGCTTTGCTCAGCCTGAAACATTTTGAATACACATCTGTACCAGCATTTTTAATGGCATCCATAGTAGATCCATCAGTGTATACATGTAACCAATTTGATGAGGGGTATCGCTCTTCAATAGTAGCAAGGGCAGCCATCCTTAGTTCACAGTATCCGTAGAAAAACTCTTGCTCACTGGAAGAACAAGGTCAAGGCGGAAATCAACTTTATTGTTATGTCTGTGATAAGTGGAAGGAGCAAACAAGGCTTCCTTTCAATATCCAGAATATCAAATTTATCTAACAATTTGTTGACCATACTTAAAAAGGTTCTCTGAGTTTTTAACCTAGTCTGGGCAGGTGTATATGCGTTCCAAAAACCATCAGTTCTCAAAAGTTTTTCCGAAAGTTTCAAGGCAGCTCTTTGTCTCTGATCCACCAATGGTTCCAGACCATCCTGAATTTGCATGGCCTCAATAGGGGTGAAAAAAGCCCCACCAGTAATAAGTCTAAGGATATTATTTTGTACAATCTGCAATTTCTTCTGGATAGTTTCAGATGCAGTTATCAGTAGCTCAGCTCCATATTCGACTGCAGGTCTGATGTAGGACTTATAGGTGGTGCAGAGTAAGTCCTGTGAGGTGCCCCACCTTACTCCCTCAAGCCTTTTTAAGAGCCTGATTCTGGAGTTGCCAATGTCAATCATTCGATTGGCTTGATTATTCCAACTTAGCCTGGGATCTAAAGTGATCCCCAGGTATAAAGCATTTGCCATTTTAATTAATTTATTGGGTCCATAAAAACAGACTAACATCAGAAGGTTTTGTACTCAAGGTAAAACCTGGTAATTGGTCTTGTTAATATTTACAATCATTTCGTTTCCTTCAGTCCATAATAAGTATGTAGTATTGTGATAATTTAAAAAATATTACCGCTGAATGTATCACATTTTAGAGATGTTTAAATAAAGTTGCATTGCAGTTGGAAAGTGTTTCATAATCACTGCTTTATGCATGATTGATCTTTCTTGTTTCTTTACCACTTTTGATTCGGCTAATGCAAAGCGAATTTTTCAAGAAAAGGTGCAAGTCAAATAAGTAAAGAAAATGGCAGGGTAATGAGGCTGAATATTGAATTCTATATTTTAACTTCCGTACAACAATGTCTATTCATATTCATTACAATAGCGAGATTTAATCAAATATGAACCACAAACTGTCAGTTTCTCTCCCCCCACCTTTTAGAAGTGTTGAAGACCTAGACCGTCCGACTTATCCGAAGATATAGAGCATCCATTTGGACGACCGCCTTTTAGAAATGTGTAAATATTTTCGAGCATACATGAAAAAATAGCCATTGTATACACTTTTACAAGTCGCCTTCGGACTTCTTCTTACATAATAATTATATGTATGTGTATACGCAGACTGTAGCAAGGTTTATAGATACTACTATTCTAGTAGTATCTATAAACCTTGGTCTGTAGCAGGAAATCTAAGAGTAGTAGTAAGGCCATGCAATTTGGTACATGGGTACTTCGGGACCCGGGTGCACCTCAGCGTTATTTCTTTTAGTATTTTAGTTATTTTATGTTCCAAAATGTCGCAATAAGGGTTCAAAAGTAGCCCAATTAGCGGAATGTCGCGCAATTTGGCAACTATGTTTTCAACTGGAACACCAAATACAATACTTATACTATACATTTGATTAGAAATGTTTGTTGTGGTTTGCTTTTGGCCGATTTATTTAGTTTTAAAAAGAGATTTCATTTATGTATCAAGAGTTAGATCTCCATACTATGCTAAAGATAAATAAGTAACAGATGGGGGGGGGGGGGGGGAACCATTCACTATAAACATTTGAACGTAGCACCGAATAACCTTCGATTTTAAGAGTTGCCCTTTTATGCAGATGCACAAGATCCGACAATTTATTCCTGGCCTCCAGTGTCTACCTTTTAGGCTAGTGAGATATTTTTGTATTTTATTGTCTTTCTGCACATCGTTCTGTTTCAAGACGAAAGGCAGTTAAAGAAATCCCATTTTCTTAATTTTAAGGTCTATAAAAAAAAAAAAAAAAAAAAAAAATCAGATCTATCAGTTGTATCGGGAAAACACCGATATATCATTGAAATCGGTATCGGATATCAAAAGACCTCTAATTCCAATGAATAATCATCCAATCATAATCACGGGGCGGGAACATCCGTGGGTTTCTGGTTGGTCCAGTCCCCATGAACTGAATAGGGGCCGGCCCCTTATACAATAATGGTACAATCCAGGTTTTACGGCAGACACATTATTAAATAATAAGGACATGTGCTGGCTATAGAACACAGCAAGTTTTCAATGGTCGCTTAGATAAGTTTATAAGCTGGTCAAACCGAATACAGGCTGCATAACACATTGCTGCACTGCTATTGGCTGGATGGATCGGGCCGCTTATGCTGGAAGCATTCATTTTAATTTTTTTTAGAGAAGTTTTTAATAATGATTTTATTTCTGCAGAGCTAAATCAAATGTTTTGTTTACAGAGATATTTTTAACTTTTTACCATTGGTGGCAAAGCTTGGTAAAATAATTTGGAGAGACGTGAAAACAGGAACCAAAATTAGCAAATAAAATGTTTTTAATTTGTTTTGTACTTATTTGTTCATTTTAAAATAAATGTTTGTGTGGATCTTTAAAATTTGTTTTTGCTCGCTTGAATTTCCCCCCAAACATGTACTTTTTAAGACTGGCACTGTAAGGGCTATACCAGTAAATTTCAAAATCCAAAGCAAATATATCACGGAAGATAATGAGTACCAAATTTAAGCTTTCTAGCTGCTTCGGTTCTCCAATTATTCCTCACAGCATGTAACTTCCTATTATGGGCTCAGAATGGGCTTGGCCGACCAATATGGTTCCAAATCCAAGAAATCAAAATATACAACGAAATACAAGATATTCTTAATTTTAGCTTTGTAGCTGCCCTGGTTATCAAAATGGTATTAAACAGAGAGATAGATGCACTTGCTTTTCAACCTAGCCCAGGAGAAAGAGATTTTAATATCACACTAAAGGAAACATATACCACAAATCTATTCAAATTCTTGCGTATGCTGATGACATCGATACAGTGAAACCTGTATAAGTTGGACACTCACGGTTTCCTCTAAAAGTGTCCAACTTAGACAGGTGTCCAACATAGACAGTGTTGTTGTTGAAACCCAGACCGTCCAACCTACCAGAAAGGTGTAAGGTAAAACATAGACAGTGTGATGAAATTTTATTTTTCCCTTCAATAAAGCATTTCAAAATACTTTCCTTTTAACATATATAAAATACTAATGAGCCAATGGGTTTAATTAAATATTGTAATTACTGTTACAAAATACTTATGTATGTACGTACGTATGTATGTGAATCAAGGAATCTGCATACACCTACTTTTATATGTAATATGTAACGGCTACTCACATGCTGTATTTGAATTCATTGGATCAGATTGATGCAGTAATCCATTTCTATTGTTCAGAAAAGTACTCTGTCAGAAGAGTTTGTTTTTTTCTGATTCTAGATGCCCATTGTATTTCTATTTTACTGTGCACATTAAACACAGCCTTAATGTGTTCTGGCGTATTTTGCATAAAAGCATACAGTTCTAATTTTTTGACACATTGCATTGCACTTTCGTGTGTAGGAAGTTCTACATCTGTTTTTTCCTCTTCCTCTGAAGAAAACCTGTTATATAATCACTCTTGCTCGATGTAGCAACAAATGGGGATTCAATATCATGGGTTTCAAGATTTTGACAGATGCAAAATTTTGACAAGCATCGGATAACTCTTTTCTGCACGTTTCAGGAAGACACTTCAGTTCTTCATCCAGTGACTCCAATTTGAAACAGTCTGTCACTTGGCAATCAGAAGAGATGAGATCACATAGAAATCCTGTATACTTAAAACACTTAACAATCGTGTTTTCTGATAGATTTTTCCATGCTTCATAAATGCATCGGACTGCGTCTAAGACTGTCACTTCTTTGACAAATTTTGCCACATTCTCATAATTTTCTGCAGCCTGGAAAATTCTGGAAGTGGTCAACTTACAAAGGTTTTGAACTATGCTTTGTGACAAATTCTACCTAATTACCTGGTCAACATACAAGTTAGACAGATGGTCAACTTATAAAGGGTTCACTCAATGTTAAAGTAATTAAGCCATTCCGTTCCTGGTCAATTAGGTCAACTTAGACAAGTGGTCAACTTACAAAGGTGGTCAACTTCACAGGTTTCACTGTATTATAGTCAGAACCACTAATGATCTAAACGAGGCTTTTCTTGCCTTGGAAAGCGCTGCTAATAAAATGCATCTAAAAATTAGTCAAGACACAACTAAATACATGGCCTTTACCAGAAGCGAGTCTTTCCTCCTTGTATTTAAGGCTGACTTTGTACAATTTGAATCTGTTGAATTTTAACTACCTGAATTTTTTACCTACTTTTATTTAATTAACTGTAAAAATTACATTAGTTTAGAAATCCAAACTAATTATAGCTGCAAATTGCTGTTTTCATAGATTAAGAAATTTCTTCAGATCACACCTGATTGGTAGAACAAAATTACAGCTCTATAAACAAGGTACGGCTCTAACAGCAAAAGTCTAACTGCTAAGTTGACAGTTATTACATTCATCATGCGTGGGTTGAATGAGACCGCAGAGCAGGCTTAAGGAAATCCGCTAATCCAATTTATTTTGTGAATTTGCTACGAGGATCGCATGCCCCGTGAAATGGGGTTTATTTATTAGTATTGAACACACGTAGTGGCCCGGGTACACGATTGATAGCTATTTCAAAACACCACTCGGATTGCATCATTGCAATTAGATGTAGTAGAATTGTCGTTATTGCATGTATTGTACACGAATTGCATGCATACTCTAATAAAAGGTGATTCATTTTATGAAACTGCTGTGCGAATTGCATAGGTCCACACAGCGTGCTTTTAACATCATTGCATAGAGCAGGATTACCGTTATTGTACATAACTTACTCGGATTGCATACGCCCACATAGCAGTCTTATCATTATCAGTACACCTGGATATGCGATTAACAGCTACTCTATGAACGGTACCATTAGTTGTGACTTACGTGTGTAATGGATGTGTGCGATCAAAGAGCTAGAATCACTTAGATTATTCCTCGAAGTGTGCGATCGACAACTACTTTATAAAATGCACTGACTTGCGTGAGTAGTGGAGGTTTGTGATCGACAAATACTTCATCAGGGTTTGTACGGTCATTAAGAACTACTTAAATTCATATTTTGTTTTTAAGGGCCCTTAAAACTCCTTATTTTTGACAAAATCTCCTTAAAATTTTTGCCATTCCAATTCCGAAACTCAAAAGGATGACGACGGTCCGAAATCGGCACTGTGTGGAACATTTTCAAAATATTATAGATTACTATTGTTTTTGTTTGTTTTTAATTTCTTTTGCCTCAAAATACGAACATCATTAGCGGGATCAAAAGTAGGAAAAAAAGAAGCAAAACACCCCTTTTTACTTCTCTTGGAAAAATAAATAAGAATAAAGTAGAAAAAGACTGGAAGATTGTTGATTGATAGTGCACTCCCCTTTCTACATCATAAATTACTATAAGTTTCTCTTTCTTTATAAAGGCAAAATTTTGCTCAATTATTCTTTGTTTGGTATCAATTTTGGGTAAAAAGTTTAGAAAATTTGAACTGAAGTGCTTGCTCTAAAGCCAATATTTCCAAGTATAAGTATTTTAACTAAGATTCTCTTACGTTTCTTATTAACGAGAACGATATTTTCACCAAGTGTTTGCTGTTTATGTTGGGTCTGTCAAGTCAAAATACAGAAGGGAAGCCAGTGGGAGTTTCTTTGATTAGTGATCTCTGCTAAAAATTAATGGGATTAAAGAGGTCAAAAATTTTAATGAGATTGAAATATATAAGTATGTTTCAAATATAATGTTTATGTTTAAACGTTTGCCTGATATCGCTATCTCTTTTCATGTAGTTCATTTTTTCCCTAAGCATGAACCAATAAAAAATGAATGCACAATAAGTCTATGGTGATTCATTTGAAATATTATCATCAGGTTATTACTACTTTCCTTATATATAGTATAATGTATAAGGAAAGTATTGTGACGGTGTCGGAAACTCGAATTCAAGGTTTTGACGGGAGAAACATGTTTCAAGCATCCCTGAACACGAATCAGACGTTTTTAAGGTGATATCTGTGTGTATGTAATTTATCTACTATTTCTCCGTCTATAACGCATGGTGAAATTATGACGACGAATTTGATGAAATATTGCTAACTTGGCGAGTTTTTTAAATGTTACCAAATTGACGAAAATGTCTCCAAATTGATAAAAATGACTCTAAATCAAAGAAAATTACGACTAATTGATGAAAATTCAATATCTTGGAAAGAAAATAAGAATATACTATAAGAATAACCTATTCGTCTGTAACGCTTGGCCAAATTCTGGCGGGTGAGTTTTTTAAATGTTGCCAAATTGAATAAAATGTCACCAAATTGATAGAAATTACTTTAAATCAATGAAAATGACGACAGATTGATGAACATTCAATATCTTGGAAAGAAAATCAGAAAAGAAAATAAGAATAACCTATTTCTCCAACCGTCCGTAATGCTTGGCAAAAAATTGGGCGGGATGTTGCTAACTTGACGACTTTTTAAATGTTGCTAGATTGACGAAAATGTCACCAAATTGATAGAAACATCACCAAATTGATAAAAGTAAATAGAAGGCAATGTTTTGCAAAATTTTAATTCCGTCATATGACTGGCATATCTTCTAGTATATAAGAAATGCGCTTCTCTCAGCTTGTTTGTAACACTTGACGATACATTTGGCGAACCTATTTATGTAATGTTTCATTAGAAAACTATTGACACCAACTTTAGAACGAACGCTACCATGAACCGTTCTGGAGATATTGCACATTTTTAAATAAATTTATCAAAACACAGAATTAAAAGAAAGTATTAATTATTGTGAAATATGTTCACTTTTCATATGTAATATTATGCGATATATTAGTTATCATTCTCGTGGATCTAGCTTGTTCCATTCATGAGAAAAGATACTTTGGGTAATAGTTTTGTATTTGGATGCCATTAGCCATTTATCTTCTATAAGAATAACCTATTTCTTCACCCGTAACGCTTGACAAAGAATTTTTCAGAATATCGTCAACTTGGCGAGTTTTTTTAAAATGTTGTCAAATCAACGAAAATGTTGCCAAATTGATAAAAATGATCATCGAATGAAACTTTAGGGGGAGGGGCAAGATTTCTATTGGCCCTATATAAATATATCTAAATGCTGCCACATAAATATAAACAAGGTTAACATAAAATGTCTCCCCTCCCCCTTCTCTTTTTCAATGCGAGCAGGGAAAAGAGGAAACAGGCTTCAAGCAGAACAAATATTCGTTGATATCTCCCAGCATTCATTTATACAGAAAACATTCTATATGTTTATTTCTGCGTACGTTCACTGTCCGGAAAGTGTGAAAATTGAGAACTTGGAATTCTGTAGATAGAGTATGCCACTGCGTGCTTTCACTGTCTGGAAAGTGTGAAAATTGAGAACTTGGAATTCTGTGTATGGACAACGCCACTGCATACTTTCGCTGTCATGAAAGTGTCGAAAGCCCAGACCATCCGACTCATCCGAGGACTTGAGCAACAAAATGGATGGCCGGGGTCATGAAAGTGTGTAAAAATTGTGAACTTGGAAGTCTATGGATTGAGCACGCCACTGCGTCATCTCACTGTTAAGCAAACATATGAAAAATTGTACTGTGTAGTTGAAAGTCTATGAATAGTACATTCCACTGCATCGTCTCACAGTCGGGCAAACGTATGAAAAATTGTACTGTGGAGTTGAAAGTCTATGAATAGCATACGCCACTGCATCATCTCAGTAGTACTATGGAAGTCCATACTTTTGTCTCCTCCTGAAGATTTGTCTATGGTAATTTTAATTAAAATCAACACTTTGTATAGACCAATGCATATATATATACACACACTATCTGATAACACAAATTCTCTCTCTCGAATACTTCCTATTTAACATTAAATCCTTGACATTTTTATAAAACACTAATTCTCTTCTTTATTCACCCTAATTTGTTACTCAAAAATACAGTATTTCCTCTCATGTCATTTTTGTATCTAATTCTCTATACATTCTCTAGTATTTCAAAATGAACATTATTCCCCCATTTTATTATTTCATTTATTTCTCTTTATTCACCATTATACACTTTTTAGCAACAAAAATTTCTCAATATTTTAACTTATTTATCAATATTTACAAATATATTATACCTTCTCATTGAAAAAATTTTCAATATTACCACGTATTGCCATGCCATATTAAATTCTCTCGCGCATTCTGTTATAAGCAATAACGGTTCTCCTACGTATGAAGTGTTCTTCCTTTAATATAAGTGACTAGCGAGTTTTATTTTATTTTTTTTTTCAATCTGTAGAGTGAAATGACTGCTTTTCGAGTAGCTCCTGTCGTGTTTACAAATTGATCTGCCCCGTAGAATTCCCATATATCGCGGAGCCGACAGTCGTGTTACTTGTATATAGATGTGTGCTTGTCGAAAGCCCAGACCACCCGACTCGTCCGAAGACTTAGAGCAGCTGATTGGATGGTCGGAGATGTGTGCTTGTGTAAAATTACACTGTGATGTGAAAAAGAAATTCTGTGTTTGTGCTGTGCCTGTAGAGGGAAAAAAAAATGATACTGTTTCTCCAACATCTTTGTGTCCCGTATAATCTGTGGATTCACCTTAAATTTTGGATTAACATTAAATACTCAGGGCCCGCGCTAGGAATTTCAAACTGTTAGCCAACAAATTAGCCAAATTGAAAAATCATTAGCCAAATTACATGATTATTAGTCAAAGTTATCATCGTCATCGGCGAAAAAATTTCTACTTTTAAGCCAATTTTAAAATGCAGCTAACAATATTAATTTCATTCTAAACAAGATATAAAGATAGGTAGATTTAATTTCTTTAATCCTTAAATAGATTATTAATAAAAGAAATGACAAATTTATTTTATATTTCACATAGTCTCATTATCATATAAACTGGGCAAGCTTCGAATTTTTGTACCATTACACCAATTTTCAAAAGCTGTCTCAAAATTAAAATCTTTCATATCTGGCCCTTCACTATTTATAAGAATCAAGTCACTGAGATTTTTTACTTTGATGTTACTACGTAATGCAGTTTTTATAATGTTCTGTTTACTAAAGCCTCTATCAATGTTGGTTGTTGTCAATTTTCGAAATTAGTCATCGACAAAACCGCGATTTTAAAGCCACCTAAGAAAAAAAAAATTAAATAGACTAAAGAATTCGGGCAGGCGTAATGATCACATAAAAACCACAAAAATGATGAAGAAGAAACGAAAACAAGCCGAGCGGGCTTAAAAAATCCTAACAAAACTATAAACTACGATTCAACTTATGACAAAAACAGCAAACCGTAAGTTGGGGAAATCTGTAAAATCTAGACTGTCCTTGAGGACGGCTATTGAAAATTTTTGCCCGTCCTCCTAAGAATTTTTTTTCCACATTATTCATTATAACATATGTGCTTAAATACATCGCACAACAATAATAAATTAGAACAGCCTCACGATGAAGTGCTATAACTGCATATTCATACACCACCCCCACAGCACAGAATACTATATTCAGAAGGTTCACTCCCATAGGACCCTATGGCAACATTTTTAACATGGGATGTCGCATAGACACTAGAGCTCGTGAGTTGGACCAACTGAACTACGATGCGTCTGCCAGATTTGGCGCATTATCGCTCGCTTGGCGAATTTTTTTTTTAAACGGGAGGGGAACAAAATGTTGAGGACTGTACTTTTATAATTTTTGAAACTATAGAAATGATCAGGATTTAAAAATACATTAATCTGCAACATAAATATATTCATTAGTTTAAGTAAATTTAAATAAACATAGTTATATATTTAATTCAAATAATCATAAAATAGATTAAAAAATAGACACATTGCATTGTCTCACTATAAAACATAATGCACAAAAAATTACAAGCTAACATACTCAAAAGACTGAAGTATTATATAATATTTTCAGTCTAAAAAGTATACTAGCGTGTTGATTGTTAATTACTTGATCCTTAATTTGTTCTGGGATACTGATAATAGACTTTTTTTTTAAATATAAAAGTATTCATATAGTAAATATGAAATTTACATAAATGCACTATCGAAGTTGTGGAACTCAATCATTAATTACCTGAGGGGGGGGGGGGGGGGTGAATTTTCCACCATAAGGCACTTAATAAAAATTTTACATAAATATATACACATACAATATCACATTCAACTAAGAAAAAGCTATCCAAATATCAATTATTTCACATTTTATAAAAATACGGAAAATATTTTTTAACTAATTATACCACTACCTCTTAAAATTTAGTCTAATCCGGCAGTAATAACACAGCACTAATTTCGTATGATGAATACATGTATACTTATATGAACACGTGTATACTTATGAACACGTGTATACTTATAATGAACACGTATGTAGGATGGTGATAACTAAAATTATTTCAATTTTAATAAAAATAAATTACATACCCTGTAACGCAACCAGTTTTCTTTTATCAATCCATTTCTATGAAATGATTTAAACACTTAACAAATAATCTTTTTTCACGTTACTCAAACCACGCTAGTCTGTTCTAAGTTTTCGTCGAGCGAAATAGGGTTATAACATTGAAAATTGTGTTGGACCCAAATCAGACCATCGCCAAGAGCTTGCCAACCCTCGTTTTGGTCTATCTCTAATAGCCGCCGTGAAAACAAAACTATCGAGAGTGGCAGGTCTGTTATAGGCTGTGCCCCACAGCGCTACCGCCATTCCGCAGAGATCAAACTCGCCGAGTCTCTGATAAAGGACTGAACCCGGCGGAATTCCGATCTATGGTGGGAGTAGACGGTAAGAGATGTAATGAATCTCTCCTTTTTCCAATGTTTGGTAACTTGAAGGAGCAGTAAATAAATAATCATATAAATCCTCTTGTCTCTAAGCGGTTTAAACCTCATTGACAATATTAGTATCTAGGGAATGTGACTGAATCAAGATTAAAATCTTCTTGGACTGAATAGATGTTTCATACCTTAACTTCAGTTGTCAGACAACTGGAACAAATGCCATGAATGAATTGTAAATGTATTAGTTAAACCAAAGTGGGGAGGAAAAGAAAATATTTTTGGTTGAAACTAGAAGAATCCATTCCAAAAATTCAAACTTGTTACGTACTCTGGTCTATTACAGCAAATGGAAATTTTATAGCTTGGGTTTTAAAAAGTTAAAAGGGGATAGCGCTCTGCACGGGTTTAGGCTTAGGTCCAGGCTGGGCTTGAGCTTTCTACTGTTTCTGGCCGGGTTGATTCCTATATATATATATATATATATATATATATATATATATATTTATTTATTTTTTCCCCCTTTAATGTCCTTTAAGACCGGGACGAACATATTTATTTTAAAAAATTCTTCAATGGATTTAAATTGAATGCATGAACTTATTCCGTTTATTTCAGCTATGTAAATATAAGTGTTATAGAAAACAAATTCAATTCTCCGTACAAATTGTTCACAAATTTGCTTTTAACATATTTGAATACAAATCATTTCGGACCTGTCAAGACGCAGTGGCAGTTATCTTTAGGCCGAGTTCATTCTACATTTATAGATTTCTTCGGGTTTGACCCGGGTTTAAGCATTGGTATTCTCGGTCGGTGAAAATCTGAAATTTCGGCACATGTAGACTTTGAAAAGGAGAACAGAATATGTCACTTTGATTGTGAGCTCGCTATAGCATTTTCGTTCGGTCGTCGGATTCACTGGGTGGAGGATGAGAGGAGGGAAAATAACTAGCGTCTGTGGTTACAATGCAGATCTGACGGCTCTCCTAGAAAGAAGGCGTTAATAATGCACAAATGTTAAGTTTATGGGGAGCTGGAAGTCATTTGCAGGGAAGACATTTCAATTTTCATTCATGGCACGGGAAAGGGCGGCTTTCGCCATAATTTTACGATGACAACTTGTTATTATTATAAATTTTTTTTACGGAATATCCAATCTCAAGGTCGTCCGAGAGGATGGCAACTTCCGAAAATTGACCGTCCTCGTCGAATTTTAACCTGGAGAGGACGGAAGTACGGGCGATTTCCGGAAGCCTGTCAGCAATGACCTTTTTTCAGTTGGTTTCAACTAAAAACAAATGCTTTTTTAGCTATTTAAGAAATGTTTACGCTTCCCAAAAAATATTTATGAAATTTTCAGTTTCCAAAAAATCATTCGCCATTTTTTTTGTCGCCAGTTTTGCGATTTTTTCGCATTTGGCGAATGGCTAGCGCGGACCCTGACACTGAATTAACTCTGTGTCATTGCCTGTCAGATTGCGTTAAGTGTTTTCACTTTCCAACCTTATTTTAAAGAGTGACCTATCATTAAATTGTTATTTATTTCCAGCTTGGGCATCTTAACTTATGCTAACTACCTAATTAAATGGTTAGGTTCCGCGTTTTTAAAAAAAACAAAAGTTGATCAGGCTTTTTAATTTTAGAAACCTGTACACAGTCTCCAAAATTTTACTTTAAACTTAATCATTTATTTACTTTTTTGTTATTTTTGTTCTAAATTTTGTATATATTTGTGTTTAAATTTTATATCTATTTATGCGATTATATTTTCATAATTGCATTTTACCCGCATTATCCTTTCATTATTAATCTTATGTTATTGTTAATTACCTATATTCTCTTAAATAATCAAACAAACTCTTTACCGGTGTCAAACAATTTTTCTCTAATTACCACTCCTTCGTTTCCCAATTAAAATTTTATTTTCCATCTTACTCAGTTTCATTCATAACCCAAAATTTTTCTAAACATTATTTTTAATTTTGTGTTTAGATCTTAGCATTGTTAGCGTAATTTAGCCTGTTAATTTCGCCTGGTTAAAGTTCAATTGGTATATTTACTGTAACTTTCCTTTCTACGTTAAAAAAAAATTTCGTACTTCCTATATTTATTTTGCCCTCATTCTGATTATCCCCTCCTTTCAAATTCTCCAAGATCCCCAAGGTCTCTGAGCCACTAGCCACATTTTCCCTTTCCGTAATAATTGAGCTCCCAGATATTGGGACCCCTGGGTTACAGTGCCTGGAAGGTGTGCCGACCGCCTATACCTCCCAATGCTGGGAGATGTTCCTGAAAAGCCGCCTCCGCCAGACGGCGTTGCTCTCGAATAAGCGGTTAAAAGTGAAGGAGTTAACATTGAAACTAATGGGAATTTATTGCAAATGAAATGACCGATATCTTTCGAAATAACTGAAGAATTTGTGTGAAATTTGGTGTGATTATTGTAAGTGGTATACACAAAAAGTCATTTGATTTTCAGAGAGATTGAGCTAGGGATATATTCATATTTTTAAAATTTTATTTAACTTGATCTTGGTGTTCGTTCAAACCTTTAAGGTCCAAAATAATCAGGTTCATTTATCATAGTAATATGAAATTCGTTATGACGTTTCCTCTTGTGGTACATTTCAGTTCTTTCGATTTTGAAGCTTATCGGGCTAGCCCTTCCTGGGCCTGCCATAGGACTTTACCTAGTTTTAGAGAATAAGTTGGAAATCTAAATTTAATATATAGTTTTCTTTTGGGGTGTATTTTAATTCTTTCAATTTTGAACTGTACTGGGTTAGCCCGTCTTAGGCCTGCCTTAGAAACTCACCCGTTTTTGCGGTATAACTTGAGAACAGGTGTATCTAAAAATTTGAAGTTTAGCATATCCTTGCCATTTGCTGTATATTTTAACTCTTTGGATTAAAAATCTTATCGGGCTAGCCTGCCCTGAGCCCAACAAAAGGAATATATCATTTTTTGAGAATAACTAAAAATTCGGAGCATCTAGAATGTATAAATTTAATATGTCATTGTCCTTTAGGGTATATTACATTTCATCGCATTTCGAACCTTATCGGGTTAACCCGTCTTGGGCCCGCCATAGAAATTCACTCGCTTTTCAAGAATAACTCAATCAATCGGAATTGCTAAAACATGTAAATTTAGTATATCATTTCCGTTTGGATGGATTTTAATTTAGATTTTGAACCTCATCGGGCAAGCCCGTCTTAGATCCGCTGAAGAATTCATTCGTTTTTGAAGAGTAACTCGAAAACCGAAGTAGCTAAAAATTACAAGTTTAACATGTCATTGGCTTTTGGGGTATATCTAAGTTTCTTCGGATTTGAACTTTATCGGGGTAGTCTGTCCTGGGCCCAAGATAAGAATGGACACATTTTTTAGAATAATTGGAAAATCGGTGAAACTAGAAAATTTAAATTTAGTACATCCTTATCTTTTGGAGAATATTTTAATTCCTTCGATTTTGAACCATATCGGGCGAACCCGTTTTGGGCTCGTCTTAGAAATTCACTTTTTTGGTGGAATAACTCTAGAACCGGAGTACCTAAAAATTTTAAGTTTAGAATGTCGTTATTTGCGGTATGTCTAAGCTCATTGGATTTAAAACCTGATCGGGCTAGCCCGTCCCGGTCCCAATAAAAAGAATGTACTCATATTTTAAGAATAACTCCAAAACTGTAGCAGCTAGAATATCTAAATTTAGTATATCATTATCTTTTAGGATATATTTTATTTCTTTGGTTTTTGAATCTTATCAGACTCACCTGTCTTGGGGCCGACATAGTGATAATGTACTCGTTTTTCGAGAGTAACTCGTAAATCGGAGCAGCTAAAAAATCTAAATTTAGTATATCAATTTCGTTTGGGGTTTATCATAATTTATAATTTGAATCTCATCGGCTAGCCCGCCCGTCTTGAGTCCCCCTTAGGAATGCGATCGTGTTTGATGAATAACTTGAGAACCGGAGTAACTAAAAATTCCAAGGTTAGCATGTTATTGTCTTTTGTGGTATATTTCATTTTTTTGACTTTGAACTTCATTCAGCTAGCCCGTGCTGGGCCTGCTATAGGAATATACTCATTTTTTTAGAATAACCTAAAAACTGGAGCAGATAGAAAATCCAAATTTAGTATATTAATTCCTTTTCGGGTAGAATTTAATATTTTCGGCGTATATATAATTATAATTAGTGGCGTAGGCATGGGAGATGGGATGTGTGGTAAAAAACATCATTTGCCGAACAATTACATTAGTTCTCAAAATTGTCCATATGTAAAAAAAAATGATTTTTGTACTATAAGCTCCATTCGATCATCGACACCCTTTTTCCTAGATACATAGTTACATCCATATGCAAATGAGCTAAGAAGTGCGAAATTTGTCCACTGATTTTGAGTTGGTGCACTGGGAGTACGAGTGAAGGTTGCGGTTCTGTGTGATCTGACAAAGAAGGTTTTTTGCCTTCGAAACCGGTCGGTATTAGTATTTTGAGTTGTATTCTGCTTTTTACAAAGATAATTTTATTTCTTTAGCAGAAATTTGGACCGCACGTATTGATATTGTTTACTTGAAATTGAAATTTTTCAATAATTTTTAAAAGCATTATATGAATAACTTGAACGAATGCTTTAAAACCAAATTTTATTTTGAATTTTAATACATATTACCATGTAAACCTAAAAAAAGAATGTATGAGAATGTCTAGCAGATATTTTGTTTTATCTCATATGTTCGGCTACTGGGAAAAATGTCTGTGGGTGGCCCTGTGAATTTGGAAGATAAACATAAAATACCATTGCCGCTTGAACATTAGAACAAGGTGGGGGCTGCTTACAAGTGCTGTCTCTTTGTACGGGGAAAGATAGTGCTGATAAGAATTTCGATTGAGAGTGGACATGTAATCGACCCCTATTTTATTTTGCCAGGCCAGTCTCCTTTACATACGTTTCCGCCAATTGCCACATCTCTTACATGAACAATGCTCAAAAGATCCGCAAATCAGCGGGGGCTCTGAAAATGGGTAGAACACCAGGAAAGGGCATTTTGTACTGCCTTCAGGGTGGCCTCTAGATACAGTAGGAAGTATCTCATTAGCACATTGGTCATCAGAGATCAAATCTGTTTTTACTAAGAACCGTCACATGTACAATATTCTTTTTCGTTCATAATCTGCGAATTTCAGCATCCAAAATCCCGTCAAGACTTTTCTTTGTATTATACTATGCAGTACGAATCACTATATTTCTATGAATATTTTAAAGTGCACCGTGGACTGGTATCGCATTATGTAATTCTTTTGCATATAAGCATAGCCAAGATCTAAGATAAGGGGGGTCGATGATCGAATGTGGGTTTACACAACAGTACAAAATACTTTTTCAAATGTAATCCCTAAGGAGAACTAATGTAATTGTTCTGTTAAATAGTAATAATAATTTTTCTCCAATTTTCGAGTTATTTTCCAAAAACGAATGCATTCTTAAGGCTGGACAAAGACGGGGTAATCTAATGAAGCTTAAAATTCAAAGAATAAATATATCCCAAAAGAGAATAATATGCTAAATTTAGACATTCTAGTTGCACGGTTTTCAGGCACAGATCGGGCTAGCCCGTTAAGGTTTTAAATCCAATGAGCTAAGGTATACCGCAAATGATAACGACATTCTAAACTTGGAACTTTTAGATACTTTGGTTCTAGAGTTATTCCCCCCCAAAAGTAAATTTCTAAGGCGGTCTCAAAATGGGTTTCACCTGATATGGTTCAAAATCGAAGGAATTAAAATATTCCCCAAAAGATAAGGCTGTACTAAATTTATATTTTCTAGTTGTCCCGATTTTCCAGTTATTCTAAAAAAACGGATCCATTCCTATGTCGGGCCCAGGATGGGCTTCCCCGATAAAGTTTAAATCCGAAGAAACTTAAATATACCACAAAAGCCAACGACATGTTAAACATGGAACTTTTAGCTATTGCGGTTTTCGAGTTATTCTTCAAAAACGAATGCATTCTTCAGCGGATCTAAGACGGGCTTGCCCGATGAGGTTCAAAATCTAAATTAAAATCCATCCAAACGGAAATGATATACTAAATTTACATGTTTTAGCAATTCCGATTGATTGAGTTATTCTTGAAAAGTAAGTAAATTTCTATGACAGGCCAAGACGGGCTAGGCCGATAAGGTTCGAAATGCGATGAAATATAATATACCACAAAGGACAATGATATATTAAATTTAGACATTCTAGATGCTCCGAATTTTGAGTTATTCTTAAAAAACGATATATTCTTCTTGTTGGGCTCAGGACGGGCTAGCTCGATAAGATTTTTAATCCAAAAAGTTAAAATACACAGCAAGTGACAAGGATATGCTAAACTTCAAATTTTTAGATTCACCTGTTCTCGAGTTATACCAAAAACAAGTAAAGTCCTATGGCGGGCCCAGGACGGGCGTGCCCGATAAGCTTCAAAATCTAAAAAACTGAAATGGACCATAAGAGAAAACGTCGTACCGAATTTCACGTTACAGTGATGAATGAACTTGATTATTTTGGACCTCAAATATTTGAACGATCACAGATAAAGTTAAATAAAATTTAAAATATACGGATATATCCCTAGCTCAAAATCAAATGAATCAAATCTCTGAAAATCAAATGACTTTTTGCGTATACCACTTGCAATAATTACACCAAATTTCACACAAGTTCTTCAATTATTTCCAAAGATGTTGGTCATTTCATTTGCATTAAATTCCCATTAGTTTCAATGTTAACTCCTTCGCTTTTAACCGCTTATTCGAGACCAACACCGTCTGGCGGAGGCGTTTTTTAGGGAACCTGTTTTTCGCCTCAGGTGGCACACTATTATTTCTAGATACTGTACCTGAGTGGTCTTTTCCAGCCCCTTCTGTACACTGCATATTATCGGAACTTGAAGTCATCTGCTCAATCACCCCCTTTCCCTTCAGGGACAATTTTGACATAGACTATGGTCAGGAAACTTGACTCCCCCTGACTTTCTCTTTGTCAAAGAAGAGTCTACTCGCGACAATGTATTCTTTTTCTCACTCAGCATCCTTTCCCTTCTTTATTCCCCTTAATTCTCTAACGTAAAGGATTTGTCAACACTTGTTTACATATATAAAATAATCTTCATGCAACATAAATACAGCTATTAATACTTAAAATTTCCACACACGAAATCATACTTCTGCACATATATTATTTTCAAAATCTATTCCCCGTAAAATATTACAATACATTATTAATTTTCTCCGATTTTCTCCCCCTGTCTCAATATTTCAATCCTGGATCCCCACTTTCTACCATACTGAATTTTTCTTACTTCTCCCTTTACTCTAGTTCACTAGCCTAAAATTTTCTTCACCCTTACCAATACCAGTTTATATATATCAAACACTGATTTTCATGCAACACACACACACACATACACACACACACACACACACACACACACACACACACACATATATATATATATATATACACTGCTGCTATTTAAAATCCACACACATAAAATCACAATTCTGCACATAAAATATTCTCAACTGTATTCCCCGTAATATAATATAATACATTATTAATTTTCTCCCCTATCACGATATTTAAATCCTGCACTTCTCTCTACATGCACATTATATACATATGGCATAACAATTGCGGTAACACTTATTTGCTTAAAAGTTCTCATATCCTTACATTAAATTTATTCTAAATCTTCAGATTTTATTTTAAATTTATTTAAAGTTAATTTTATTTTAAATTTTCCTATAGCCAGTCCTAGTATAATTTACCAAAACACAGGAACTGGTCATGGCAGCATTTTAATGCGTGGATCTTAGCCACACGTCCGGTCAGGACTCAAGTATTACTAATTCTCCCCATTAAAGTGAACTTCGACATTGGCCATGTCGAGCATAAACACATAAATCAATTACTAAAATGTTAATGGACAATGAGGACAGTGAATATAATATAAAACAATAAGAAAACATGAAAACAAAATGATTTACAAAATGATTGAAACAATAAGAAAACATTCCATTGGCATTCTAACATAAACGTGGTTATTCTCAAATATCATGCCTGCGAAACTATTCTAATTTACACAACCTTAGAGGTATTTTACATCAAATATCCTTGAAAAAATATTGGTTCCGTTCCACAAGAACGGCTCTAAAAAGTTATACACATTTAAAACATCCGGCCGTCCAACTAGTTACTCTAAGTCCTCAGGACGAGTCGGACGGTCTGGGTCTTCAACACATTTAAAACATATAATTAAATTCCTCCACGATTTAATTTCATTAAGATTAGAATTAACTCGTACCCAAACATATGCTAACTTAAAATACAATTAAACTAATTTACACAAGAAACAATTATTTCAAATATGGATGTTAATCAAATGTTGAGAGAGAGCGGGAAAATCGTGTCATCAAAATATATGTAAAAAGACATGCATGGCATACCTTGAGACTCTGTTTTGTAACCCATCATCGGGTCAAAAACCCAGACCACCCGGCTCACTCTAAGGCACAAGCAGCAATTTGAGTGGCCAGAGTAGGCAATCGGGTGTAAGACATTACCGTGGTTTGAAGAAACCTCTCTCCTCGAATTCACAAAATCAAGTGTGTCGACTTCTCTCAAAAACTCACTCTCTCTCGGACATCTCAAAAATTGTCACCTCCTACAAAGACTACGCCCCTGGTTGCCATTGGCTAGACACTGTAGCCCCTGCATATTTTCATTGGACAGCCTAGAATTACATATCAGTTATTGGGTGCTGTCATATCCGAGAGTTGGTTAGCACCTAAGAATTAATACGTACCAGCTGGCCCAAAATTCTCGTACAACCAGGCGCACGTGCGGCCAGTGACAGTCAAAAGGTCAGCTCTTTCCAAGGCGCCCCACTGTGAGCCCCTTTTTAATTGAGTCGAAGAAGCGTTGCTTTCACTTCCTTAGCAGGTGTCCTTCTGGGGAAACATATATTTATTGTGAAAGTAACACAGGGACCATCTTTATAGATTGGAATCCCTCCACAACTTACAATGTTACATATTTACCATGTAACACCATCATTACCACAAACGTGAAATAAAATCGTTAACCACAGCCGTCATAATCGCCAACTCTTTCGCTCATGTTCTGTTTTGACTTGATTGCTGACTTTACGTAACTTAAACACTTACTAAAAACTACTTTTCTGCAAATAAGGAATGCTCTGTTTTAACTCGATTGCGGACTCAATGTAAACACTTATTGAAAACAGCGTTTCCGCAAAAGATGAACGTAAGGGAATTCCAGTCAGTTCGAATAATTATATTTTGAAATATTGGTTTTAGAGTATTTAGACCTTCGAATTTAGAGTTTGCTTTCCTGCAGATGCACAGAATCCGACAGACTTATTCCTGACTTCCAGTTTGTACTTCTGAGGCCAGTGAGGTATTTCTGTATTTTAGTCTTTCGGCACATTATTTTGTTTTCAGGATGAAAGACAGTTAAGAAAACCCATTTCCTAGAGTGACCACAGACCTGGAAAACTTGGAATTATCAGGGAATATCATGCTTTTAGAAAAATCAGGTAGTTTCGTCGAAATTCAGGGAGAACTGCTAATTTCTGCGATGATTTATGATTTTTTCATTTTCCGAGATCCATCACCCATCTCCTTTAAATATACTTCTGAACAAGCAGATGAAGGGAGAGTTTCCTCCATGTGAAGTGACCTAAAGAGAAGCATCCTTCTTCAAGAGCCTATGCCAAATTCTACTTACCTGCAAATAATGCAGCATTATTACTACAGATTATCCGTAGTTTCTACGGGAAATATCTTCGTACTACTTATTATAGAATTTGCATAGTTTACTGCAAAAAATTGTCTTCTGTCAAGGCCAATGTAAATTTACAGTCGCGTGCACTGTAATGCTAACGTGATAACGGGGATTTATGGCCTCGTGCATGGGAATGCCAATCAAATTAATGTGACAAGGGGACTTATGGCCGCATACACGGTAATGCCAATCGAATTAATGCAACAACGCGGATATTTACAGCTACGTGTAATGTAAATTAAGATCGCCTTTTTTTTTCATGTAAGTAAATTTGGCATAAATCGCTGAACGCGTTAATATTTTAATTATTTCCGGATAAACAGTGCAGGCAGTCTCTTAGGACTTTCTGAAAACTTTAGGACGGGGGCGAGTTTTCTATTGCCCTATATAAATATATTTAAATGCTGTCATATAATAGAAACTAAGTTAATATAAAATGTCTTTGGGGAGGGGGTCACTTTATGATCTCGTGAATTTCAGAGAGTCCATTGGTGTCTTTTCCATTGATCCATCTCCACCTTCTAAATGTTGCATATTAGATTGACTAAACTAGCTCGTTTTCATATTTTGGTTAATTATCAAGGTGGTTATTTTAAGTATTTTCTTATAATGTTCTTGTGAATCGTCGAGTGTCCATTAGTATATTTTTCCATCCATCTCCATCTACTAAATATTGCATGTTAGATTAACTAAACTAGCATATTTTCATATACTGATTAATTATTAAGGTTAATGTTTTAATTATTTTCGTATAAACAGCACAATTCACACAATTGTTTTTTTGTGAATGACCGAGAGTCCATTAGTATCTTTTCCACCAATCTTCATTTTCTAAATATTGCATATTAGATTGACTAAACTAACTTTTTTATATTCTGGTTAATTATTAAGGTTAAGCTTTTAATTATTTTCTCATAATACTAATTTTCCTATTTTGAAAAATGGGTATGAACGAACCCTTTGAAGGGATATTTTCCAAAAAGGGGTATTAAAACAATGATTCAGGAAAATAAAAAACAATCATTTTGACAGGGATATATTAAAATTTATATGTTCACATCTATAGATACACCACTTTATTTTATTTTTATTAAAGATTAATATTTGTTAGTATCTTTATTGAAAACTTGTGTTTTACCAAACGTAAATGTTTGTTTTCAATATAAAGTAATTTACACCACTGTATAAAAAACTTACGTAAATATAAATATTTATATTAATGCATGATTATACATATGCTTAAATAATTTTATGTATATGCATTTTTGTGTTATGTGATCATATATGCACAGTCCAGTCACATTATTGTAACTAGAGTTTGGCAAAATACATTGAAAATGTATTTTCGATACAAAATACTTTTCAAATTAAAAAAATTCCAAATACAAAATACTTTTCAAATTAAAAAAATTCCAAATACAAAATACAGTTTAAAAAATTAAACATTTCTCGGTATTGAACTGAATTGAATTTTCAATGCAAAGCAACATTTCTCTATACATTTTATGGGAAATAAACAAACCTCATATTTGTTAAATATTAATATTGGCATTCTAAAAAGATTAGAATGTATTGTAAAAGTATGACTTCAAAGACTAAACTCTTTATTAATTTGGAGATTTAAAATTTTGAAGTACAGGGTGCGGCAAAAAGAGCGTATCGATTTGGAACGTCAATAAAAAAAATGCAAAGCAAGATAGAGAAAGAAATCTTTTATATTTGAGAAGTACACAGTATGCCATTGTCATCCATTAAGTTTTGAAGAGTACATCAGTTAAATGGCGACCGTCAATGTGGATGCAGTTTTGAAGTCTGTTTCGCAAATTTTGCAGTGATCTGCGGACTATCTCCCGCAGGATAGCTGTGATTTCTTGCGCAATTGCTGCTTTGAGTGCTTGCAAATTTGTTTGTCGGTGTTGGTACACTTTTAATTTGAGTTTTTACCACAGAAAAAAATCACATGGGACCATGTTTAATGCAGCTGCGTGTTTGCGTGCAGATCGCTTGGGAGACTGCTGTATGGAATCTCTAGCAGCTGCCACATCTTCCGGTCTTGTTACGCTTCTAGGGCGGCCAGGACTCTTTCTTTTTAAAGCCGAACTTGTTCGTCTAAAATTTGAAACCCAACGACGAATTGTTTGTGCAGCCGGAACCAGATCATGACGTCTGAGCTGAAAGCGTATTCGAAAGGCCCGTTGCGTCGTTATCACAGATTCACCGTTCGTAACAAACTCTTCAACAACAAAAGCACGATGCTCTCTGCTCCAATCCATGACGGTAATTAAAAATGGCATGCGCAAACAAGTCAATAAAGACCATGCCCACTGCTGTACCTCTACTATGAGCGAAGCAACGTTTCTTCCAAATCATAACATTCTTTTTGCCTCACCCTGTATAAATAAATGAATCTAAGGAGAGAACACATTTTTTATATAACAGAGATATAATAAAAAATATGATGGGGGCAGCACATGACTTTCCCTACAGATTCAATTCATTTTCTCTTTATTTCTTTAAAAATTGAGTTTAATTGTACAAATCAACTTTCATAATTATTTGAAATTACACTGAATTTGTACTTTTATATCAATTTTCATTTTCATTTGGTAACTAGTTGTATTTTTAAAATCAGTATAACAAAAATGCAAAAGAACTAAAATATCTCGAGAACGGGTCCTAGAGTAATAGGGTTAGTCTTATTCTTTTTGATTACAATTTGATTCTTTTTGTGTTTGATTTTCATGTTTGATTTCAGATTTGATTTTTCAATGTTTGTTTAACACGTCTTGTTTAACTAGGTATATAAATTTTTTTTCCAAATATTAGAATTTTTAAAATAATAAACAATATTTTCCCCACACTTTATAAACTGGTTTTATGCAAATCTAAACTTAAAAATTATTCTTTAGGTAAATTTATAGAAATATACTCAATTCAAATTGTTTCTGCATCTTTGTATAGAAAAATTTCAAATTTCTTCTTACACCAATCTATGTTTACACATTCTTAAACTGACATTCTTAAACTCTCTTTCCTGAATCAAGATATTTAAATTTAGCAAACAAAGAATTCAGAATTGCACTTCAAGTGCTGTGATTAGTATCACCAGATCAATTTTGCTCTGCACCAGGAGTAAAATTCCTGGTATCCTTATCAGAAGGTTCCATGATTTCATCAAAAATTTATATACTACACAATTGGGTAACCACATAGAACATTTATACACTTTTAAGTTCAATACCTATTATTTTCTAATGTTTAATTTTCAGATGCAAATGTATTTTTCTTTTGCTATTTTTAAATGTTCCTGAAGAAGCATATAGCATCTACCAGTACTGCTGGTTGTAGATGACATTTAACTTAGGGCTCGACAAATTTCTCCTCAATCTAGGAGCCAGGTCAAAAAGTTAGGCGCTAGCCTTTAATTTTACGGCATTTTGCATTTTGACGAGCAATTGTTATAAAGAACTTATAATAAAAAAAAGTTACGCTGCTATAATTACACATAATGGTTACCTAGGGGCACGGTAGCCCATTGGTTAGCGCGCTGGAATTGCACTCGGTAGGCCCGGGTTCGATTCCAGCTGCTACCAAAACTGCCACCGTGTTCACGCGGAGTACGATCACGTTAAACATATGGGTCCGTAAGTCCTTCCGAGAGGTTGGTGGTAGGGGAAGGAGGGTACGGTCCCTGTGGATGCCTCCCCCACTGGGTTCCGGTCAAAATTGGGTGGCACTTCCCGGCCGTCCAAACAGTTACCTTACACCTTTCTGGTAGGTCGGACGGTCTGGGTCTCAACAACAACAACATAATGGTTACCTTACACCTTTCTGGTAGGTCGGACGGTCTGGGTTTCAACATTCAACAACAACAACATAATGGTTAACACTAATCCTTAAAATATTTTAATGTAATTAATTTAAATTTATAAGGAAAGCAAAAAAGAAATTATATATATATATATTTAACATAATATAAAAATATTCAATTTTTTAGCATTATGTTTACATTTGTGCATATATTGCACTTTATCTGCACTGATTTTGTACATTTTGGTATACAGGTACTTCAAGACCAGGGACGATATGCCTCAGCATTATTTTTTTAAAATTCGAATTACTTTTTTAGGGCTGCGTTTTAGTACGATTTTCACACAAATGCATTCCTTAGCAACCAAAAATATTATTTCAGAGTTTCCATCTTAACACCAATGAGAAGATCAAAAATTTTTCTTTGAAATTAACTTTGAACAGAATCCATATAATTCATAGTTAATTTTCATGAATTTTAAAAAAGTATATACTTTTTTCTTTTTGAAATCAGGCACTTGGGCCTGGATATTCCCGCAGAGTTTCTATCTTAACACCATCAGTGTTAGGCTTGGACGATGTGGCAATTTCAACATCGTGATATATCGGCAGTCTAATATTGCGATGTATCGTAATGTTAATCACATGAACAACGTACGTGACTAAAACTGAATGGCATGACGACGCAGGTGAATAAAAAACTGAATTGCACAAATGTACAATTTATGCAAGAAATAATTTGATTTAGTAAAATATTTGCTTATTTTTAGTCTCACTATAAAAATAAAGATATATTGCTCTTATATGGGATATTTAGAAGATGAAAATAGATGCAAACTGATACTTTTGAACTCCCAGTAATGCATGGAACTGAATTGTGAAATTTGAGCATTTCAAAACCAATAATATACGAATTTATGTGGGAACTTCAGAAATATGGGTAACCTCCATATTTCAGCAGTTCCCACGTACTGATCGCAACGAAATATGGCAGTTCCCTTAAATTCACACTTTTTTAGAAATAAGTTTTGAATATTTTTAAGGACTGTAAGAACTCTGTTTCTTAACCAAACAAAAGAGAAATTGAAACTGAAATAAAAAAATCCCTTATTGTTAACTAAAAAAGTCAATATAAAGCATGCCTTACCGAAAAAGAAATCTAAATACGACCATTGCCTACGTAATAAACACGTTATTATTATGTAGGCAACGATACGACAAGCTATTCCCAGCGAAGCCCAACAAATCTTATGTTTTCCGCTCATCTACGCATTCATAAAATGTCCCATTCCACGGCCCCACCCCCTCACTCCTTTTCCTATAAACAACCATTAAAGTTAACTAATATCATTATCGCGCGGAAGAGCAATCTCCTTGCCGTATCTCACTCTATCACAATCAAAATAAAAGTAAAACATGAAAGAGCTTGGAATGCAGACTATTAAAGTTGAAAGCCGCTAAGAAAGTTTCTTGGGTGATCAAGACAAACTTGATTGTTGCAGTTTTTGCCAGTTTTAGAATAAATTGTGAAAACAGAAGTTATTTTTACATTAAAATATAGTGAATGCGATAAAAAAAGAGATGATTCACATTTCGTTAATTACAAAAGTATGTTTCAATTTTAATACCTTTTATAAATAAACAAAAACACAAATTTATAAGATACTACAATTGGTAAATAAGCGTCCTTCAAAATATAAACGATAGACTCGTGAATTGGCGATGCTGGGAACCCTGTTGTGATAGAGAAAGCCTATCTTTGATACTTGCACTTATGATGTGACTAACTCACGGCGCGGGCGAGTGGCTAGTCTCGGATGCCGAGATAACTGTTCATTATTTCCCACTTGAAATGAGGCTCAGGGAGCTATTTCCCACTGTAGATGGGGTAGAGCAAAGCTCTGAACTAAGAAAATTTATATTTTCTCTAATCGGCGATCTTTTATTTTTTGCCGAATTCCCCAATCTATAGTCGCCAGAGCTAATTTTTTAGACGACCTGGTGCCCGGTATTTGTCGAGCCCTGATTTAGATAGAGACATGATATTTGGTGCTGGAGCCAATTTTTCAATAAAAAACAAACAAACAGAAACATCTTATTTTTCTAATATATTCATTAGAGGGGGAAGGGGGTCTCTACACCAAGATATTTGAAATGTGAAATAATAGAAAAGCATACTTTGTGATAAGGTAGACTTTAAATTTGGTATAGAGGTAGATAGTTGAAAAAAGAAAGCATACAATTTCAGTTTTCCAGTATTGTCTACTTTAAGGGAGCCACACACTCAAATGTTCGATTTACCAAAAATATGAGAAACACCTCTTTTTAAGTGAGATAGAGATTTGCAATTTAGCATATTGGTCAACTATTCGATAAAACCTCCTGTACAAATAGAATTTTTTTTAAATGTTCATATTATTAGATTGTGCGATGCTCAATACCAAATCGCTTGAAAGGTGAAATGGCAGAAAATGGTGAGGTAGATATCTTAAATTTGGTGAAAGGGTAAATAATTTGAAAATGTTTGATTTTGCTAAATAAATGAGGACCACCTTCTTTTATGTGAGATAGAGACTTGCTATTTAGTATAGGAGTTAATTGTTCAAGAGAAATTTCATAGGTCAATTGTTCGATAAAACCTCTGAGAAAGATCAATATTTTTAAGATGTTTATTTAAAGGGGTCACCATAAAGTACATTTTACTGTAATTTCACATTTCTACACCAAAATGTTTGAAATGTGAAATTACAGTAAAATGTACTTTATGGTGAGACATGAGATGTTTGTTACATAGGAAGAAGGTGCACAAATAGATCCATTAAGGGTGAGCGTCAGTAAATTTTCTGCCCTATTCGCGCTTTGTTAACTTTCGCGGCACACATATTTCGCCGAAATTCTGCTCAAACAGTTGCGAAATATTTTCTGAAAGATAAAATGCAATGCTTAGATTATATTAAAACTAAATTTAATGCCCCAAAACACATAGAATATATTTTTTATTTTAATCCAAAATATTTTTGGTTCTGCCATCTGTTGTCGTAATTTAATTCATACTGATTATTTTTATATTTTAATGAACATCTTTAAATATCTATTCCTTCTAATACAGTGTTAAATACAACAACAGATCATATATAATAATGCCACAATCACGGAACGGTAATTTATCATTCTATAAATTTGATAAGGGATCTGAATGTACATCACTGAGGACTGCAGTTTTGTCTTCAAGTTCCTTTGTCTTCAAGTCCAAGTTCAGTTACGTTTCCGTGATTATGGCATTATATATGATCTGTTGTTGTATTTAATAGTGTATTAGAAGGAATAGACATTTAAAAATGTTCATTAAAAAATAAAAATAGTCGGCATGAACTAAATTACGACAACAGATGGCAGCACCAAAAATATTTTAAATTAAAATAAAACATATATTCTATGTTTTATTGGGTATTAAATTTAGTTTTAATATAATCTAAGCATAGCATTTTATCTTTCAGAAAATATTTCGCAGCTGTTTGAGCAGAATTTCGGCGAAATATGTGTGCCGCGAAAGTTAACAAAGCGCGGATAGGGCAGAAAATTTACTGACGCTCACCCTTAATAGATCCTCCAAGTAGAATGACCAAGATCTCTAGATCCGTTTATAAACTGTTTTACAATGCATGCAACTCAAGTTCCCAATTTGAACCAATCCCTTCCTGGAACCCCCTTGCAGTGAAGTAACAATTGGAATTTGTAAATAGAGTCATTAATTATATATCTGTCACTAGAAGGTGAGAAAGCGAAATATTTTGCGAATTCTGGCTTTGCACATTTAGAAATCCCATCATGAAGTATCTGGGAATCTTAGATTCTAGACAATACTTCTTGGAATTATCTGAGGGTAGCTTGTTAATGTCAGGAGGCTCCTAGAGATATAGATATGAAAATGAGACAGAAGGAGAGGATGGGAGGCCACTGCCGAGAACAGATGTCCTGAGATTATTGGCAGAATTTTACATTATCTTTTCAAAGTGCCTCTAACTAGAAAAGCCTTACATGATTGTCCTGAGTAAGACACTTATGAAGAGATATGTCTTTTTAAAGAAAAATAAAGATGTGCATGGCTTCAAACACATATCTGAGGACTTTATATTCCTTTTCCCTATTTTTGCACATTTCACCGATATGAACACTCATGCTCTACAAGAAAGAATGCTTACTTTTTAGTCAATGAATAGAGTCATTAATTATATATCTGTCACTAGAAGGTGAGAAAGCGAAATATTTTGCGAATTCTGGCTTTGCACATTTAGAAATCCCATCATGAAGTATCTGGGAATCTTAGATTCTAGACAATACTTCTTGGAATTATCTGAGGGTAGCTTGTTAATGTCAGGAGGCTCCTAGAGATATAGATATGAAAATGAGACAGAAGGAGAGGATGGGAGGCCACTGCCGAGAACAGATGTCCTGAGATTATTGGCAGAATTTTACATTATCTTTTCAAAGTGCCTCTAACTAGAAAAGCCTTACATGATTGTCCTGAGTAAGACACTTATGAAGAGATATGTCTTTTTAAAGAAAAATAAAGATGTGCATGGCTTCAAACACATATCTGAGGACTTTATATTCCTTTTCCCTATTTTTGCACATTTCACCGATATGAACACTCATGCTCTACAAGAAAGAATGCTTACTTTTTACAAAGAGGATGGAATGTCCCAGTTTCTTCAAAGATCCTCCATTATCGGGAGAATCGAAACATAGTATAGTATTTTTGATGACACCTGAGGCCATGGGGTTGATTCCTGTACAATGGTAGCATCAATTAATGGGACATGGTAGGGGAAGTACAGATGTCAGCATCCAAGACCTATGACGTCCGAGGGATGGCACATGATAGCTCAAGAGATGCAATGGAAAATAAATCCACTGAGATAGCAACAGAGTCCTGAAGGGAGTGACTTGACCCCGGAGAGTTCAGTGGAGGAGCACCCATGCATCTCTGATGGTTTTCATTCTGGCACCTGAAGCTCTGTTAGAGTGGAGGAGACCAACACCTTTCCAATCTGAAATTCGACATCCCTGGTCCTGAGGAGAAATCAAACACCCAGTAGAATCTGATTCCAATGGAGATTCATTGGTATAGATATTTGCACATTCTGCAAATGCTGAGATAATGAAAAGAAAACAGATATGAACCATGTGCTAATTTTCAGCAATTTTGTTTCAATTTTCATTCGCATGGAAGTCACAAGATTAAATGTCACAATGAAAGATTTTGAGAGTTTGTTTCTTTACAGCTAGCGATGACAGGATTAATTTTCAGATCAGTATGTAGAAAGGCAATAAATTTTGTTTTTGTTTTAATATTTTAATGCTGAGATCTGGAATTTTGGAAATGCACATTTTGAAAGTTTTATTTCTGTGGTTTTGGAATAAGGAAAACAAAATTTTTAGGCTATTATGTAATTTATATTTTTGCATATTTGTACTGTCAAAATTTTAGACTTAGGAAGTTTCAGATGTGAGGTAGTTTTCTTGTAGCTGTTTTGTTATTAGCAATATTTTTATTTAAGTGTTATATTTTGGGAAGCAAGTTTTTTTCCCAATTCATAATGGAGTATTTATTATTAGCGAATAAGTCGAATTTAGTTGTAATGGTAGGAGAATTTGTATAGATTGTTGTAGGAGCATTTTCACGAGTGATTTCAATTTGAAAACATACTTAGATTTTAAAATTCTAATATCAAGCTAAGTTTTCACAATTCAATCATGATATTTTAACAGAATCAAAATGCATGATTTCACATAACCCCATCTTTTTCAACTAAGGCATTTGCTTAACACTTGTGCTAAGGCACTTGCTTTTGTACTAGGGTTCAGTGGTCTATATACCCGGGTATATTCAGGGTGCAGTCAATTATATAGCTTTGATTTAAGCAATCATGGTGACTATTATTAACTGTGGCTTGCTTCCATAGCATATAGTGGGTATATACCGTGGCACATATATATGTCTGTATTTTCAATTTTATTCATCCAATTTCGGTAATCTAAATGTCTATCATTATCTGTGACTGTTCAAAAAGTGCCTGTTGAAATAGCCATCATTAAAAAAGTTCCTCTGGCTACAAACTGCAGCTTGTTTTGCATAAATTGTGACATTCTTTATAACAACTTATGACTCCCTACTATGATTCCTATCCCTGTTAAGTCTGGTTTGAATTTTAGTTCTTGAAAGTTTTAAAAATAATCACATTTTTAATTTTTATAGTTTTAATAGGGGAAAAGAGAACATGTATGAATTTTTGTAATTGAGCTAAAATACTGATACATACATATATTTATCTTTTTTATATTTTTTATTCTAGGTTCTTTCCAGTAGTCATTGTGTAATGTATGGCTTTTGTGGAGAAAATGACTATGGCGATGCAACATGTTCTTATAATGGTACAGCACTTGCACTAGATGATGAAAATGCCCTGGAAATATTACAAGAAATTTGTCCTGATATACTGCGTGGTATGTGTTATTGAATACTACAACAGTTAAAATTAAGAAAAAATTTAAATTATTCTAAATTTTAACATTTCTTTTGTATTATTTGTGTAACTTGCCTTGCTCAGCATATTTATGCTCTCATACTGTGGCTTGATTGTTGTGGTAAGTTCTTCAGTGTAACCCTGTAGTTCTTCCTTTTTATTACTCAGATATTTGTAATTTAAAAAATGGTCAAACTTAAATCAAACTTTTTTTCTAATTCTTGTTTATTAT
The DNA here is from genome assembly GCA_951213105.1 of Amaurobius ferox. Taxonomy (NCBI): domain Eukaryota; kingdom Metazoa; phylum Arthropoda; class Arachnida; order Araneae; family Amaurobiidae; genus Amaurobius; species Amaurobius ferox. The sequence goes on along the minus strand of OX578133.1, from coordinate 133,564,417 downwards.
TTTATGCTTTCATTAGTCTACTATCCTATGTTGGATCATTTTTAAATGTTTCTACCATGTGGCAGTGTTCACTAACAGAAGCATAAGCTTAAAGTATATCTATGCTTGAAATAACTCCTACTATAATTTTCAAGTTATGGATATATTATTATTCATTACATCTCTTTGTAATTTATTTTATTAATTTATTTATTTCTGCGTACCTCATGTATTTGAATAAAGGTGTTGATGCACGTGGTTAGTGTAACACAGTAATTCTTATTTCTTATATCTGTTAGATTAATTTCTTTCTTTTGATTTTGCAGTCCTGAACATTAATTATATTATTTTGTCATTTGAATTTTATTATTCCGTTCTTAATTGATCGCTTAAACTATATTGTTCTGGTATGAACAGATGTGGATTGGCATTTAATATTTAATTAATTCCCTTATTACATAAATTTACTTAATTTTTCCAATATTTTGTAGATTCTTGAATTAATGATTCTTAACTATATTTTCCACTAGGAAATGTATCCTGTATTTCCTGGGAGTTAAAGCAGGGTAGTTATGCAAAATAACAAAATAAATAAATTTTATTTGTATAAATAAATAACAGTGATAATTGCATGCCATCCAGTGCAATGACAATGATACAATACCCTGCTCCCAAGTCACAAAACCGAAACCCGTCACTTGCGGAGATTTTACGTTAACATCTACAAACAGACACAATTTAAATCTTAATTTCAACAATCTGAACATAATTAGACCAATTTATATATTAGCCATATCATCTGCAAACAATGTAATTTTTATATTTTCAATAAATAAGTGCCCGCTACTTAAATAATACAGATAACGACACTCAATTTCTAAATCATCTGTTTTGAGCTAAAATCATTCTCGTGACACAAATAAAGATACATAAAATTGCAAAAAAGTTCCTTTAAACTCAAACTGTCTCAGTGAATCTTCATTCAATTTCAGCACGATACTCTTATTGATAATATAACACACATGAAGAAAAAAGAAAAAAAAAATTAATAAGATGACATCTTTTGAATTAACAAATTTAGAAAACCACAAAATATAAATGCACTTGGTGTGACCAGCAGTTTTCTCTCTAGATTGAATGTCTGCCAAACTGTTTGATTAACTGCAATATATATATATATATATATATATATATGTTTGGATATAAAAACTAATACAGCTGATAGAATGTTGTTTGAAAACTTCTATATTAAATCAAATTGTACTCTTTTTCCCTATGGATTAAATCAATTATATCTCAATGGTAATATTGTAAAAAATAATTTTGTAGATAATAAATATTCCATTTTTAATCACCCTTTTTTGAATCTTCATTTACATAATAGAAATTCGGCTAAACTCAAAAGATTTAAACACGGTAAAGGAAGCTCCCCTCATCATGACTTTAAAGCTGAGATTAAAAGTATGCATCAACATTTTAACAACTCATTTCAATGGAAATTTATAAAATCATGGGTATTTTCGGATAAGAAAAAACAATTAAATACTATTTATGCTATTTTCTTAAAATTAAATCTAACTAATGAACATTTTAATCATATTTTCTGTGATTTGCTCATTACTAGATCAAAATATTTAAAAATAAAACTTAATCATTTTTATAATAATAATTGTTCTAATTCTTATTGTGTAATATCTTTTAAGCATCCCATTTATAATTCTATCAATTTTAGGAATTTATTTAATCGGTTTCATCATTTATTGCCTGTTAAGGATTTGAATGTTACCAAGACTTTTAAATACAACAAGCCTATTGGTAGAACAATTTTTAATTACAATGAAATTTCCCAATCTCTATCAGTCGATAAAGATTCCTCAACAAATTTGGATGGTGAATGTATTTGTAGAGTTGATAATTATGTTAATTTTATAAATCCACACTTGGGGCATATAGTTACTGGAGACTTAGCCATAGTTAAAGATAAATCTTTAAGAACCATAATGTCATTTGGTACAAAATTCAGGTTACCTTCTTGTAATAATTCTAATAAAGTCTTAAAATCAATAAATCTTGACCTTGATAAATATATTTATGGATTAGCTTCTAAATATGCTCAGCCTTTAGAGGCATTTAATATGTGGAAATTTACAATTTTAAAGTCTATTAAAAATGCCATTTGGAGTATCAATTTATCTAGATCTATATATAAAATATGGATAATATAAAACACTCTATAAATGATTTACATAAATCTTTTGTTATTACTTATGTTGATAAAACCTCTAATAATTATGCTATTATCTGTAAAAAATTCTATATACAATATCTGTTAGATTATTTAAAAAATAATAGTCTATTTAAACTTGATTCACACTCTGTTAATAGTATCAAATTGAAAATTATCAATATGTATAGTGATTTAGAAATTAATAATAAATTTTTGAAATTTCCATATATTGTACTTATTCCTAAATTTCATAAAAATCCTGTTAAATTTAGAACTGTAACTAGTGATCATAATTCATACACTACTACTGCTAGTAAATTATTACTAAATTATTTAAATGTACTAAATTGTAATTTACATGATTCTAGTGATAACTACATTATTCTAAATAATAGTAATGAATTTAAAAATAAATTAACATCACTAGGTAAAATAATAGGATTTCAAACTTTTGATTTTAAAGATCTATTTAATAATATTAGGATCACTGATCTTTATGATGTCATATTAGCTTTATATAATGCCTATATTACTAATCATTCTCACCTACCTAAATTCACCAATTTTCCTAAGCTTCTCCATTTCATTCTTTTCAATAATTATATTTTTCAAGGTAATAAATTATACTTACAAGTCTGAGGTGTTCCTCAAGGTGGCTGTAGCAGCAGTATGTTAGCTAATTTATACCTATATCATTATGGAAAATTCTTTACTTCTACAGATTATAAAATTTATAGATACGTAGATGATCTAATTTGTTTAGTATTCACTGATAATTATGTCATAGATATAGATTTCTATCCGGATAATTTGGAATTAATATCTAATGAAACTACTATTGGTAAAAATATTAATTTTTGGATTTAAATCTAATTATAGAACCTACTAATGGGATAGTTTCTAATTTATATGATAAAAAATATTTTTTTAAATTCAATATTAATAAAATATTACCTTTTGATTCCTGGAACTCGATTCAATTGTTTAGAAATATTATACTTAATCAACTTTTTAGAATTTATAGATTATCAGATAAAAAATTTCATGCTTTGCACATAAATAACCTCATAATTACTAGTAAATTATATAAATGTCCAGCATATTTAGTAAATGGTATAGTTAATAAATTTTGATTAGTCTAAATTCTTAATAATCTCTCCTTAGTATCTTATCTTAGCCTTACTTCTACATTCTCTTGTTTTTACATTACAATATTTTTTCATTTTTCTATTTTGCAGCTTTTACTGTAGAATATCGCATTTTACTGCCATTACGCAGTACGGTTTTTATTACTCACTTTGGCAACAGTAAATCTCTTCTTTACACTTTATCGAATGGCAACATTGGTCTAGTCATTTTTTGCTCGTCACATTTGTACATTTGATGTGTATTTTAAGGTATTTATGTTTCCTTTCTATTTTTTCTATCTTTATGCTTGTCGTCCTAATAATACATGTTTATAGATAAAATCTATCTTGTGTTTCAGAAACAAGTATTTTTGTGTTCATTTCATTTAAAATATTAGGATTTGATAAAGAATTTTATCGAAATGAACTTTTCTTAAGCCTAGAGCTTTTCCATGTGCAAGCTTTAATGCTTGATTATCTTGGTATTCCTTTTTTCGATTCCTCTCCATTGACACTTGTTGATTATCTTTAGCATTTTGAAATGTAATATATATTATAATTTCCTCTTTATTGTTGAATTTTATTTTATTTCATTGTAATCTGTAGGCTTAAAAATAATTTTAAGATAGTGTATTATGAGTTACTTCTTCCATTCTACCTTTGAATTTACATTTTAATATTATATATATATATATATATATATATATATATATATATATATATATATATGTGTGTATGTATGTATGTGTATGTATGTATGTGTATATATATATATATATACATATGTGTATGCTGGTTTATATATGTGTGTATATGTTTTTGCATCTTAATTTTAGTTACTTTAATGTTCATATACTGTCTTTTGATACCTGGAATTAAATTTGAATGTTTTTATTTTAGTATGGATCAAATACTGTATTATGCATCGCTCTTGAATATTGATAAATTCATGTGTATTACTGAAATTTAAAATTAAGATCATTTTGTCTTATATGGTAGCATTGTTTTCATTTAGTCTGATATATCCTTTCATATCCTCTTTACTTAATTTTCCTCCGTATTGTTTTTGAACCAGGGTATGACACTGATCATGTTTTAAATTAGTCTTATTATTTTTATTTTATTTTTAATTTTATCTTTTTTATTATATATATATATATATATATATTCAAAACGAAAACTCAAATCATGTATACAAAATTACGTATACAAAAATATACCAGGATACCACTCAGAATAAGGCGCATTGCAGCTCTATAATCCGAAGCAGGAAATAACTAAGAAAAAGTAAAAATATGTAAAGATATGTAAAGGGGGATGCCAGATAAATTGCATATAAATGGCTGAGAGGGATAGTGACCTCTCATTCCCGTTTAAAGTACTTTTATGTCTAGACAACGCCCACGGAAACCAATGCAATATAATGACAGGTCCCCGATATGTGCAAATCGAAGGCACTAGAACGGAGACAGAAATGGAATAACGAGAGGTAGAACATATAATGTCTATCTGACAACCTTACAATTCGGAATGCACAAAACACATCCTTAAGTAAACATTCTAACGCATGCGTACATCGTTATACACTGTTATGATGTCAAATTACCTATGTCTTGTCTAAAAGAGTATTCTTCTTTAAAGAAGGAATTATAATGATGTTTAAGAAAATTAATCGGATAATATTTTTTATATGCTTCTTGCATGAGTCTTCTGTTACTTATGATACAATCATCTTTGAAAGTATTATTGTGGAGATTTCTTCTGAGGTGTCCTGTAATGATATTACGGAAAATATTCCTAGTCAAATTTGAATTCCATTCTATGATTTGGTTGATCTTCATATCAAAATTTTCTCGTTTATTGTATAACACCGTATGAATTCCTTTTATATTGTTGTATCTTATGGTGATGTCGAGAAAATTAACTTCGTCTTTTTTAGTATTAAGGTTCTTGATCAGTTCCAGTTCCTGGGGGTAAAAGCTAAAATCAAATTCAGGAGTATGCAAGTATCGTCCTAATAGCACATCGTCCACGAATCTATAATATGGTATTTCATATAATATATGATTACCTCTTTCAAAATAAGATCAATATATGTCTGCTAAGATTGAAGAACAACCCCCTCCCATAGGGATGCCTTTAATTTGTTGATAAAATTCTTTTCCATTATACAGCACGTTTTCGTATAAAACCAATTTGATAAGATCCAAATACCTACGATACGTGATCACATTTTTGAGATTGTATTCTTCGTGCACCAAAAGTAGTATGGCATGTAGTTTTGAAAGGTCGATGTTGTTAAAAAGGTCACGGAAGTCATAACTTGCGAACTGTATATCTTTATTGCAGAATTTTAGCCGTTTTATGACTTCATTGCTGTTTTTAATCATTATAGAGTTTTGTAGTAATAAAGCTTTAAATACAGGTTTAAGGATATATAGTAATTTCCGGTTAGCTGACGTTAAATATGAATTACATCCCACTGTTACAGTTCGGAATTTTACAGGTTTTTTATGTAGTTTTGGGATGAGAACTAGATATGGGAAAGACACTGATTTTAAATTAATGCCGATTCTTTTGTATAATGCTTTGATCTTATTTGACATTACTGCTATATTATATGGCAAAGGTTTATACATAGTAGGTTCCATGTAAGATTTCTGCAATGTTTCAAGGTAATATCGTCGTGTTAGGAACTTCACTAGCTGTATTAGTTCTGAAATAGTTACAAATTAATATTTTTCACTTCAAATTTATTGATTTTCTCTTACATTTTCAATGCAGTATTTTATCAATGTTGAAAATTTAGCAAAAAATGCACATAAAATGTTTTTTTTTATTATTTTTTTTTATTTACAGAAAGTAATTTATTGTGCTGTAGTGCTGAGCAAGTTGTTCAATTAAAAAAGAATTTAGAGATAGCAGCAACTCTTGGACTTGGAAGATGCCCTGCATGCTTGTCCAATTTCAAAAAAAATTTCTGTCATTTTGCATGCTCTCCCAAACAAAGTGAATTTCTGCAAGTTACTGGCCTTGGTAAAAGCGATGATGGGGATTTAGTCATCGAAAAGATGTCATACTTCATGTCTCGGAAGTAAGCACATTATTTTTGTCTTTCAAAATTCTAATGATAAAAATTTATGTAATAAAAAGTTGATCACCAATTGTAACATCTCATTTGAAAAGAAAAATGAAATTTAACACACTTATGCATTCACGGTAATACATTGTTCATACTCTTCCTACTTTCAAATGTCTGAAGTTCAAATAAGAAGTCTAGTTCAAATGTTGGAGATCTATCATCTAATCAGGTTTTTGAACTCTAGACTAAATATAAATAGTTCAAAACCTCATTAAAGGAAATTAATTCTTTAATTGGTATTTCAGTGGTGATATTATACAAGTATTAGGCAACGAAAGGGACATGTTTTTAAGACTCATATTAGAAAAACAATGGTGAGTAAAGTCCCACAAATGCAATAACACCTGTGTATTTCTTTGATAATGGTAGGATGTATTTTAAAGCAAAGTTTATTTATTACGATTTTCTCACTGCATTAGGCTTAGCATAAAAAAGTACTTTTACCTGGAGTAGCGGAGAATTCTCGCTATGTGCGATGCTGCTGAAACACTTCTTCTTTTACTTGCCAGGCATGAACGGTTAACATGATAATTTCATAAAAGTGTTAAAAATATATTTCAATTTAAAAAAAATATTTTGTGTTTTGCCAATTATGAAAAATTTGTGTTTTGTCAATTATGAAACATTTATATTTTGTGTATTATTAATTTTCAAATCCTGAACTATTATTATAATAATTCAATTTCTACAAAACTGACAAAAATAAAAGCATGAGTTATAGATAACAAAAGCATAGTTTAGAAATAATATGAAAGAATGCATCTAAATTAAATTTTTGTGGAGTGCTCCTGAAATATCCCTCAAAACTCCTGAATTTTTTAGCGATTGCTTCTTATGACTCTTGCAGAATATTGCCAAGCCTGAATGGTTGATACAAATTTTCTGGGAGAATTGGCATTTCTTATCAATATTGTGAATCATGTTAATATTCTTAACAAGTCTCTTCACAGTACAAATCAAGACATTTGCTGCTGTACACTGCAATCGCTGGTTTTCATCACAACCTCACTTTGCTAGCAGAACAGTTTGAATGTTTCAAATTTTTTCTTTTTTCAGTTTGCCAGGGAATACATGATGAACTTATTGATTCTGTGGGTTTTACTGCCTAATAACTCTACTTAGATGGGTTAATATATAATTTTGAATATAATTTCATAGCTTCGCTGCACATCAACCCTCGCCTGTGCTAATCTGCAATCCTAGAATGATCGACGTGTAACTATCAGATGAAACTTTGCAATTTTAAGACTGATCCATTTTTTACACAACGGACTGAAACACGTGCAGAGCTCCTTAAATTACTTTTAAAATAGCTAAATTCCATTGCTTCGCAATTTTAGGCTTTGCACACTATCGATATTTAGCTCTGCATACCGCTGCGAACAAGGGGTTTCAAACATGAACTTGATAAAGTCCAAACTTGAAACAACTTAGACTATTCACCCGAGAATTTTCCAAGGATGTCAACAACTAAACTCAAGATGGACTTTGATCGACTTCTGAAGAATTTTTACATTCCCTTGAAGTTGCTAATAACAAGGGTGTGGTTTTTTGCTCATTCCTTTCAAGTTTGCATAATGTTACATGAAGTGCAAATATATTTTTAGTGTCAGGCATTAATGAAATGCATACATCTGTTTGTGTATTAAATTTGTTTAATAATTAATTATATTAAATTTAATAATTGTATATTAAATATATTGCAAACACTTTGATTTATGATATGGAAATTTAATTCAGTGTGTGGTTTATAGGTTCTATACCTAAATACTCTTGTGGCCCACTTGGTATGTAAAGTTGGTCCACCTTGATCTAACATACTTCTTGAGCATTTAAAAGCATTTTAATATTTGTATTATAAAAATTAAATTTTAATTTTTTAAGTTTCAGATATTTAATTAAAAAATTTGTTTACTACTTAAAGGTTTGGTGAAACCATCTGCACAATTATTCTTACAATTAATGAATAACAGATTAAAACGTACACTCTGAACTAAATTCCTTAAAAGATAATACATGATGAACTTATTTATTCTGCGGTTTTTAGTGCCTAATAACTCTACCTAGATGGGCTAATAAATAATTTTGAATATAATTTCTTAGCTTCGCTGAAGGTCAACCCTCGTTCATGCTAATCTGCAATCCCAGAAGTGATATTTGATGTCAGCATGTTTTATTCTTCCTTTCATAGTAATTTTGTTAGTGCTTTAATATGATTTTATGATTTTTGAGACAAAGTTATTATGCTAATTAAATTTAATATGATTGTTGAAATTTTCTTTATAGTTATTCTGATGGAATGTTTGCTTCCTGTAAAGATATTCAGGGTTTAACACCAGGGTCAACTGTTTTAGATCTAATGTGTGGTGGTTGGGGCCGGGATTGTACAGCTGAACACTGGTTAAATTTTATGGGATCAACACCTGCAAATAATGGCTTTTCCCCCTTTGAAATTAATTATCATCTCACATCTGAAAGTCATTTAATCATAAATGGAAAAAGTTTTTTACCTATGAATGAAATCACTACTCCGTAAGTATAGTAATTCCAATACTACTTATTTTTAACTTTTTATTGTTCTTGAATTGCATGTTTAAACTTCTTTTATATTTGTATAATTTATTTTTGTATAGATATGCGTTTTTATTGTTCTATATTAATTCTTAATAATTCATGGTTTTGAAAGCTCTTGGGAAAGGCAGTGATGAAAATGTTTGTGTTTCTGTTTCTTTTTTTCCTGAGAAGTTCTGCTTTCCTCTAATAAATTTTCCTAGCAGTTCCACTTTTAGTGAAAATTTTCTATGCGGCTTCGCTAGTACCGCTGCAATGCACCATTCCATTCTTCACTAAGTACTGACAAGTGATGAGTGCATAGCGTTGATGACTTTCAGATAATGATAATATGTTTTTATTTCAATGATGTCATCCTTTTGTACTTTCTTTAAACCAGTATATATCACAAATTTTTTTTTTGTACCACTTCCAGTACAGAGTCTTTTCCGTTTCAAAGTGGAGGATGGAAAAAATGGTGATGCCATTTGTTTGCACCTCATTTGTACTGAATTGTATCTCAAAAATGCTTATTTGTACCACTTCCAGTACAGAGATTTCTTCTCAAAGTTGGAGGGAAGGGAGGGCTTGAATTTTTAGTGCTATCTTGTACAAACTAAGTACAGTACAACCTCGAAAATCCGGAAACCTTCAAAATCCGGACATTTTCCAAATTGTTGGGTTTTTTTTTCCCGGACTGACGAAGTCGCGTATTTAAAACAACAGGGTAAAATTTATATGGAATTATATTTTATAAGCAAATACCATATTTTCTTCCGGTCGACTTTCTGAACCCGGAAATGAAACGAAAGTTTTGATGGACGGCCGTAGATCGACGTGTGGTTGGAGCGTGAATTACGTTGTTATCGTTAATCCCTCCTCCCCCTTATTCAAGTCACAACTCCCGATGAATTATTTCGCGTAAAATATACATCGTTATTTAAATACGGAATTTTTATTATCAAAATTTCTTTTTCTCATTATTGATAAAGATATTTTTTCTGAAACAATGTAATTTTTAATATTAAACACTTTAAAACGTTATCGTAACATTTTATCACAAATTGTTCAATTAAATCTAAAAATCCTGAGAATTCATATTAACTCTCACGGAAATTTATTTTGTTCACTTCGTAGTACGAATTCTATTCTTCAATGTATTCTGTTTTGTCTTCAGAATCTCCTCCCCCTCCCGATATCTGATGATTTTTTCGTTCTCGTTGAACGTGTCAGCTTGAAATAAACTGTATATTTTGCCTTTTTTGTTTAGAAAGCCATATTTACATACTATAAATAGCAAATAAATAACTAAATAATATCGTATCACACAGAAGCGAGCAACAAGGTCATTAACACACAGACCTCTCAAAGGGATCGACTGCGTTTACGATTAGGAACTAAGCAAATTCCTTTCTTCGCTTTCCTTGCCCCACTATGTCCCGGTGCTGCAGCCTAGTAATGACTCATAGTAATTTAGAAAAATCATTGAGAGGAGAAATATTTTTCTGTTTTGGAAAAGATATTTATTTTATCTGCTGCGATGGCGCCACTCCGATTCAAGGACTTGGCGTTTTTTCGACTCTTCTTTCATGGCCTTGTCACGGGCCAATAGTATGGCATACCTGCCAACTTTTACGCATTATGCTTAAAATTTACGCATTTTAACTGCTCTTTATGCTTTTACGCATATATTGCTATATTTTACGCATTTCTGCATTTATTTGAATTTTTTAACTTTACTAGGAAATCAATCTCCGGCGAAATTCTCCGGCTTTTTTTTTTTGAAGTTTATCAATTAACCAGACATTGTATAATTTCTCGGAAACGCCGATTTTCCGCTTTTTTAGCACTGATATCTACCATTCCCGAGATCGTAGCAAATCCATAATAAAATGCAGGGTAATGCCAATCAAATTAACGGAGATTTACAGCTGCGTGTAATGTAAATTAAGATCTCGATAGCTTATTTTATGAAAGTAATAAATATACTTCTTCACAGGTTGTCAAATTCAGCATAAATCGTTAAAATGTTATTTTGTTCATTAATTTCGCATAAACACTGCGATTGGTCAACTCAGTTTGTTCTCATCGAATCGCAGAGAGTACAATAGTATCTTTTTCCATCCATCTCAATCTTCTAAATATTGCATTTTTGATAGACTAAACTAGCTTATTTTCATATTCTAATTAATTATTACGGTTAATTTTTTAATTATTTTCGCATAAACAGTGCAATTGCACAATTCAGTTACTTCGCGTGAATTGCCGAGAGTACGTTAGTATATTTTTCCATCCATCTCCATTATTTAAATGTTGCATATTAGATCGACTAAACTAGCTTATTTTCATATTATGGCTAATTATTAAGGTTAATTTTTTAATTATATTTGCATAATATAAATTTTTCTATTTAAAAAATGGGTATGAACTCTGTGAAGGGATATTTTCCTAAAAGTGGTACTAAAGCAATGGTTTAGGCAAATAAGAAGGAAACCATCTTGGCAGGTAAATAATTCAGTGCTATATGTATATATATATATATATATATATATATATATATAGCATAGTAAATATATTAAAATAAAATTATTTCACAGTTATCCAATTTTTCTCCAGAAGTTGGCGCAATGCAGCACATTCTCCTAAAGTAACATACAAGATTCATATGAAAAAGAGGGGAAATGACCAAATGCAAGGCATAAAATGGTAGAGGGGGATGGCGACCCCTCTTTCCCGTTTAAAAGACTGCTTTTATGCCCGGGCAACACTCACGGTACCAATGCCATGCAGAAGCCATACTTCCGTAAATGTGTCAAATCAAAAACACACGAAAAAGTGCAAAGAAAACAAATAGGAATCGACCAGGATCGCAAGGGAAAGAATGGAAATGTAGCAAATGCCCCTGTCGGTTAAGATGGAGTGCATCATATATAACAGAAGTCCACGCATGCGCTATTCGTTATTTTCACTTTCATCGTTCTATACCTCTGCCATATCCTTTAAGTAAGCATTTTCTCCCTTTTTTGTATTAAATAGGGAATTATAATAACATTTCAGGAAGCCAATTGGATAATTACGTTTTATTGCCTCCTTCATAATATTCCTATTATGCATGATGCAATCAGACTTGAAAGTATTAATGCGTTGATTTCTTTTGAGGTGACCAATGACGACATTTCTGAAAATGTTTTTGGTCAAATTGGACCTCCAATCAATAATGCGGTTGATTTTTATATTGAAATTGTTTCTCTTGTCATATAAGACGGTATAAGTACCATATCTACTGTCATGTTTTAGTGTGATATCTAGAAAATCAACACTATCTTCCTCCTTACTTATATTCTCAATCAATTCCAGTTCTTTTGGATAAAAAGTAAAATCAAATTGGGGTGTATTCTTATATTGCCCAATAAGGACATCGTCAACGAAACGAAAATATGGCATTTCATGTAATATATGAGTGCCATTTTCAAATTTACACAAGTATAGATCGGCGAGCAGGGATGAACATCCCCCTCCCATCGGAATACCCTTAACCTGTTGAAAATAGTTGGTGCCGTCAAATAAGATGTTTTCAAACAACACAATGCGAATCAAGTCCTCGTATTTTCTGAATGTAATATGCTCTTTTAAGTCATATATTTCATGTAGTTCCTTCAAATTTCATATAGATTTTCCAGATTGATGTTGTTGAATAAATCACGGAAATCGTAACTTTTGAAACGTATATCCCTGCTATAAAATGGAAGTCGGTTGATGACATCGTAACTATTATTTATCATTACTGTTCCTTGTTTCTTGAGTATAATCATAACATTTTTAAGTATAGTTAAAAGTTTTTCATTTGCAATTGTTAAATAAGATCCACATCCCACTGTCACCGGCCGGAACTTGACTGGATTTTTATGAAGTTTTGGTATGAGTACCAAATATGGAAAGTTAACTGCTTTAAGTTCGATACCAATGCTTTGATACAGAGTTTTAATTTTATTTACCAGACATGTTCCATTTTGTTGTAAAGGGGAGTACATTTGTTTATCAAGATAACTATTTTTTAAAGTATCAACGTAGTATTTTCTGCATGTGAAAGCGTAATTTGATACAACTTTATCCGTATAAGTTATAACATATTTATCTTCATATTTATTGACTGCATTTTGAAGAGAAGGATAATACGTTTTTTTACACAATGTTTTGTAGTGGAGATTGAACATTTTGATAAGGTTGTATTGCCATTCTTTGAAGGCTTGAATTGGCATGCTGTATTTTACGGCGAGTTTATATGTAAATTTCTTCAAATCTTGTTCAAAGTCCTTTTTAATATTTGTGAAATCTTGTATACGAAATTTCGTACCAAGTTGAAGCATAGATTTTAACTTGTGATTATCCAATAGATCCAGGTTTCCAGTGATAATGTGCGCATGATGGGTATCAATATAAGGGCTGTTTTGACAATTACACTCTTCACTTTTATATACATTGATGTTTCTACTTATGCGGTTATAATTAAATATTTTTCTACCATTGGTTTGCACAAATTTATAAATCAGTTTTACTTCTATGTTAGGTATTGGTAAGAGATGTGCCAAGTTTTTTATATATGTCTTGATTGGTAAACCATCATAATTTTTATTTTTGTAGGTTGTAACAAAAGTCTCTGTTGTAGTAGTTTTCTTCTGTGGAGAGGATTTCAATACTATGTTTAATGTACTGGCTTTTAGTTTAAGTAAATCCATCATAATAGCGTAGTTTGTACATGCATTTTCATTATTATTACCAGTTAGTTGTTTTTCGAGTTGATACACTTTCAAATAACACCAGATGCGTTGAATATAACGTTTTCTTATACTAAATATAAGATTTTTGATCCAGCCGGGTTTTATTATTATTCCTGCACACACTGTTTTCATGAACGTTTCGATCTTTTCAAGAGTTTCTTTATAACTGAAATATTTCCTTTTTCTTGTTCCCCTTTGCCATCTCTTTTTTATAGCAGGATGGATATCTTGTAATACAGGGTTACGTTTTTCATTTTTACAAGATTCCAAATTATAATTGTTATTAAATATGATCGTATTGAGTCCATACGGAAAAGCTGTTCCATATTGTTGGATGTGTGTATTTTCCCACCAAAGTCTTTCTGACAGTTTGGGTACAACATCGATGATTGTAACAATTATTTGTGAAAAATCATGGTTTCTATAATGACAGAGTTCCAAATTGGTGATAGTTGCATCAGCGAGAAGAGATTTGCCAATTTGACTTCGATGTAAGTTGATTCGCAAATGCAAACGATTTTTGGTTTGGCCGATATATTTTGCTTGGCATGTTTGGCAAGTAATACAGTAGATGACATTATAGGTTTTACAGAATGTACCGTAACTGGGATCTTGAGCAGATATTTGGAGAGGGTCTGCCACTGGGCAGAGTTTACATCGATGAGATTGGCATTTTTTAAACTTGAAATTACGTATTCTATTAAAATAATGACGATATGAATATTTAAAAAAGGGTGATCCATTTAGATTAAGGATCGAGTCGGTAGAACAATGAGAAACATTACAGACGCTATTTATATTTGTCACAGAGTTTGCAATAGCATGTTGCACAGGCTTGAAATATTTCTTTATGTTAGGCATCATATATAAAGCATTAGGGTAACTGGTTATCGATAATACTACTACCCTGTATTGTTGTATTACCGGGCATATACTTTATAACAGTATAATTGCCAGTCGCTATATAATATAGTTGTATTCATTCATAAAGTATAATTTCAACAGTTTATATCTCTTATTGAGGAGTAAATGTAAAACGTAGTTGTTTTTCACTAGATCCACCATCTTGCTCATTAAAGCTGTGGAGAAAGTATAAAACATACATTAAAAGCTGTATCTTCATAAAGCATATAAGAATGGCCTGGATGTGCGAATGCATGACTCAGTGACTTTTAGAACATTTTAAACTTTTTTTTGGATTTTATATAAATATCATTTCATTGAAATACGTTATTTATAAAATGGACGTAGATAGGTATTGTCCGTGTTAGATAACTTAAAACACAATAAAACACATAAATACTATAAAACACTTAAAAGGCAAATGCTACCTTGTTAAAAACATGCTAAATGAGTTACAATTCATGATATAACAAAACAACATGGAATCAAAATAACACAACATACCATAGTGCGTCCCCAATTTTAACCTAAATGCCGATCCAACAACAATCTAATTGCAAATGAAATCCAATCCAATGAAATCCAACAATCCAATTGCAAATGAAAAACTTTTAACTATACTTAAAAATGTTATGATTATACTCAAGAAACAAGGAACAGTAATGATAAATAATAGTTACGATGTCATCAACCGACTTCCATTTTATAGCAGGGATATACGTTTCAAAAGTTACGATTTCCGTGATTTATTCAACAACATCAATCTGGAAAATCTATATGAAATTTTGAAGGAACTACATGAAATATATGACTTAAAAGAGCATATTACATTCAGAAAATACGAGGACTTGATTCGCATTGTGTTGTTTGAAAACATCTTATTTGACGGCACCAACTATTTTCAACAGGTTAAGGGTATTCCGATGGGAGGGGGATGTTCATCCCTGCTCGCCGATCTATACTTGTGTAAATTTGAAAATGGCACTCATATATTACATGAAATGTCATATTTTCGTTTCGTTGACGATGTCCTTATTGGGCAATATAAGAATACACCCCAATTTGATTTTACTTTTTATCCAAAAGAACTGGAATTGATTGAGAATATAAGTAAGGAGGAAGATAGTGTTGATTTTCTAGATATCACACTAAAACATGACAGTAGATATGGTACTTATACCGTCTTATATGACAAGAGAAACAATTTCAATATAAAAATCAACCGCATTATTGATTGGAGGTCCAATTTGACCAAAAACATTTTCAGAAATGTCGTCATTGGTCACCTCAAAAGAAATCAACGCATTAATACTTTCAAGTCTGATTGCATCATGCATAATAGGAATATTATGAAGGAGGCAATAAAACGTAATTATCCAATTGGCTTCCTGAAATGTTATTATAATTCCCTATTTAATACAAAAAAGGGAGAAAATGCTTACTTAAAGGATATGGCAGAGGTATAGAACGATGAAAGTGAAAATAACGAATAGCGCATGCGTGGACTTCTGTTATATATGATGCACTCCATCTTAACCGACAGGGGCATTTGCTACATTTCCATTCCTTCCCTTGCGATCCTGGTCGATTCCTATTTGTTTTCTTTGCACTTTTTCGAGTGTTTTTGATTTGACACATTTACGGAAGTATGGCTTCTGCATGGCATTGGTACCGTGAGTGTTGCCCGGGCATAAAAGCAGTCTTTTAAACGGGAAAGAGGGGTCGCCATCCCCCTCTACCATTTTATGCCTTGCATTTGGTCATTTCCCCTCTTTTTCATATGAATCTTATATATATATATATATATATTATTTAATTAAAGATCAATATTTATTATTCTCTTTAGTGAAAACCTGTGTTTTTCCAAACATAAATATTTGTTTTCATTATAAAGTAATTCTCACCGGATAAAACCTTTATATATTTTTGTTTTATAATTTATTGTCCTGAAATTTTATAAAATTGGTGTCCTGAATTTTCATATTCTACCAGTACTATGCCTGAGATTTAATGCAGTATTTTTTTAATGCAGGCACCTGTACATAGTTAAATTCATTAAAAATGCCGTTTGAACGTGTAGTTTAAAAAAAATCATTATAAATGTCATTCGTGCAAAATTTTACACATTCCAATTTTCCCAGGTTGGCAGGTATGGTATGGCTAGCATTTGCCACTCGCGTTGCGTGTTTATGGCACCCTCGTCCACGTTCTTTTATCTCATGTAGAAAATTGTAACTAATTATAATGTAATTTAAAATGTAATTTAAATTGAGATATAATTGTAAATTGAATTTATAGTACAATCCAGTACTAGTATCTGCACTCCATCTTGCAGACTTTTTGTGTACCCTGAAAAGGGCCTTTTTTGTTCACAGCCAGAGAGACGGAAATTTTTGAAAATGACTAACTGTAAATTGACAACGTAAATTATTCTGCAAATTATCTATAACCTCTAAAATGTTTATTTAAATTTTATTTAATATGTAATCTGTAACTCTTAAATAACTTTGTAAACCTTTTCTTATATCTTAAACATGTAAACTACACCGATCATTCTGATTGGCCCCAGCCCTGCCCCGCCCCCTTTCCTTTTCAGTACCTACTTACGGGTTCAGCCTCCCAAGACAGAAATTCCATCTTCATCCATGCATCAAGTCCACTGAAACAGAGCACCCTCTAAGGAGAAGAGTGCATATGCTATGACCATATTGCTATTATCGCTTCAACAAATGGACATTTCTATACATCCGATGTGGGGTTACGCGTCTGAGACGCAGATACCCCGTAAGCAAGCGTCTTGGCTTGGCTAATAAAGTTCTTACCTTTTTCAGAGTCATCAGCCTTTTTAAACATAACATTATATAGATGCTGGAAAATAAATAAAACGTTTAAGTTTTTATTTTTTGTTTTTCGTTTGTTAATAGCGAAAACGGTTTAAACACATTTACACCTTTAAAGATATCGTCAAACGTGCTAATCCTCGATCTTTATTAAATCTCGGCACTTCATTAAATCTTCCGGTGCTTCATTAAATCTCGACAAAACCGATATAACGGAAGTTCTGCACTGTGATGATGCGCCAATCGTAAATAAATTGAGTGATGGTATAACTTGTGATATGATATTAATTAAAAAAAAGATCAAAGTAGCAATGATAAATGCGGAGAAGAAAAAATACCCATTGATAATCTTACGCAAACAATCGATCATGCTATTAACCCTTTCGGGACGGCGGCATTCCGAAACTACCGTGGCCCAAAGGATGAAGCGCTTCGTTTCCGAAATGTGACCAAAAGACGGCTATTTTTTTGCGCTAAGCCTAACTCTTGAAAAAAATTCACTAAAAATCACCCGTTCAACACAGCATTCTACTTTTTTCAGGAAGAAAGGAAATAGTTATTTTCTATTTGATGTATATTTTTTATACAAATTTTCTTTTATCAAAATATTAAAAATTTTAGTGTATATATGTTTTAGGTACAGATGGATAATTCTTTGGCATGTCCTTCCGATTTTTTAAAACTGTACCACATACATGCGTATTCTTAGACAACAAATACTTTGCAAGTACAGGAGAGGTAAAAAATGTATCCAAATACAAAGTATATCCTTTTCCTAAAAGTTCACTTAGAAATGTTTTCACAACACGTTCTCCATACCCACCATCAGAGCTTGATAATCCCGTGTCCTTTCCAGTATACGCAAGGAAATTCCATTTATAGCCTCATTCCGATTCTGACGATTTATATATTTTTATTCCATATCTGGACCTTTTCGATGGGATATATTAACGAAATCCCAGCCTTCCTTTCCATGAGAACATAAATAACCTAATCATTTCATTGCCGCACATTCCTTTACCCCCCCCCTCCCCCACCCACTCAAAAAAAAATACTCTCTTATATTCCTCTAATTCAACAACGAAATCAATAAAAGACAAAATCAGAACGAGACCCGGAACTCAATTATAAAATTGTTTATGCTGCGAGAAGTGAGCTGTCTGCTTAAGCTACAGAACCATGTTTCATCCCTCCAAATGGAGAAATAATTCATTGGATTCTCCTTGTGCCAAGGTCAAACATCTACAAAATACATTTAAGTTGCTTCCACGGGCATTTAATGCCATCTAGGAGACAAATACATTCAAATTAAAACGTTCCACGTAGAAACACCAATACGTGCCAGTCGTCCTTTAGGGTAAAATGTCCTCCGGCCCGAGGGTGTGCCGTTCGTCCTTGAATGCAAGTTCGCAGCTGTCACGTGGGCGTGCCGATCGTCACGAAAGAGTTAAAGGTCTTGAACAAAGAAGCTTTATAAAACCGAGCAGAAATAATGTCCATCTACAGGATAAAGAAAACTGCTTTCCCATAAACCAGAATTAGTGAAATAACAAATGTTAATTCAAATATTTAAACGAAATGATAAAATGTGATTTTATCATTTCATTTCGTTCACACATTCTAAATTATTGTGTATTTTTTTTCTTAGAAATTTCTTTTGCCCTATTTTTTAAATTAAATAATATGTTTTAATTGATTAACTTAACTTTAGCCATTATTTTTACTAAAAATAGTGCTTTATAGCGTATTTAGTTAATATTAAATCGGAATTTTATTCAAATTCTATAATCCAGAATCGGCAAAGTCCAAACGAGTCCATATTTTCGAGGTTGTACTGTACAAATAAAATACCAATAATGGTACCATCATTCTAATATAAATGATTATACCAATTCTTCTACAGAGTTATTCTTATTTCAAAGTAGGAGGGTCCATTTCACCAGTCTCCCCACCTTTGAATTTCCAAATTTCAATGACATCTTTTCATATGTCTTGGAAACTTAAAAATTTTCTGGAATATCTGACAAAGGCACACATCCTACATGTGATGAAAATGTATATTGAACTGATATATCGAGACTAATTCAACTGATACCTGCTCGCTGAAACAGTAAACTACTTGTATGTTGTTTTAGTTCCTTTGCATATTGCACTGTATGGCAACATCAGTGAACCAAATAATCGAAATAATTTAATTTTTGTGTTACCATGGTTTAAAATGTGATTAAAAAAAGAAATAAAATATAATTTAGTTTGGTAAGATTAAGTGAGGTGGAGGATGTCTAAGTGGCTTTGCTGTATAATTTTATTTGTTATTCACTCAAGGAATAAATTTCTCAGCACGTATATTTCTTTTTGTTAACCTTATCTTGTTACTGCGGGTGAAAATTCACTGATGGTGTAAATTGCAGAAATATCTTAATGCTTATCGTCTAGATGTTTTCATTTTAATTGGTACAAATTATAGAATATTTTGTTAAAAAAAATTAAGTAAAATAAACATTTTTCTAATTTATAGCAAAAGCAATAGTTATTAAATGCCATTAACATTATTTACAACTATTATAAGTGTGGGTGAATGTTCACCCAGAATAGTAGTAGCATTTGAAAAATGAGAGTAGGAGGATAGGGTTATGTGTTCAGACATTTTAAAAAAGAATATTTTTTCATGTTTTCTACAAAAAAACTTTTGTGTATGATATTTCACCGTTTACTGTAAAACATGTTTCTAGAAAGTGCTACAAAATCTTTATTCTACTGCTCTTCTAAGTAGTAGGATAATATATTTTTTTGTGCTACAAAAACCTTGATTCTAGTGCTTGCTCCCAGGTGCTATAAAAAAATTTTTTTGTGCTATGAAGTGCTACAAAAACCATGATTCTAGTGCTCTAAAATGCTCTAAAAAATCAGTTTTGAGACTACAAAACCTGCAGTGGGGTGTAACATAGTTTTGCATGTTCTAATTATTCGTTTCTTTTAATCCTTATCATTTTGAAAAGAGTATTAAGTTCTCTTTCAAATTAATTTTGATTAAAAAATGTACGATTAAAACTATGATCATGAAAGGATGTTGAAGTTTAACTTATAATAAAGTGTGCAGTCCAAAAAATAATTATCTGATATTTTAAATCTCTATCTTAAAGTATGTACAATTATGGTTCAAAATCATATTCACTCAAGTTTCACCAATTTTTACTTTTGACACTATTAAATGTTGAAGTACGTTTTCATCCATTGTTTACAGTTAAATTGCGAGATTTAACGGATTTAAATGAAGTATAAAAATATTTTGCAGGAAATAAAAAAGAATATTTTTCCAATGTTAATAAAGTTTATTCTACACTACATGACAGTGGAAATGAGACACTAAGAAGGAGAGGGCAGAAAGTGATGAAAGTCGCCAAACAGAGCGAGACAGCAACGAACAATAAGTGATGTTTATTGCAACATGATACATGTATACACTGAGCGATAACACCGTCTGAGCAGTAGGTTGTAGGACCACCGTGGGCAGTGATACAGGCAGCAACACATCTAGATACAGAGTCAATGAGCGTGCAGATGGTGTCCTGAGGGATGGTTGCCCATTCCCTGTTAACCATTTGCCAGAGTTCATCTTCTAAACGCGGCGGTGGCAGCTCATGCAAGTGACGTCCTATCACATCCCAGACGTGTTCTAATCGCGACTGTCATTCACCGGTCCCAGATTGCGACTGTCATTGACTGGCCCCAGATTGCGACTGTCATTGCTAAAACAGAAGCGTGATTCGTCTGAGAACATGACCCTGTACTATTCCGCCATCCACATCGCTCTATCCTGACACCATTGCTAACGAAGGCATCTGTGCTGAGTCAATGGCAGTCTTCTTAACAGGCGCCATGAGTGCAGGTCGCCAACGACCAATCGGCGGATAATGGTCCTGGCCGATATGGGAAGTATCAAGGATGTCCTGCACATGCTGCAAAAGGGCGACTGAAGTGACCTGCGGGACCACCAACGCTTGCGGGCGGATGCATCAGTCCACGCGTGCTGACGTTGCTTTGGCCGAACCGACACCCCTCAAACATACAACATTCCCTTGTTCCAACCATCTTTGCCACAGCCGGTGCACCACGGACATGTGTAGGTGACTGTCCGCTGAGATTTGATGTATGGACCAACCTGCCCTTCTGAGTCTGATCACCATACCCCTCGTGAAATCGTCTGTCTACTGGAACTGCCTCGGTTGGCTGTGGCCTGGCATTTTCTGATACTACACGTTTCCTCTGAGGTAAAAAAATTTGCAAAATAATTTTCCTGGCAAACAAAGCGGCACGACTATTGCCGATTCTGTAGGTTCAATTTCTTATATCTCACTCAAAGTGTGCGGGACAGCTGCACATTTTGCATCATTTACATAACTTGGTGAGCTGCGTCTACCCTGCAATTTTCATATTTTTCTGCCCACTCCTTCTTGGTGTCTCATTTCCACTGTCACGTGATGCATATGTTTAACGTTATTTTCTAGTTTTTACCGATTTAAAAATAAACTCAATTTCAGAGCACAAAAATGATATTTTATTTTTAAATTGCTATCCTTTGTCAATCGGTTCATTTTACAAATGGAATATTCAGACACTGTAAAATGTCTATATTTTCTGATGATCACAAACTTTCCTGCTAGTCTGTTGGACAATTTTTAAATTTTTGGTAAAAATTTGCTGGCGACCCAATAATTATTTTCGGCTCTGCGAGTGGATTTTTGGAATTCCTCCTGTCATGCAGAGGAAGGGGTAAAATGGAATGGTTTTGCTGCTTTAGAAATATTGTATTAACCCGTTAGGCACCAACTTAGCACTGGCATGACAGAATAATTTCCTGTTATCAGCCCACTGTGTCTTCTCTGTGATGCGTGGAAAATGTGCTTATCGGACCAGCGTGACATATTCATTACAAAGAGTTGGAGCGCATTATTTTAATTTTTAAATAGTACTTCATGACGTTACTTTGCTGTGAAAATCCTATTGGCCTCATGCTAGGTATGTTGACTTTCAGAAAAGCTTCATTAGTTTTGGTTTATTTTGATGGGTGGGTGGGTATGGGAGGGGGAAGCATTGATGTAAACTAATCTGTACAGTCACTCTTTAAAAGTGCATGTGGCTTTTAAAGGATCTTTCTCTTTTATTGCTTCTTTTATTTTCTCAGCTGCAGCATTTGTGTGGAATTATCAAATAGGGAGGGGAGTTCTTAATGTTTTTATTCGCATTTTTAAAGTTGGGTTCACATGTGTTAGACATAATTTGAATTCTTATTTATTGATATGTATATTAATTATTATTGATATGTGTATTAATGCAATAATATTATCGAAATGTGTGCTGCAATATAACGAAAACATGGGAGGGTCGATACAGGAGATTCTATCATGCATCCTGCCTTCCGAAAAGCTGTAAAATAGTACAGAAAGTTGTTTTCTGTATTTTCGGACATGGCTATTTTAAACGCAAATGCATTATTTACAAAAATTAAGGGTGAGAAATTATCAGGTTTGGAATTTAGAACTCATGTATTACATCGAATTTTGTCATCTGATATGCAGTCTAAATTGGCTAAAGTTAGACCCAAATCAGCTGAAACTCTCCATTTTGTTTGAGTTGTTGACATTTTTCAAAACTTCACATGAATAAAAGTGGTAGAATGTTGCAGAAAAGATGTATAATGTATTCAAAAAGTGTCACAAAAGAAAAACACCAGAACACTTCCTATTATGAATGTAAAGTATGTGATGTAGGACTTTGTTGATCTGTGTTTTGAGATATTTCATACACAGCAAAAACTTCGATAATATTGCATAAACATTATAAGTAAGGTGTGTATTGTTATTCTTAAACACTGTATATGCGTATCATGCAATTTTGCTTCTTTTTTGTGTAAAAATAAAGTTTGAACGTAGCCGATTATTCCAAAGAATATAAAACAATCATTTTATTGTGTATTCTTAGCAATATAAAATTGATTTTTTGTGTAATAAATCTTCAGTATCTATTTCATAATATATATAAAAATCAAATCAATACATATAGATCTCAATTTTCTACGAATTTTTTTAACGAATTAGGTTTACTAAGAAAAAAACCACAGTCCCATAGCGACACTTCTTCCCTGAAAGACACTGGCTGGTGGGAGCACTTCTTTCTACCAGTTGCAGTCCCGAATGGGTTAAATGACTGATTTTTCGATAATTAAAAATAGAAAAGATAATTTTTTGAAATTTAAACTTATGAGAATTTTAAGTTAACTAATTGTCTGTTAGCTAAATTAGTCCTGGAAAAAATTCATCAATTATGCACCCTCTTTAACTTAGTTTAAAAATATGTTTTTCAAATTCAAATTCAAATTTTTAATTTTTTAAAAATTTACAATGGATTTTAAGCTAGTGCAGTATCTGTTGGATGAATCAAACCTTAATCAAATACGTCAATTACATGACTCTGTAGCTTGATTGAGATTCTTGTCTTGAGGAAGAAAGGAATTGTCAGAATCACTAACTTTATGCAAATTTTATAATGCTATATTGTTTTTATTTTCAGCTTGGATAGTTCATTTTAGTCCCATTTTAAAGCTCTTGCTGAGCTCTAGCAAAATAATTTTGTCTCATGCTCGTACAATGCTTGGTTAAAAAGTTATGCCATGCTTTATAAGACACACTTTAACATGGTGGAGTTGTGCAGAGTAGTATAAGCAAAGGCTCACTCGGCTGTTGGTTACATTAGCTTCATTTTTTTCATTGCCTGTTTATTTTTAATTTGTTATTGCAGGCCGATTGCCCTACTTGATGACTTTTCATACTCTAAGAGACATACCCATACTATGTGGATAAAATGTGCATAAAATAAATTATGTTCCTTTGAGTGCTTCTCTGATTGTTATGGATATTGCCAACATTCAATAAATTGCTGTAGTATATTACATGCATATAGCTAATTTTGATCATTTAAGTACTGTTAAAAGAAAATGAAGCAAGTGTGTGAATTATAAGAAATACTTTTTTTTGTATAATTGCATTCTGCATGTAATAGAATTCATAATTACAACAAATTTTTAGTGAAAATATAAATTTGCCATTCTCCAATAATTAAAACAATTAACAAAATATAATGGCAATAAGGGATAAAGGTATTAAAATGACTGAATGCACGTTTTTGGTTTGGTTTGATTGTAACTAGAAAATTGTGTTTCATGTCAAGCATGCAATCTGTTGCTATGTATTATGATGACAAGAGTTACTCTCATTTATGAAGTTATTAATTTATTTTGAAATTATCTGGTGCTAAATGATCAAGAATAGTTACCTTAAAAAAAATTGGGGGTATTTTTTACTAAATTTGGGAGATTTGTTTTTCAGTATATGTGTTAATTTTTCCTTGGCTAACTTATTTCTTATCAATATTGTCATCTTTATTCAAACTACTTCTCCAGAAAATTCTAACAATTACCTACAAAATTAATTTATATAAGTAGTTGTAAACATTTTCTTTTCTAAATTTTGTTTGTTTTTGTATGAAAATATGTACATGCTTTTAATTTCTTTGACAGTCTTTTTCTTCTGTTTAATCTTATTTGCTGTTCAGATTTCTAAAGTAATATATTAATGAGCTTCATGTGGGATTATTTTTCAGGTGTTCTAAAAGCCCTTATCCCGGAGCAGAAGCCTGTACATGTCTTGATTGTGAGGCAGCATGCCAATTAAATATTGCTTCTCCTCCTCCATTGCCTGAAGAGATTACCTCATGGATGTTGTTAAATCATGATGGAATATCTGTGGTGTGCCTTGTAGTTTTTTGCTTTGCATCAGCTTTCTTACTATTAGGGTTTTTCTTTTTCAAAATACAGTCGAGAAAGTCACTACGCTGTAAGTTTTTGTTTCATTTGAAAATCTTAATGATTAAAATTATTTATTGTAATTTTATTGAAGCATTTTCAAATGTGACTGTTTTTACTTAAATTTTCTAATCATAAGTTTATATGAATTTTATGTATAAGCTTTTAGATTATTTTGATTTATTATTCTTTTTAAAAACAAATATAAGTTATAATAAGCTTTTATTTTTTCGTATTAAGAGTAGCTATTGTATGCTGTTGGCATGGAAAATGGTAAGTTGCTACTGTGTGGGTTCTGCAAACACTATAAAATCTTCAATGTAATAAAAGCAAATCAGTTAATTTCTGATCACAGTGATAACTATAACAAAGATTTTGATGATACATTGCATAGAATTTTTTTTTTACATTTGTGACAGTTACAGAGGTCATTGTGGCTTATATCCAGTTATTTTATTTCCAACAAACTTCTTCCATCTGATTTTATTTTTTCATATTGAGAGTGGCTATTGTATGCTGTTGGCATGGAAAATGGTAAGTTGCTACTGTGTGGGTTCTGCAAACACTGTAAAGTCTTCAATGTAATAAAAGCAATCACGGTTTCAACAATGCATTGTTCATGATAATGGCATTGTTGAAACTGTGTACTAGTAAAGCATTTTATTCTTAACTTAAAGTTGATGTTAAATTTTTAAGCATCTGGTTGGTCAGATACGATGAATAGTGTAGGAAGAATTTTGCATTAAGCTGAAATTGATCGTGCATGCCATAAATAGTGAACATTGGCTTAATAATCAAAAAGATATCTTTGATGTTGATATTGTTAAATAGATCCATAGTCTAATGTTTGTAAAGAATCAATAATGTTTAAGAATTCCATTCTTTGTATTAAATTATAGCTATTTTTGAGAGTGTTTGAAACCATGCTTTTCAGGACTGAAATGTCAATATCGTTACATTATGTATTGCTGTTCTACTTTGACCTATGTATGTATGGTCCATAAACTGTCATATGGAACATCCAAAGGAATATGACTGTAGTTAAAACAGCATGTTTAATGACTTTAATTCCAAGCATTCCTATCAATTTTTAATGCTAAATTTCTAGAATTTCACTAGTTATCTCAAATCTCCGTACCATAGTTTATTGATTTAAATCAACTTTATTTAAATTATGATTAAAATCACAATTTAAATCAACTGATTTAAAAAAAAAAAAAGTCATTGATTTAAATCAGGTATTATTCATGTGGACAGGGTTCGTGCGCACTCTGGAAATCGGGAAAACCGGGAATTTACAGGGAATTTGAAAGTGGACTAAAATGTCAGGGAAAATGCAAGGAAAATCGTTTTTTTGTTCAAAATTCTGGAAAAATGAGGGAATTTTCAATTTGCCACAGTGATGCTGATTACTACAGATCATCTGTAGTTTTTACAGGAAACATCATAGTACAAATTACAGAATATGCGTAATTTCCTATGGAAAATTGTCTTCTGTGAAGGCTAATGTAAATTTATGGCCACGTGCATGGTAATGCCAATCAAACCAACGTAACAATGAGGACTTACGGGCACGTGAATGTTAAAACGGGGATTTATGGCCTCATGCATGGTAAGGCTCCTAAATATATATAAGAGCCTTAATGCAGGTAATGTAAATCAAATCACCATAACAATGGGGATTTACCACAGTGTGGAATGTAAAAGATCATTTTTTCATAGAAGTAATAAATGTACTTCTTAAAAAGTTGTTAAATTTGGCATAAATCGCGGAATAGTTAATTTTATAATTATTTTCGCATGAACAGTGCAATTGCGCAATTCAGTTTATGTACTCGTTAATCATCGAGAGTCGATTAGTATCTTTTTCCATCTATCTCAATCTTCCAAATATTGCATACTAGATTGACTAAACTAGCTTATTTTTATATTCTGATTAATTATTAAGGTTAATTTTATAATTATTTTTGCATAAACAGCACGATTATGCAATTCACTTTGTTCTTTTGAATCGGCAAGAGTACATTAGTATATTTTCCATCCATCCCCATCTTCTAAATGTTGCATATTTGATAAACTAAACTAGCTTTTTTATATTTTGGTATTATTAAGGGTTGATTTTTAAATTATTTTCACACATGTTCACGTGATTTGCTGAGAGTCCATTAGTATATTTTCCATCCATTTTCTAAATGTTGTATATTAGATTGACTAGACTAGCTTATTTTTATATTCTGGTAATTTATTAAGGTTAATTTTTTAATTAGTTGTGCATAATACATATTTTCCTATTTTGAAAAATGGGCATGAGCCCTTTGAAGGGGTATTTTCCAAAAAGTGGTATTAAAACAATGGTTTAGACAAATGGAAAGCAACCATTATGGCAAGAATTATTAAAATTGATATATTCACATCTATAAATGCATTGCTATATATTATTTTTCATTAAAGATTAATATTTGTTACTATCATTAGTGAAAACTTGCGTTTTATCAAACCAAAATGTTTATTTTCAATATAAAGTATTTTTAACTGGATTAAAACTTATAAATATATATATTAATGCATAATTATATATATGCTTAAATAATTTTATGTATATGCATCTTTTTATTATGTGAGCATATATATTTCATTTCTTAACTTGATTACTGAAAAAGTCTTAAAACTACTGATATTTTCTTTCTTCACTTCTGAAATCTTCATCAGCTGAGTGTTATCACTATAATGATTGAAGCTGTTAAGTTTCGTGATCATTGAGTCGTAAATAATCCTTTTCATGCATGATTAGGCAAACTTTTGTCTTATGCTGCCATAGAAAATATGAAATTTCACTTAAAGAGGTTTTCACTCTAATTTCAGAAAATTCTATTTAATTCTAGATTTTTCGATAACAAAGCCGGATATAAAGTTTCGTGAAAATCCATCATTATTTGTGGCAGCTGTCGTGTACACTAACAATCGACCACAGATGGAGATTACTTTAAAAGAGTCAAAATGTGTTCAGCAGGTCCTAAAACATGTATTGGTATTCAAATATCGAAATAGAAAATATTTGTGTAAACTGTGTAAATTTGTGTCTCTGTGTAAACTTTGTCTATTTTATAGTATGAGAAAGTAAAACTATAGGCATTTTGCCCACAAATTGAGGTGTGTGAGTGCGTGCGCACATGTGTGTGTGTGGGAGGTGATAGATCCACAACTTATCCTCTAGAAAAAATACCTATTTGTAATCATGTACAAACAGTCAATCATGCAAATAAAGTTCTTGAACGAAGAAACTTTGCAACCAACCAGGAAATAATGCCCATCTACCTACAGGATAAAAGAAAAACTGTTTTCCCACAAACCAAAATTAATGAAACAACAAACATTAGTTCAAATGTTTAAACAAAATGATAAAGTGTAAACTTTCTTTTTATTTCTTGTATATGCATTTTTTTTCTTAAAAATTTTTTTGTTCCATTTTTTTTTTTTTTTGGTATTAAATACTATTTTTTAATGGGTTAATTTGACTTTTTATCATTATTTTTGCTAAAACGAATGTTTTATAGTATATTTAATTGATATTGGGTTTGAATTTTATCTAAACTATAATCCAGAAAATTCTAAAACCCGAAATTGGCAAAGTCCAGATTTTTGAGGTTGTAATGTATATGCAGATAAAGTTGTATACAAATATAGAAAATGTTGAGTTTTTCTTTTAATGTTTTTTTTCTCACTGTCATGTATTCATGGTAAATATTAGTTAAATCTAAAATTATTTTTTGAAATTCGTGTTAAAATAGTAATACACTAAACCTGGAATTTTGATGAAAACAACAGGGAAAATCTGGAAAACTTAGGGAATTTCACTGTGTAAAATGGACATGAACCCTGGTTGAAAAAAACAATGCAATATCAATTTATTAGTTTATTCTAAATGATTTAGATAAATATATATTCACAAAATAAAATATTACTCATATCAACTATACTGCAAACTCTATGAGCTAAATAATTTTGCTTTAAAAAAATGCAGCAATTCTTATACAAGTCATTCTACATCTTTTGGTGTTTACATTATCCATAAGTGAAAATTAGGCTTCGCTGTAAAAATAATCAAAATTTGATGATCATTTAAACTCAAATATATTGTAATTGCGTTTTTTCAGTATGTAGATGCACAGAATTTAATTAAAAATAAAGCAGTTTTAGGACAGATACAACACTAAATATGAATTAAAAAGAACTTTAAAAAAATCACGATTTTGACACAAGATGAATGCCATATTTTATTTTGAAGTGGGTTATGTGATCTCTTCATATAATAGTCACGTGATCTCTTCATATAAAGGGTGTAATTATTATTTTAATTTTTATTTAAAAAACTACTGAATATATTTTGCTGAAATTTTTTTTATATATTTTATGGGATAATTTGAATATTTCATAAAACTTTTGCAGCAATTTGTGAATTTTAAATTCGCTTAAAAAATGTTTGAAAAATTAGGTTCCATAGGGTTCAATGTATTTCATTTTTTCAACCCGGGTTCAATCCAAAACTAATTGGGTGATATTATTCATTTATATTCTTATACGTCCCATAGATCGTCTGAACAACATATTAAAATTGCATTTTGATAAAGTCATTTTTATGGCAGTTATGCTAACGGACATACAGAATGAACAAAGTCATAAATACTTTTCAACTATGTTGTAAAGTGCTTAAAAACTGTTAATTATTTTCTTTAAATTAACTGGGTGTTATATACATCTAAAGTATATCTCAATTTTTAGAAACAATCACTTTTTACAAGTCTTAAAATAAATCCCGTTCTCATGTTTAAATTTTCCTAAAATTTGAAACTTTGACATTAATGTAAGGTTTTTTTTTTACCCATTACATAATTGGGAAGTTTTTAGATATTGGATCCTTCACAAAGTACTTTCATGGGGGGGGGGGGGGGGGACCTTTTAAAGTTGTGTAATTTTATAAAAGACATATCATAAATGCATTTTGAATAACTTTAATTTTCAACATTACGGTTTTAATGCCTTCGATTGTATAAATATAATGTGCAACTAATAAGAGCCATTGGATGAATATTTTAAATTAAAATTTTTATATCGTTTGATATGAAAAACCATTTTACTTCATTTCCAAAATTAACTTACATTTTCAGAAACTGTTTCAAAAATAGGTATAATATTAAAATAATATAAAATTAAATATAAAGTATAATATAAAATTAAATTATTTATGAAATGAAATATTTATCAAATTATTTTAAAAGTTTTAAAAAATAAAAGAGAAACGGCAGATAATAATTTTCATTTGTACTGCTTCCTGTACAGAGTTATTCCTATTTCAAAGTAGACAGGTCCATTTCGACAGCACCCCACCTCCAAATTTCAATTACATTATTAATTTGTCCTGGAATATATCACCAAAATTTTTCATTTATACTGCTTTTGGTTCAGTATTATTTCATTTTCAAAGGGGAGAGCACATTTGACCTGTCTCTCTCAACTCTGAATTTTTAAATTTCAACGATGTCATTCACAGCTTTTCTATCTGAGAAAGTTTATTTTCTCAAATGAGTCTGTCATATTTCGAAAGATGAAAGCGACCAATATGACACTAGAAGCATATTTCTCATTTACAAAAACACTTGCATTTCTACTTGATAGTACTTAAACAATCAATATTTAGTTGTTTATATGGTATATATTAACCTTTGGCATGTAAAGGAGTTTTTGCTAAATACGACCTTTTATTATCATACAAGTCATTATAGATTTCCCAATGGTCATTTTCCCGTGGACAGAGAGAAATGTATTGTTTAATTTTGCTTACTCGAGTTTCACTATAGTTGGAAAAACATTACCCCTTATCTGTATAGATGTTCTAAAACAGTAAGCTCATATGGCATATCTGTTGACAAAGGTACACAGGGAGCCTGTCCTACACTTGATGAAAATGTACTTTGAACTGATTCAACTAATTCAACTAATAAATACTTGTTCCCTGAAACAGTAAACTAATCATATGTTGCTTTAGTTCCATAATATATCGCATTGCATGGCAACATCAGTGAACTAAATAATTGAAATAGTTTAATTGTTGTGTTACCATGGTTTAAAATGTGATTAAGAAAAAGAAATAAAATCCAATTTGGTTAGGTGGATGATATATAAGTGACTTTGCTGTATAATTTTTATTTAATTTGTTGTTCATTTGAGAAATAAACTTCTTAGCACATACATTCTTTTATAATATTCTTCCTTTGTTAAGCATTCAGACATTTTATAGAATTAAACTTTTTGCATATTTCTTATGGAGAAAACTTTTGTGTATAATTTTTCCATTGTCTACTCTAAAACATGTTTCTAAAATCTTTATTCTACTGCGTTTCTAAATGGTATGAAAATATATTTTTTGTGCTACAAAAATCTCGAGCAATGCTCCCGAATGCTACAAAAATTAATTTTTTATGCTACTAAACCATAATTTTAGTGCTCTAAAACCTGTAATGAGAATTTTGAAATTTCCTTGATATTTAAAAATCCTCCTCTGAATCCAAAGGAAGGCTAGATTTTCCCTTTGATTATAAAATCGTGGCTAGAACCCTGGTACACCACTGTCTGGTGGAATTACAGAATCAACTTAAGTAAATTCATCAATGTCAGTTAAGTGATCAAAATGTCTTAATTTTGTGATGTTTTAAGCCATTCTGAAAGAGGCAGTCCATCGCTTGCATCATAATCGTCAATTTAAGGCAAAATCATTTGTAAAAATAACCTGGATTTCCTAAAGCAGTAGGACTGTTAGAACAATCAAAAATGTAACTGAAATCTGAAGTTTACTTTATAAGTGTTTCGTAAAAAGTCTTATTTTTAAGGTAAATCAAAATTGTAAAGTCTTCGAATATAAGGTTAAAATGCACAGGAAAAATTCTTTTATTAGATCCGTAAAATGATTCACTATATCTGTGATATTCCATATATATATTAATATACATTAAATCAAACTAAATGAAATCATTTGTTCAATATAGCTGTGACTTTTTTATGTCTGTGTTCATTTATTGTTGAATTTAACAGTACTTTCATGTTTCAAGCCAGTGGCATTAAATAAAGAAATTGATAGACCCATAAGTCATAATAAGACATGTATTATGTGTAAATATGAAATCCTTTATATGCAAAAATTGTGATATATGAAATTTTTGTTATTTCTGAAAATAAGCACTTAAAAATTGATTTAAAACAACGAAGATATTGTAGGAGGATAGATGTTTGCTAGTGTTATTGATGGCAATGGCTGATGTAACTCAGATTAATAACATTTAGATATGTATGTTCATGTTGTTAATTGGCTACTGTGTTTGTAGTTTTTAAATGAAAGTAGTAGAAGAAAGGAGCATCTGCATTTTCTGAAAAAGTTATAAATTATTGATTTTATTTATGTACTTTAAAATCCTGCAGTGCTTGATACACAATGCTGTCCATAAACTAAATATTGATTTGTACACTAAAATCTATATTTTGTTGATTGAAAGTTTGTTGTTTCTATTTATTTTTGGTTTTCTCCTCAATTTATTTTATGTTGCTTTTTAGTTTGTCTTTTATTCTTATTTTCTTAGAGTTTTAGCAATTATTTTCTAGTCTATTCTTTAGTTTTATTTGTACAGCTTTTATTCTCCCAAGCTGCCAAAGCATGATTTATAATTTTCTTTCTTGAAATGCTATGCTTATATGCTTTCTTTGCTACTATGCTTTTTCTGTTTCTAGAGTTTTGAATCAAGATGATGTAAGAATATCTTTTTTTCCTTTTCTAAATTCAGATATTTTCTTTTAAATTTTCGTAGCTTTTGTGGCAATTCAGCGTATATCTGCTGTATAGTAAATTTTCTTAGTTTTTGATCTGTAGTTTCAAGTTCATTCGGTACCAAGGAAAGCAGTGTGTATTCAACACTGCAGTTTAATTTTAGTAAAGTTTTGAAGTAACTAGTACTACCCCTAGCAGGTGATACGGAAGTTAAGATGGAGAGAAAAGGATCATCTCACCGGCCTTTGATACTATTGAAATCTTGTTCACCGTCTGCCTCAGGGGTGGACTTGGGTTCCTTAGAGGAAGTGGAGCCCCTTCGTTCGAAACGGTCAAGTACGTCACACTAACCTTGCTGCTGTAACAACTATTAGTGCAAACTAATGCTCTCCATCTCTTGATTAATTAGAATTTGGTATTACCCAGTTTTTTTTCCTCGTATTTCAGTTTCAGTAGTAAGTTTGTGAATACCAGTTTATACTTTTTATTGAAATCTGTTAAAAATACAGCCTAGTACTAACAAACATAAAACCTAACTTTCATTTTATCAGTTAATCTATCTGGGAGGGTTAATTTTTCTTGCTCTAATTTTCAATATAGTTTTATTTCATTAACTGATGAAGAGCATTTGTTTAGCACATGCTATATCTGCTGGTAATGAAATATGCTTTTATTATTGCAATCTTAATTGTTGCTATAATTAAGCATTCTAATATTTTGGAGGTTAACGGAATGAAAATGGACATCATTTTTTCCTTTTCTGCTGAAATTTTTTTCTCTGTAGGTTAAATATTTGATTAAGTTATGTAATTTTATTTTGAAAACTGTTTTGAAACATTTATTGCTGTTTGATATTTTTTTATAAATTTTAGATTTGAAGCCTGCAATTCATTTCAAATATATATATATATATATATATATATATATATATATATATTGTGTGTGTGTTCAAAAATAATTAAATTTATATGGTCAGAAATATATGTTCAATCCTAAAGAGTTATTACATAAGAAGTTAGTTGTTTCTAATTTTTTATGTAACTCATTGAAATCCGAATACCCATAATAGTTTTTATGCACAACAAACAGGTAGGTCTTGTTTTACAAGTTCTTTATTACATAATGTCTGAGATATTTAAAATTCCATGATATCTGGTATAAGGGTCACAGCTTTGTAAATATTGCAGATATAACTCACTAGAAAATTTTCAGAAGTGAATAGAAAAATCACAGCAAAAATATACAATAGTCAGAGCTTTCCCAAGGCAATTTTAGAAGAACTCGGCATCCTTTCTGTCCTTTTGTTATAAGAACAGTGCTTTCCTTGCCTTTTCGTCACAAGAAGAGCACCTTCTCTGCCCTTTTGTTAGGAAATCAGACCCATGCTTAACTTTTTGTCAAGAGAGCAGTGTCTGCACTCAAAAGAAAACCAACCTTTTGCCTACTTGCTTTACCACAAATGTTCAACTTGATGCTAATCCCCCCCCCCCCCTTCAAAGAATAAAAAAGGTTAAGCTGTGTTGTGATCTAAGGCTTCTAAATATACAGGATAGTCCAATAATGGCCATCTTGACTCCCAGTTGAATCGATGACTGTACATGGCGAAAAAGGGTTACTTTTTTTGTGATTTCGATGAAATCTAAAATTCCTTTCTTGAATAATTGGCATATTTTTTTTGGCAGCAGAAGCACACATTTGACAATTGAATTGAGTATCAAATGTCAGCCATTTAACATACAGGCATCATTGAGAGAGTGGCAGAGGACAACTGGCTGGACCGGTTAGAGTAAAAATGGTGGTTGTGTCAGCCTGTATACTTAGGAACTTTACTCTGATCTAGTGTTAAAGAAAAGAGGATTAACATCTCTTACATTACTTCTTTCATTTATTGAAAGAAGCAAAACAGAAAGGGGAAGATTGTTAAACAAATACATTCCCCTTTCCATCAGAGAAAAACTTTCAAAACAGTTTTTTTTTTCAACTTCATTTTGTTAAATTATTCCATGTTTAGTATGCATGCGAAGCAAAAAGTTTTGAAAATCTAAACTTTGTAAGCATTTTGGTTCTAAAACCAATGTTTAAAAATACATCCGAACTAGGGTTCTTTGCACCATTTACAGGAATATGCTTATGTTGATTCTATTAAAACAGAGGATAATAATAAGGAGAAGAAATAGTTGTTTAGATTAGCATGTTGCAGTAGCTTCAATTTTCACGAGTTTTGATGAAATATGGGATAGCTTATATCCTTCATATTATTTACTAACTGCCTTCAGTGACCACCTTGTCATTTCTTAAAAAATGTATTAACTTTCATCAGCTTTCTTTCAATAGCTATGTACCAATAGCTATGGACCTCTGCTACATGCACTAGTTACTGTTAATGATACACCCATTGCAATTCATGCAGTAGCAATCGGCTGCATACCCGACTACTATGTGTGCAGATGCAGTACACATAAGTTTTATACAATATAACAATAACTCTCCACTCTATGCAACAGACATGGTGCAATTCTGTAGAAATGCAGCTTTCTATTTTTTCGGCACTGATTTCAATCATTCTTGGTATCAATGCTAATCCGTAATAAAATTTTGTTGGAGTGGGGGTATTTTTGTTAGCAATGAAGCCAAACCGGAACCAATGAAGTGACACGGTTAATTATTACCAATGGTGATCCTTCATCACCCCAGGCAGCAGTGCCGCAGACTGTCACTGTGGGAGAATTTCTGAGGAAAAAGGGGTGGAAATAGAGGGGTAATCAGTATCAGCCAGTTTGCTCCTTGATGGTAACATACTGAGGAGATAAATATGAACTTTACGACTTTGAACACCGATTGGGGAGGGATGGGCAGTGGAAGTTCTATGTGCAAGATGAGTGAGGTGAGACTATGTGGTGTGTGGTGTGTTTCATTAATGAGTCCTTCCAGCTTCATGGTGTCGTCATGAGTCGGGGTTGTTTATTTCCTTTCTTCCAATCTGGCATGCCGTCTTAAAAAAATTGAATACAAAGCTCTTTGATTTTAGCTCTGATGTTCCTATTTTGTTTTAGTTCTTTTCATAGTTTCTTCAGATGTGACAAGCAAGTGTTTTGTTTCAACTATTTTCTATTTCAGCCATCTTTTCGTGAATTTTATTGAAATTTAGTCGAGTTTTCGGATTTTTATTAAGTTTTTCATATGAAAATTAAAATGGCGAATATTGTTTCTGGTAGTCCGAAATTACGTGGCATTGATCATCCAGAATAGCATTTTTCAAACATGGTGCATAAAAAAATTTATGCATTTTTTAAAATAAAATTTACACAAAACTATCACGTTGCAGGACTCCAGAATTCTGCTGAACAAACACACTTTAAAAAACTCTGATCTCGAAAAAAATAAATTTAGATATGATTGGTTAACAGTCTTTAAAATTTAAACTTGGTGATAAACAAACTCCTGTGTTGGTTGGTGACTGTATAGAAGAAGTAGATGTGAGTGGTAAAGTTCTATGGAATCTTTGTTGAGATTTTATTCACTATGGTAAAAGAGGATATGTGGCAGTAGCTGACCACTTTGAAAACAAAAACAGCACATAAAGTTTGTTAAAAATGAAACTATTTTTTTATAAGTCATCTTCAACAACTTTTGCATCATCACTAAATGTTGTCCCACTACAAGTTAATGCCCATCTCCCTTTATAATATATATAAACTTTGTTTGGACATAAAATACTAAAAAGAGAAATATCAAATTGAATTTTATGTTATTTTATATTATTAAATAATTAGTGAATCAGTACCAGGATCTGGGAAGACTTTTACAGAATATTTATTAAAGGGCTTTTGGAAGAGTGAGTCTTGCCATATTTTTCAATCGTATTTTTACAATGCAATGAATGAATGAGTCCTTAATTTGTTGTATTTCCATTAAATATTCCATAATTTTAAGTCTTAAATTAATTTTCATGTATGCGTACATTAATTTACCATATTCGGTTTCTACTGGTATTGTATACAACGTGTTTGCACAAATTCAAACTTGTTGCGTTTGATAACTTGCAAAATTCAGCTTTTTCTGGTGGAGGGTTGTACCTCGTCCAATGCAATAAGGATATGCACACTGTACAGGAATATGCAATTTACACAGTGGATTTATAAAATAAATTTCCTTTTTTTTAGTGAGTGCATACAATCTGTGTAAGATATGTGCATTAGTGATAATCCCACTACGTATAATAATAATCATGCTGCACGGGTGCGTGCAAATCATATAGTATTGCAATAGCTGTCAACCACGTACCTGCCCACTAAGTGGCCCACAGTTAACAAATAAGCCTGTTGCATGTGAGCATGCAATCCACATAGCAGATTTAAAACATGAAATAAATACCCTTATAATAGCGGATTTGCTTTTGGCCCACTTTGCAGATGTATGCAATAACAATAATTAAGTTTAATTTAATAACGATTTGTCTGCTGTGTGGATGTGCTCAATCCATATAGTGTTGTAATAATTGTTGATCGCACATTTGCCTGTAACATGGACTTATGGCCAAAGATGTGGCTACTGCGTAGGCTCATGAAATTGCTGTACATTACATGGAATAAAATTTGCATAAACTAGGAAAGTATGTTTGGAATGAAAAATAAATTACTACTTACTATTTGGCTGTCAGACAATATAAATACAATACAAAAAATAATATATTTAGCATACTCCCCCTTTTTCACATATACTACAAGGTATGAAAACTAAAGACTTCATATTTGCAATATCAGCTTATATATTTTTAACATTTTCATAGTATTTTAGTTTAGACATTTTTTCATCAACAGATCAGCTAAATTTTTTGAAGTAGGCACAAAGCATAAATTAAAAAAAAGTTTTTCATTATTGTCTAATGTAATGATATTTAGCATCAATGTGCTTTGACCTAATGCTCTGAATTGCATTTTTCACAAAATGTATTGCTGACTGAATACCACAATAAAAGCTAACATCAATATTAGAACTTAACATAAAATTACATTCAGAAATTATTCTTGATAACCAGGGTTCTCGATGCTGATCTCTATTGCACCAAATTGCAATAAAATGTTTCATTTGACAAGTAAACACATGATCGAAGTCACCAAATTACGAGTGGCCAAATTAGGGGCTGTTATTATTTTTTTTTTAAATGTCCGAAATGAAAACTAATAGAAATAGCTTTCAATTGCAATTGTGAGAAATATAATCAAAATATTAGTGACTGCAAATGTTTTTATTTATTTTCTTCTTTTTAAGTTTCTTTTCCTCCAATATCGGGATTTTATTAGGGAAGCATAAGTAGAAAAGAAAGAAGCAACATTCTCCTTACTCTCTTTTCCTGAAAAAAAAAAAAAAGCAAAAAGAGAGCTTGTTAAAGATTGTTGAATAGTACTCTCTCCTTTCTGCCTGATAAATTACTATACTTTTCTTTTTCTTTACAAAGTTCAATATTACCTTGCGGTCGTCCAAACGGTTACCTTACACCTTTCTGGTAGGTCGGACGGTCTGGGTCTCAACAACAACAAAGTTCAATATGTTCTCAATTATTGTGTTTTGTGTCAATTTGAGATAAAACGTTCGGAAAATTTGATGTCTATGAAAATTCTTGCTTTAAAATGTATTGCTGACTGAATACCACAATAAAAGCTAACATCAATATTAGAACTTAACATAAAATTACATTCAGAAATTATTCTTGATAACCAGAGTTCTCGATGCTGATCTCTATTGCACCAAATTGCAATAAAATGTTTCATTTGACAAGTAAACACATGATCGAAGTCACCAAATTACGAGTGGCCAAATTAGGGGCTGTTATTATTTTTTTTTTAAATGCCCGAAAGGAAAACTAATAGAAATAGCTTTCAATTGCAATTGTGAGAAATATAATCGAAATATTAGTGACTGCAAATGTTTTTATTTATTTTTTTCTTTTTAAGTTTCTTTTCCTCCAATATCGGCATTTTATTAGGGAAGCATAAGTAGAAAAGAAAGAAGCAACATTCTCCTTACTCTCTTCTCCTGAAAAAAAAAAAAAAAAAGCAAAAAGAGAGCTTGTTAAAGATTGTTGAATAGTACTCTCTCCTTTCTGCCTGATAAATTACTATACTTTTCTTTTTCTTTACAAAGTTCAATATTACCTCGCGGTTGTCCAAACGGTTACCTTACACCTTTCTGGTAGGTCGGACGGTCTGGGTCTCAACAACAACAACAACAACAAAGTTCAATATGTTCTCAATTATTGTGTTTTGTGTCAATTTGAGATAAAACGTTCGGAAAATTTGATCTCTATGAAAATTCTTGCTTTAAAACCAATATTTACAAATATAGTATTTGGACTAGAATTATTTTATGTTCCTTCCTCCCTCATTTGCTTGAACATGAATGATGTTTTCATCAATTGATCAAAACAACTTAATCTCTTAAGTGTTTACATTGTATCAGTCAAATCAAAACACCGGAGGGGAGGAATTCTGTGTGTGATTAACAATGTGATTAATATATTCTTTTTACCTTAATGTAAAACTTGTATATCGCATCCATGTTTTTTTCTGTTATATTGATATTTCTATTAAATATTGTATTATTCACTGTCACAATGAAATTGAAATATATAAATATTTATCATATTCAATGTTATTTTTAAACATTTCCATGATGTTGTTTATATGACACTTTCAAAAGCGATCATTTTTCATCCAATTTAATTTCACTCTATGCATGTCGGAACCAATAAAAAATGGATCCAAAAATATGAGTCTAATTCTGGAAAAGTACTTGTTTCACAAAAATCGGATGTAGCCAGTTCATGGCTTTCCCTACAAATTCAAATTTGTTCACAAAATATTTTTTTCACCCAAAGAATGTTATTGCTCAGTTTATTTTGTATTGCCATGCATTGTTGAGAGGCCACAACCATCTTTTCCCGTCTATTTCAATCCTCCAATTATTGTCCAATAGGCAGACTAAACTTGCTTATTTTCATGTCTTGGTTAATTTAAATGAAATATTTTACAAAAATAACCAAACGTTACATGAGTTAACTATGGTGTAAGAGTAAGATGATTTTTATTATTAATATCCTCATGCAATACTTTGAACCTAAAGACTTTTTTTAATTATTATTTTAGATTTTTAAATTGTAAGTATATGATTACTATGGTTAAATTCATTCTAAAATATTTTTTTTAAAAAAATGATAACGTATTCAACAATAAATAAAATTAAATTAAATTAATAAAAAAATTTATAAATATTTATTTATTTTTATGCAGAAAAAGTTAAATTGTGTTTTAAAAAATGTAATTAAGAAAAAATTCTCAAATTTTTTTAAGCTTCAAATTTCCCCATCTTATTTTACCTCTAAAAATATTATTAAAATCTACAGTTTTTTTCTTCTAAGATTAGTAGGTATGGGTACCCAGTTTTTCCCTTATGAGACCCTATTTTTCTCTTAAGGGTCCCAGTTTTAAGTTTCTGGGGTTCAAAATTTTCTGTACCCAGTGAATGCACACCATAGAATATGCAAAAGTTAGACATTTAACACACATTTTATCATAAACAACTAATACATTTATAATTCTCATCGAAAAATTAGAATAAAGTGCAGAACTTTATATACTATATGTAAATTTGTGATGAAAACTAAAAATCTTTCAATAAATTTGCTTTACTACAAATGATACAAATTATGCATGGCTACAAAATTCTTTGCTACAAAACTGATACTAATCCTATGATAACATTAGAGTGAGTGTAATCTCTGCTCTTGTAAAATATCTATTGCAAGTTAATTCTGGCTGACCTCTACCACAATTCAAACAGAAGTAAATAGTATATACAATCAAAATTGAGAAAACTGAACTTTCGTGAATAATTTATGATTTATTATTTTTCATAATTT
The DNA here is from genome assembly GCA_951213105.1 of Amaurobius ferox. Classification (NCBI taxonomy): domain Eukaryota; kingdom Metazoa; phylum Arthropoda; class Arachnida; order Araneae; family Amaurobiidae; genus Amaurobius; species Amaurobius ferox. The sequence continues at coordinate 133,523,279 of OX578133.1, read as the reverse complement.
TTTTTATTTTTATTTTTTTTTTTTTTTTGTTAATAATGATTTGGGAATATGTGTTTTATGGTAAATAAAAAATAAATGAGAAAGCTCTGTCAGGTTATATATAAAAAGAACAAAATTTCATTTTCCCTTAACCCTTTCGTGATGTTGCTTCGCTGTCTAGGATTCTCACTCAGGACTGAGTGGGATCAAAATACACTGATCACAGAGGACAGGGCTTTTTGCATAGTGAAGCCCAACTTTTGAAAAAAAGAAAAAAGAAAAAAAAAATCAAATAAAATAAACTTTAAATTCAATCGTTTCATTTTTTTACATAACCTTAGATGAATACATAAGTAATCATGTACATAAATATCATGGTTTTCAAGTTATAGTTTCTTTTAAAAATTGCATGAAAATCATAAAAAAGTGACTTATCTTAAACCTTTTAAGAAAAAATATCAAAAGTTTTGGAATTATAATCAATGCAATAATTAAGGAAAATGAAGTTTAGTTGAAAATGTGCAGCAAGGACTATTTACAATCAAATGTAACAATATTTAGAGAAGTTAGATTTTGTATGATAATCTTTAAAATAGGGATACATGCAAAGTCCTACATTGCTAAGATATTATATATTGCACAAATCTATCATTTTACGATTCTTTGAGAAACGATTCATTAACTATCACATGAATAAGTCAAAGGCTTATTGACGATTCGAATGATTTCTTCTTTGGATAAAAAACACTTCTTCAACCATTGTAAATCACTAACTTCTTCTCTAAACACTTCACTAAATATCTCTTTACACAGCAAGAGATACAAAACAACCAAATACCAAAACTACAGAAATACCCCATCTCTCAAAATAAAAAGTATAGTTCCGGAAACACGAGAATGTCTATACCACATGCAACATTTAAAGAACCTGCTTAATTTGCTTATATTACTCATCTTTAAAATTCTGGCTCCCACATTGTAGTAAAATGTTAAGAATACAAAACACTTGAACAAAAGGTCAACATTCTAGACTTATAAGTTCAACTATAGTGGACATAGGACTCCATTTAGTTGAATGAGAAATATTAAATTAACGAGTATTATTTAAAACTTAAATATGAGACCCTGATCCTGAGACACAATTCATGCGGTGATTCACCTATGAGCCAAGCGGCTGTGTATAACATTCACTACTGGTGCATCAGTGGGATTCCCGTCTTGAAAGTATTAAGAGGCAAGAAAGAAAGTTAAAAGGAAAATCATTGAATACAACAGATGTATAGAAGCAGTGTTACATGATAAAAATAGGTAAATAATTTTTGGGCAGGAGGTTCTTGGTTTCAGTAAGGAAATGAGTAGAAAGCTAAAGTTGATTCACACTGTATGTTGAGGACTTCCAATGCTGTGGCCTGCAAAAGCCTTACAAGCAGACCATCTCAGAGAAGGCAGCATCTGGTGTGATAGATAGGAAGGGCTTAGAAGATCTTGGTTCAAATACTAAAGCTCTGAAATACTTTGACTGGAACGCTTCTCAGGTCATGTGCTAGTCAGCCAAAAAAATATGGTAATATGTTTTGATGGTGTCATTGTAAGATAGAGCCCGGTTTTAAATTTAGGTCATTGTGACTGTGGCAATGGGGTAAAAAATGTTGCATGGACTCCTAGCCCAAAAGGTTACGTAGTTGTGGTTACTTACCCTAGCTTCATGCCTATGGCAAAGAAAAGCACTATGGAAGCTCCTTTGCCAAAAGATTTTGTGAAGATACTGTGTACCTGTGCCTCTTGTTGCCTGTGGTAAAGGGAAAATAATGCAGGAACTCCTCCTCCAAAAGATGTTAAGAAGATATCATGTGTTGGCCTCTTATCTAAGGTAAAGAGAGACAATGCGTGACTGCCTTCTTCTCTTGGCTTGATCCTGTCTCAGGAATGCTTTCTCACCAACTGCCAAATTTTGAATCCTGACGCCAAGGAACTGGTCACTAATATGCAATGACTTTCATAGCAATGTTAAGATACTAAACTACCTACCTCTTATCCACAGATGTTAGAACAATCAGTAATGTGAAATCGATGTTTCCACTTTGAGCCAATGATAGGACATGTCTTTTTGGTTTCCAACCTGAAAAAATGTGAATTTCCACTGTGGGAGTTGAATTGGGAATAAAATACTTTGGAAAATTGAGAAACAATTTTTTTAAGGGGCCAAAAGTTCAGAGATTGTTCCTTAAAACAATGCAATTATTATTGGTTTTTAAGCAATATATATATATGTAATAACATTTAAAACATTTACTTTTGATGTAACACATTATAAAGTAGTTATTTTTCCCCTCGTTGTAATAGAGATATAGTACAAAATAAAAATCATGCAGTTTTTGGGTACATGGAGGTTTACAATTGTGTACAATATTTGCTTATGAAGCAATTTTATTTAGGGACAGTATTTGCTAGAAAAATGTGCATTTAAATTTATGATAAAGTCTTGTTAAGTATGCAAGCAATTACTTAGTTTAAAGTTTGAAATCAAAACCGATGTTGCCATAATATTCTCTCCACCACAATAAGTTCTAGCTTCAACATGAGATTGTAAAACTAGCTTTGGATTTTTAAAGGATCATTATAAGCATCAGTCATTCATTTTGTAGCTTCTTTCTGTCTGGTCACAACTTCCTGCTTGAATACAATATCTGGGTTGGTAGAATGAACAGCAAACTTTTTATTTAAAGTCCTATTAGATTGTTTTAATAGGTACTTCATGTTAACTAGATGTTTTAGGTGTCTCTTGAGCAGCTGTACCATATCTTAGTATGCCTTTAGTCCCTTTCAAATCTGTTTCATAATTTATCTTATCTAATAGTAGATGGGCAGGTGGAATTTTATCACCCTCTCTCTGTCTTATCTGCCCTAGAAACATCTTCATTGCAAATATCTTTTTCAAAATCACCCCATTTCCATGTATGCACTTTATCTTTTCTTGTAAGATATTCATATCCACTCACAGATTCATTAAAAGAAACATGTTTTGTTTCCTTAATGTTTCCAGTTTCAGGAAAAAAATATTCTGTACTGTCAAATCTAGTGAACACTCATTTGATTGCTCAATTCAAAAACTTATTTCTCCTTTGCCTTGGAATATACTCATATACCAGTGCACCAAAATGCTTTAAGTACTTTGTAGTTGGTTTACATTCCGTCCAGAGGTAATATCACATTACCATGTCGCTTGTAGAGTGTCCAATATGGTTTTTCACATATATATGTGTCTAGAGCTTCTGTCCAATACTTTTCTGGTAATCTAAAATCCAATAGAAGACTCCTTGTTCCTGTCAAAGAATTTTGATTCCAGCATTCTGAAACTCCATTCATTTTTGGAGAATAGGTATTTGTCCACTGAACGTCAATGATCACAATCTTCAATCTTCACAACAGAAGTCCACAGTTTAAGAAAATCAATTTCCTTAATTCTTTGGCATAGAAAGTGAAAAATAAAAAAATATTGGATCTATCAGTTATCAGTCCTCAAATATTGAATTATATTTGGTATTGGGAAAATGCAGGTACATCATCGAAACTGATAATATTTGTCGGATATCTGAGCACCACTTGTCAACCATAAAGAAAAGGACCAATGAATCATGTTTTTAAAATTCTAAAGCAATTTTATCTTAAATTTAAAAAAAGTATTTACTTCAACATGTATATACCTCCCATGACACACAAAATGAGCCATCATTTATTAAATTTGGTTTAGTAAAAGTTTTAGGTCCTTCAACATTGAAGAAAAAGAAAAGCCATATCGAAAATTGCAAAATATTGCCCTTTTAGTTCTTTTTTCTCAGATGTTCTTTTTTCTCAGATATTGTAATTTTTTTTCTTCTTTTGCCAGCTTCATGGTAATATTACATAAGAAATAATCAAGTCTATAACTGTCTTGGGGGGCTAAGATACAGACTTCTGAAAATTGAGTTTTGTCATGTCACGTATAATATAGTATACACACATGCAAGTTACAGATTCATAAATGATTATTTAACGGGATGGAACACTGCCACATTCCTACAATATAAAATCTTTGTATAAATACGATATTCAGTAAAATTTGGAAGTCAACCAGTTTTGAAGGGGTTAAACATACTTTTTTAGGACAGGTAAGAAGCACAACCTCACTTATTTAAGCAAGTTCAGCATCTCTTTCATTTATTCGGCATAGATGCAGAACTTTCTTGAATAAGTGAGGTTATGCTTCTTGATTGTTCTGAAGAACACAGACTTCCTAAATTTTATTGAATGCTGTGTCGTATTTATACTGAGATTTTAAAATCAATTTATTTTTTACAGCAGTTTTTGAGTGCTCTTTGATTTTTTGGATAAGTTTAGTATCTTCCATTCTCATTTAATATACTTCTTTCCAAGGAATTTTTTTGTGTGTGCATTATTTTATGCAGTTTAATTATTTGAGGTGTCTTCCTTTGTATAATTTAACTTCCTTTGTTAATGGTTTATTCTTTTGTTTTTAGGCGTAAACTTTTAGATTTTTAAATATTAAAAATGAAAAACTGCAAGTTGTAAAATTTTTTCCTAATTAAAATTTCTAATAATTTTTTCAGTTGTTCCAAATCAACCTGAAAAAAAATCTGCTGACATTGCATCATCAGAATCAAAGAAAATTAATGGAGATTCCCCTCATCAATTACCTGATACTGAAATTATATCAGACATATCTTATCTTCAGAAACTTGGTGCTGCTATAGAAAGAAACTTAGAAGACTATTTTTGTCGGTGGGGAACTTTTGTTGCTGAAAGACCGCTACCTATTATGGGACTTTCTCTACTTGTGAGTTTCACCTTAGCTTCAGGTTTATTATTTCGATTCACGGTCACAACAGATCCAGTTGATCTTTGGGTATCTAAAAATAGTCAAGCAAGACAAGACAGGGAGTACTTCAATAAGCATTTCCAGTATGTATTTGTTAAATGTTAAATTTTTGTACTTGTATTTTATTATTTAATTTATCCTGGAGATGTGCTGCTAATCTGGTTAAAAATCCTTTGATGTTCGTGATATAATTACATATACTGTAATTTCTGTACTTAAACATTTCTTGTTACTTATAGTTTTGTATTTATTTATAATAGTAAAAGTTGTCTGTTTGTGACATTGATAGTAAAAAATCTGTGCGACACACAGACAGGGAATTTGGTACAGAGGTACCTCGGCTCCTAAAAAGAAATACCCCGTTGAGATTTTAAAAATATTTGAATTTGTTTAAAAGCTAAGAATTTAATTATATTTGGTTACAATATAGTGACAAATCCGGATTAGTTGTGCCATCGATTGCACATTGCTAAAATTAATTACTAAAACTGTTTTTAGATTTTACATACAGCTCAAAAGGGGCCTAATCAGCCGTTTCAACTTTAGCCTATCATACACATTATCGATAAGGACAAAAATTAAATCCAACTGGCCTGGCCCACTGGGAAATCTAAAGCTGTTCCATTGGCAGTATTTGAACCAAACTTTCGCTCCTGAGGCATGCAAACTTTTTTAATTACTTTAAATTTTGCTAGTGGTGTAATTTATAGTGTTATTTAATGATGAAAACATTATGGTTCGAATTTTCATATGTAGTGGCATTAAATTTTAAATATTTTGATAAATGTGTCCAATTCCAAGGATTTATTCATATATTGAGTGTTCTTTTGGATCGAATTTAAATTTTAATTAGTTTAACTTGCACATTTCATCAAATCTTTATAATCAGAAAGTACACAATTGTTTTTCTAATAATGTGCCTTTTTCTAATGTTTTTAATGTGCCTTTTTTTAATTTGCTTAGAAAATAAATATTTACATCATCTTTGCATCATCTTTGTTGCATCATCTTTGAACTTAAATTTCCTGCTGTAAATATGAACTAATATTTCTTGTTCATTGACTTCATGTTGGGGGTTTTAAAGAAGAGGGCAGGCACCTGAATTAAAAAAATGTTACTAAGAAGAGAAACTAACAAGTGACCCATAATCAAGTTTCTGCAGGAACCTATAAAGTAGGGTTCAACAAATACCAGATGCCAGGTTGCTGTGGCATCTAAAATATTAGTCCTGGCAACTCTAAATTTGGCAGATAAAAAAAAAAAAAATCATTGATTAGAGAAAATATAAATCTTCCTAGTTGTGAGCTTTCCTTTATCCCATCTGCAGTGGAAATCAACTTCACAGTGCCTCATTTCATGTAGGAAATAATGAACAGTTATCTCCCTATCCGTGATCAGCCTCTTGTCCCATCACTTCGCATGCATCATGGGTGAGTTACGTCATATGTACCAAGAAAGATATCTGGGGCTGAGGCTTTTGCAATCCCAACAGGGCAAACAGATTGGTTTGAGGTTTGACGTATCTGACTGACAGATAATCAGCTCCTTTGTAAATTTTAATTTTAAAACATTTAAATGCTTTCATTTTAATTTGAAAAAAAAAAAAAAAACTAATCTACAGCAGTGTCTAATTGATGGATTTTTTAAGATTGCTTTATCTGACAGATAATTAGGTAATTTAAAATCCTTCATAAGTTCAAATTTAAAGAAATTAAATTTTCCTAGTTTTAATTATTGAAAAAACAGTTATTATGCAATATTTCTGAAGAAAATAGCAAAATTATTTCATTTTCACCTTCCTCTTGCATAACAGGCTGAATTCCGAAAATTTACTTACAAAAGTTGAAAATAATTATTGGGTCACTAACTTAAAATATCTGTTAAAAATTGTCCCATGGACTAGCAGTAATTTTATAAGATTGTGATCATCAGAAAACACAGCAATTTTACAGTGTCTGCATATTTCATTTGTAAAATAAATATTCAGATGATGATCATGAAAGATCGCAATTTAAAAATGAAATTTTATTTTTACACTCTAAAATTGAGTTTTTTTAACCCTTTCGCGATGGCAGCATTCCGGAGCTGCTGCGACCCAAAAGACGGAGCGCTTCGCTTCCGAACTGTTCCCAAAGGACGGCAAATTTTTTGCGCTAAGTCTAACTCTCGAAAAAAATTCACTAAAAATCACCTATTCAACACAGAAATCTACTTTTTCCAGGAATAAAAGAAATATTTATTTTCTATTTGATGTATATTTTTCATACAAATCTGAATACAAAATACTCGTTAGTTGCTCCCATTCTTTTATCTGAAATAAACGAATAATTTCACTGCCTCTAAAACCCAAACAAAAAAAAAATACTCTCTTATATTCCTATGATTCACTAACGAAATCATAACGCTGAAATAAAAACAAAACCCGAAACTCAATTATAAAATTGTTGATGCTGCGAAAATTGCTCTGTCTGTTTATATTACAAAATCATGTTTCACCACTCCAAATGAAGAAATAATTCATTGGATCCTCCTTCTGCCAAGGTCATACATCTGCAAAATACATTGAAGTTAGTTCCACGGACATTTAGCGCCATCTAGTAGACAAATTAAAATGTTCCACGTGAAGGCACACATGCGTGCCACTCTCCTTTTACGGTAAAGTTTCGTCCGTCCCGAGTGCGTGCCGTCTGTCCTTGAATGCGAGTTCGCAGCTGACACGCGGGCGTGCCAATCGTCCCGAAAGTGTTAAAAAAATTGGTAAATATTGGAAAATACTGTCAGAGATACAGAATAAGCTTTATTAGCATCAGAAAAAGTTTATTTTTTGTTTCCAGTAAAATATTTTATTTAAACTTCATTTTATCAGTTAAATCTTACAAAATTTCAAAAAATGGATGGAAGCAAATTTCAACATTTAATAATGCCAAAAGTTAAAATCAGATACACTTGAGTGAATATGATATTGAAAGATAATTGTAGATACTTTAATTTAAGATATAACCCCCCCCCCCCTGGACAAAATATTATGAAATAAGGTTTTATTGAATTTAATACTTGGTTACATCACTATGTGTCCTAATCACCACTTGAATCTTACTGGCATGCTGTCCAAATGGAGCTGGATAGTGTCTGCAGTGATGTTGGCCCATTTGTCCATCAATCTGGCCGTCAATTCTGCTAGTGACTGTGGACGTGCAACACTCCTCTTGACAGCAATTTCCAAAGCGTCCCACATTTGGTAGACAGGTTCGGTGACAAGGCCCTCTCCACGTAGAAAGTCCACATAAGGAATGACTTGATTATTTAAGATGGGGATATAATCCACAGTCTTTATCCATTTGTTGACTTTCACTAGTGGTCCAATGCCAGTTGTCGAAATACACCCCCAAAATATCACACTCCAACCCTTGAGCTGCACTGATCTTTGGAGACAATCTGGACGATACACCTCTCCGGACCTCTTGGTGATGTGGAAATGTGCATCATTGGCATACAAGCAGAAGCATGATTTGTCTGACCATACCACACATCGCCAGCCATCCACAGGCCAGTGTCTATGTTCTTGAGCTCATTGGAGTCTCTTCTGTTTTGGGGCTGCTGTGATCCGAGGACGTCGCTGGGGTATACGGCTGAATATTTCCATGTGATGCAGCTCCTGGCACAGGGTGCAGTCAGAAATAGATGGACCCGTTCCAGCATTAATCTGTGCCACCACTTGGTCCTTGGTTTGGAAGCGATTAGCCATAGCCATGCATCTCACATACCGACGATCTCTTGGGGTTAATATCGTCTTGCGGCCGGCATTGCATCGCCGGGAACTATTTGTTCCAGACGAACGCCATTGCTTATGCACTGTACTTAATGTACATGCTGTCACACCCAAGAATGCTGCAATCTCTGCAACTTTGTGGCTGTGTTCCCAGCCAAACACTATAGCCCCCTTTTGCCAGTTGGTGATGTCTTGACTTTCGGGCAGCTTATGTGCATCAGTCCAAATCCCTCACTTATTCCTCACTATAAGTATAGAACTTCGATTTTAGTCATATGATGTCTGCATCATGCACTCTGTGATTGAAACAGTGAATATATTCCCGCTTTTTGGACATGGATATTTAACTTCAATTTAGATTTAAAGTAATTCAATATTGTCTAAACTAAAGAATATTTTTATTATTTTCTCATACTCTTGTATAGAGAAAGTTCCCCAAAATTTTTTTAACCCTTCATGTAGATAAAAAAGTGTATTTAAAAAGATCCTAAGCACATCTCGAACATTTTTTGTAAATATTTTAATCAGTATATATGTATGTATGTATCTTTGAAGTGTGTACACAAGTGCATCACTCAAATTTTATATGCAGAGGTGTATTCTTTAAAAATTGTAAATATGGTACTTAAACATGACTTCGTTAGTTGCGAAAGTGCACATTCAGCTTCATCACGCCTGCTTTGCAAATACTTATATGCTTTTGAACCGCTGTGCCGTAATATGACTGTATTTTACGCCTTATGTACAACTTTTTACGTCTGTGAGAGCATAATGCATCATAAATAAGTTCCTTTGATACACCTTAAATAAGCATGAGGGTAAAAAATTAGTGACTGTTTAAAACATGCATAGATATCCCCTAAAAAAGTCTTTTTTAAAATGCCAAGCTTAAGAAAAATGAAATATTACTATTAAAAAAAATAGAAAATTCTGTTTAAAAACTGTTGTGTTGTCAAATTGCCAAGCTATTACTTTAATTCATGTATGCTTGGTGGTCAACTTTTAAAAATAAATAAATAAATAAATAATATGATTATTCATAACCATCTTAAATTGCGAATTTCTACATTTAATAAAAATTATACATGCCAACTGCTGTGGATTGTCCTTAGAGTCTACGGATTCCGATGCTAAACTACAGAGCTACTGAACAGCCAAAACTACTAATTCCTTAGAAATACATTTTTTTATCATTTTTTTTATATATAAACTTTATCTAGCAAAGTATTTTTGTTATGATAATTTCGTTTACCCCATTAAAACCTTAAAATAATTTTTATTTCTAACTTGAAACGTGAAAGTCAGCAGACATTTTTTGTTTTATTTTTCTTCTAATTTAGTTTATAGCTTTTATATGAATTTGTACATGTCTAATTTGTGAAAGTGCACCCATCTTAATCTTACCAATCAAGTGATCAAGTGTAGTAATGAAATGGATGCCGATTGTAGTTTGCAGAAGAAGAGCCTATAAAAATGTATAAAAATATCGTCAAAAGTACACAAATGAGTAGCAGTGTCAGTTACCTTACACCTTTCTGGTAGGTCGGACGGTCTGGGTTTCAACAACAACAAATGAGTAGCAGTGTCTTCTAAAGAGTTTCTTATTTGAAAACTATGTTTTCTGTTAAGTGTGTTTGTGCGACTTTTCAATAATTTATGGTGGTAGGGATAATTGTGGTAAATTCGTAGAATAATCCCCCACTCATTATTTTTTGAAGTACCAAATTGATGCATTTCTCAGTGTTTTGAAATGGGCTCCTCCCTGCCAAAGTGACGTATTCTCTTGTGTTTAGAAATCGACTCCTCCCACCAAAGTAACGCATTCAACCACAATATGAAATTAGATTTAGAATCTAAAAGAATAGTTATTTGAAATGGAAAGAAATTGTCATAAAATGCAAAAATAAAAATAAAATACTTTGAAAATTATCTGGACATATAAAAACATTGAAAGTGATGCAATTTACTACATTATGAAATATAATTTTGAATGTAACAGATTAGCTAGTTATCATCATTATCATCATAACCCATCATGCCTAGTGACACATAAGGCCTTCAGCTTGCGTCGCCACCCTGGTCGATCCTGTGCCTCAGTCCTTGCTTCTGACCAGCTCTCCCATCCCATCAAATTTCTCTCCTGCTCCACCAGTCTCCTCCAAGTTAGCTTAGGTCGACCCCGAGATCTTTTTCCTTCAGGCGCCCAAGTAAGTGCCACATCAGGGATGTTATGCTGTGGCATTCTTAAGACATGTCCAGTCCATTTCCATCTACGTTTTTTTTTATTTCCATCTCAATTGCTTCCTGTCCAATACTCTTGTAGAGTTCAGTGTTAGTAATGAGATAAAGCCAAAATACTCCCAAAATTTACCTCAGACGTTTAGTCTGCCAGACATTTAACTTGTTGCATTGGCCCCTTGTTAATTTCCATGTTTCGGCTCCATACAGTAAAACGCTTTTCACTAAGAATTAAACAGGTTGATTTGGGTATTTTAGTTAGTTATAGCTAGAAAAAAAAAATTAAATATAAAATAAAATACTTCAGAAAATTTGCAGACATAAAAAAAAATATTGAAAAACCGATGATTTGTGAGACTTTTTACAAATTCCATAATTATAGAAATTCAAAAATTTTGTAGGACTTTGCAAATATTTCACAAATTTATAGAATTTTGTGGCAGTTTGCCAATATTTCAGAGATCCAAAACTTAGAAAATGTTTAGACCTTAAACAAACAACAACAACAAAAAAAAAACTGTGAAAATTTGTGGGTTTTTACAAATTTCTCACAAATCTAATACTTTGAAATTTTGTGGGACTTTGCAAATATTAGCCAAAATAATGAGCCAAAAGGGCAACATATACAGAAAACCTGAAATAAACATGTTATACTAAGTATTCTAAGACATTTTGGGTGGGGTGAGGGCAAGTTTTCCAATATAATTTTTAACTATTATATTTGCATATATAAGTAATGATTATATATATATATTATTGCATATGTCTTTTTATAGTAATTACATTTAGTTCTATGAAATAGCTCACTCCCCCCCACAAGTGTGCCTGAAAAGAAACACTGATTATGCCTGATGAGTGTTACTGATGAGGCACTCTCATAGTTGGTAGGTATGAAAAATAAATAAACACATACTAGGACATACACTCATGTCCAAAAGTTAAGCATAGTTGCTGTTTATGTGAAAATTTTAGGAAATCTACATCAGAATGCAAGGAAACGCTGTATGCAGGTGTAATAGGGTTATAGAAGAAGAAAACAATGCAAAACAAGGATAATAACTTTTATTATCCAAAGAAAAGGGTTGAAAGAAAAAGGATCACAATACGAGTGTCAACCTCAGTGAAACAGAATGATTAAAACAATGTGATGCTGGAGTTTAATGTGGGGTGTGGGGTGTGCAGCCACGCATGCTGCACAACGATTTCCCATACTTTCGATGAGTGTTTGTGTGCTCAAAGAGTTCCCAAGCCTCACAGAGAGCAGTTTTCAATCCCTGAACAGAACTTGGTGTGTAGTGAAGGGCCTCCAAATGTCTCCCGAGCATATCCCACACATACTCTATTGGATTCAGATCAGGATAGTTGGCTGGCCACTGCATGTGCTGGACCTGGATATCTTCTGTTTGAAGGAAGTTGTCGACCAAGGATGCACGGTGAGGAGGCAGGTTATTATTCATGAATATGAAATTAGGACCAACAGCACCTCCAAACAATCGAACGGTAGGCACAAGGACTTTGTCTCTGTATCTTTGACTGGTAACCGACCCTGTGTCGAAGATGTCGAGGTCTATGTGGCCGCCCATCATGATGCCTGCCCAGACCATGAAACCCCCCCCAAATGGAAAGCGATATCTTTCCGTGATGTTTCCCGGGTGAAAACTCATTCCACGTTCTCCAAATTGTGGTATCAGTGTGCAGGCTAAACCTGGACTCGTCACTGAACACATGTGCCTCACTGTTGTCCACTTCACTGCTGATTCTCCAAACTCCACTGAAAATGCATATGTTTCTTTGCAGACATCAGGGGGATGCAAACTGCTGGTCGTCTGGCATAGAGACCAATGTGTGTGAGTCTCCTGTAAACAGTTTATTTTGAAACAGTGACTCCTGTGGCGGCTGTCAGGGCTGAATCCAGTTGTCTAGCAGAGCAGTTCCTCTGACGTCTCGCAGTTGTCACTAAATATCGGTCTTGCCGAGCGGTTGTTACCCTTGGCGGACCTGGTACTGGTCGTCGGGTAACATCTCCAGTGGTTTGAAACCTCTACCACAGTCTGGAGATCACACAGTGAGGCACATTCTGAATTCTAGATGCTTCGGTTTGGGATCGACCAAATTCCAGCATTCCAATAATTTGTCTCTTCAAAAACATGTCCAGTTGGCATCTTTGTAACATCTTTCGTCCTTTTTGAATTGTTAACAATGCTCCGTACCACAGCAATTGTGAAATTCTGCCTCAACTGGCCATGCCGCTTGAGGGCCGTTTTATACTCGCTTTGACTTGCACCAATGCTTTGCACCCCCCACTGGGTTCCGGTCTAAATTGGATGGCACTTCCCGGCCATCCAAACAGTTAGCTTACACCTTTCTGGTAGCTCGGACGGTCTGAGTCTCAACAACAACAACCAATGCTTTGCACATATTGTCATCAATTAAACTGTTTTGCATATGTATAATGATTTACCTTCGTCCCACAATTCTCCACAACTGATTGTGAACCATTGTATCCATATTAACTCCGAATTTTTCGCATTTTACGATTTATGCTTAACTTTTGAACATGAGTGTACTTTGCTGAAATATGTGAAGAAATTGATACAATTAAATTGCGTGCAGTGTTTTATAGTACAGACATAATACATTTATTTATTAATTTAATTATTCTGCCACTAAGCATTGAGTGTACTAGAATTAAAAATTAAAACCTTGGGGATTTTATATCACAGCATTTTTAGATGCAACTTTCTATTTTCATAATGGTGATTTTTTTTTTCTTTGTTTTTAAGCTTGTCGTTTTTTTTTTTTTAACTTTTTGAAATTTTTTTTAGGGGATAGGATATTGCATCATGAATTGAAAAGTTCTTGTACATGACTTTTAAAGTTTAATATTTTTATTGAATTTCAAAGTTCGACTCACAGGATCAGCAATCAGGTTATCTTGCATAATAAAGGAAGATATCTCTGTTTCTGTCTGTAGTCTATAGCTGGAAATCTAAGCATCATACGGTCATGAAATTTTGTACACAAGTACTTCAGGAGCGGATTGGTGCAACTTGGCTTCACTTTCTAAAATTTCAAATTAGTTTTTAGCTATTTTATGTTTTAGCCCGATTTACAATGATTTTGTGCGATATTCAAACAAATCAATTCCTTAGAGACCTAAAATATTATCACAGCTTTTCCATCTTGACACCATCGGAAAGATTAAAATATTGTGTGTCAAAAAACTAAATGAAATTAATATGGTTAATAGACGAATTTTTGTGAATTTTAAAAAATATATACTTTTTCATGCATTTTAAACTTCCCCAATTTTTATATTACAGTATAAAAAACTAACATGCAATCCAATGTTTATAATTTAGCAGTAACTCCTTAAAATATCAAAGACTGCTGCAGAATAAAAAGTATTCTTCTCAACCGATCCTTTGATGAATCATAAATTTTTTAAGTTATCGAACTAAAGTCGATAATGCAGCGAGCCTTTTTCGTGGGTCTCGACAAGCAAGCATGTAACTTTTTTCATGTTTTACCCCCATTAAAAAAAATCTATTTTTACTTAGGAAAAAATAGATTTTTTTAATTGCAGAACAATAAGTATAAATTTTACTTAAAATGCAATATATGACTATGGTATACAACAGCACTAAACTAAACAGCTATATCTTTACAGAATATTTAAACAAGAAAGATCAATGAAACACTTTCCCACTGAAATGCAATTTTATTTACATTTTAGCTTTCTTCAAAAATTGCCATTGACAAAATTAATCTTAAAACTTCATTAAAAAAGACAATGAACATTTATGAAGAATTACACAAAATGAATGTTATTCAAATGACGTCATCAAAAGTAGAATTTGTGAACTGTTTATAAAGCTTTTGCAGTTAATATTATGTCACATTTATAATATTTCATTATTATAGAAATTATTTTCTTATGTTAAATTAGTTCTTCGAAATTGTTGTAACTATGACAAACCATTTCATTTTATAAATCGTCTGCCTATTGCAGAGAAAAACTTTCAACAAACAAATGTTTTATATGAATTAAAATTTTTTAATCATTTTCTTTTCAAACGGGTCCTTTTTTGTAGTTTTTTTACCTACATAAGCCACTTCTACAGGATGGGAGAATTGTGTTGCCCATTCGTGCATGTACAAATGGATGTGTGCATTCAGGTGTGTGATCGAGATTTGGAGTATGGTGTTATCTGTATCTGTATTATTTAAGTAGTGAGCACTTATTTATTGGAACTATAAAAATTTCATCTTTTTGGAAGATATGTCCAATGTATAAATTTGTCTAATTGTGCTGAGATTATTGAAATTCTAATTTAAATTGTGTCAGTTAATGTAGAATGTAGTGTCCCTGCAAGTGATGGATTTCGGTTTTGTTATTTGGAGGGGGGGGGGGGGGGAGGTTATCACCCACTGTGTCGATGTACATAGATTGCATGTGGATTTCACTGTTATTTATATGAATAAAATTTATTCTATATAACTACCCTGTTTTAACTCCTGGGCAATGCCTGGTGTATTTTCTATACATAATATAGGAAGATATTTGTGTGTGTGTGCATGTGTGCCATCTGTAGCAGCAAATCTATGCATCATATGGTTATGAAATTTGGTGCATCATATGGTTATGAAATCTCAAATGTTGTACTGTTTTTTATGTTTAAATTAATGTTTAATTTGGTCTACTTTCAGGCCTTTTTATCGAGTGGAACAGATGATAATCACCCCTAAAAACAGAAGTTCTTTTGTTCAAAGCATCAAAGAAAAAAATGGATTTAAAACATATGCATTTGGACCAGCATTTAGACGCCAGTTTCTTTTAGAAGTTAGTAAACAACTTATTGATTTATTGACTTAATTTTGTACTATTCTGTTAACTTAAAATGTATCAATGTCATATTTATGACCTAACTCTACAGATATCCAAATTTTCTTCTAAAATGGGACAAATGCATGATATATACATATGACAAAAATATCTATTCTCATAGATTAATTTTATGGTAAGAATTTTACCAATTTCAAAAGTTTGATAGTTTTTCAAAAAAATTAAGCCACTGATATTTAATTCATATAAAAAATAAATTTTGTTATTATATTGCACTCATTTCAGCATAATTATTTTTTATTTTATTTTTTCTACATTTTTATAGAGGGGGAAAAAAATTGTTTTTAATGGAAGCTAAAATTTCACAATATTCGCATTCAAACTTGTGACATTGACTGTATATGCTGGGCCGCATCTTTTTAAGTTGAATTCTTACATTAATAAATTATAGTACAACTCACTTTTTTTTAACTTTTGGTGAAGTTTTACTTGCCTTTCTCATCTTTTAAATCAAAATTTCAATGGGAGCACTGCTCCCTGTATTTTTCTTGAAAAATGAGAGGGGTTATTAGCAGAATTCTATGATCAGGGTTTGAAAAAAGACTTGAAATTTAAGTGGTATATTCTCCAATTTTAGAGTGAAGAACTTTGGATGAAATTTAAAAATCCAGGATTTTTATTAGTAAAATGTAAAATAAGAATATTTTTATATTACAATACAAGAGACTTACAAAATTGACATTTAGTATTTTAAGCCCTGATTTGGAAATTATCAACTTTATTTTTTAAATAAATTGAAAACCCCTTTAACCCTTTCGCGACGGCAGCATTCCGGAGCTGCCATGGCCCAAAAGACGGAGTGCTTCACTTCCGAACTGTTCCCAAAGAATGGTAAATTTTTTGCGCTGAGCCTAACTCTCGAAAAAAATTCACTAAAAATCACCTATTCAACACAGAAATCTACTTTTTTCAGGAATAAAAGAAATATTTATTTTCTATTTGATGTATATTTTTCATACAAATCTGAATAAAAATACTCGTTAGTTGCTCCCATTCTTTTATCCGAAATAAACGAATAATTTCACTGCCTCTAAAACCCAAACACAAAAAAAATACTCTCTTATATTCCTATGATTCACCAACAAAATCATAACGCTGAAATAAAAACAAAACCCGAAACTCAATTATAAAATTGTTGATGCTGCGAGAATTGCTCTGTCTGTTTATATTACAAAATCATGTTTCACCACTCCAAATGGAGAAATAATTCATTGGATCCTCCTTCTGCCAAGATCATGCATCTGCAAAATACATTGAAGTTAGTTCCACGGACATTTAACTCCATCTAGTAGACAAATTAAAACGTTCCACGTGAAGGCACGCATGCGTACCACTCTCCTTTTACGGTAAAGTTTCCTCCGTCATGAGTGTGTGCCGTCCGTCCTTGAATGCAAGTTCGCAGCTGACACGCGGGCGTGCTAATCGTCCCGAAAGGGTTAAATGATTGAAAATGGAAAGCATTAACAATAGAGAAAAATATATGCAGTTATTTTGTAAATCGCAAAATTTTAGGATACAGCACATTTTGAATAGTCTGTACAGGAAAAACCGAAAATTTGGAAAACATCCGGATTTTGGAGGTTTCCAAATTTGGGATGTCCGGATTTTCGAGGTTGTACTGTATTTGCATCTCGCCATGCTAATGTTATTTAAAATATTTTGAACTAAAAATTTTTTTTAAGTACTTTTAATAAAATTCAGATGAGATGTTCATCTTTAATTGAAATGAGAGATTCAACTTTGGGTGCAAATATATCAAATTCTAATTTATGCTATTCAAATGTATTTCTAATGAGCCTTATAATTCTAAATGCCTGATTACATTAAAATTTTTTAATTTCGTTATCCTAAACATATATCTCAATTTCATTAACAATATGTTTAAAAGTTTAAAAGATAATATCCCAGTACAAAAAGCAAAAAAAAGAAATATCAGTGGATACAAACAGATAGAATGAATGGAAAATATTTATAAAAAACCGAAATATAACTGGTGTACATGTTTAAATAAAAAATTCTGCGATATTGCTAAACTGTTTTTTATAAATTACTAATTAATAAAGATAATACGTTAAAGACCCATAAATATACTGCAATGGAACTTTTTGTTAGGATCAATTTGCGGTCCAAAATAGCCAATTTCATCCAAATAATAGGATTTCATTAAATTTTTTTTTTCTGGAATTGTGTATATTTCCCCCCCCCCTCCCCCCCTCAGAGATGAAAAAAAATCCCATAAATCCATAAATATACTGCAATGGAACCTTTTGTTAGGGTTAATTTGTGGTCCAAAATAGCCATTTTCATCCAAATAATAGGATTTCATTAAAAATTCTATAATTCCATCTGAGTTTCCATCATTTTCTGGAATTCCATCAAAGTCCTTTAAAAAATTGAAGATGAATATATATATCCCTGGAGATGAAAAAAAAAGTCGGGGTTTTCTCATGGAAATGACAAGTTTGTTGCTTAGGTTAAGTATTTAAAGAGGTCAATCAGAAGGCCTTAAATGACATTTCATAGCTGCTATGATACTTTTTTAGCATTTTGGCAAAAGTTAATTTTCACCCCTGCATTTCATTTACTCTCGTGAGAATTCCTTGCGTTCGTTTTCAAAATTTAAGAAGGATCAGTAGTGGCTAGTTAGTGCGAATGCCTGCGTGGAATTTTTTCTGTGGGGGATTTTTGAATTTCATCCATGATCCATGCAAGCGTACATCCCATTTCAAACCTTGATGGTAGTCATAAAATGTTTTTGGTACTACATTTAGTTTTCTCTTTGTTCTGACATCAGTCGTAAATATATTGTTTGCTTTCCTTTTTTCTATTTAAATATGTGTACAAATATTCATACTTATATTTTATTTTGAATTTAGGTGCTTGATTTGCAAATATCAGCTGAAAAGTTAGTAGCAAAGAATGAAAATAAAACTATTAAACTTACTGATATATGTGTAGCACCTTTAGCCCCACTCAATAAAAACTGTGCAATTCAGAGTATATTTGGCTACTATCAGAATCAAAGAAGTTTATTAGAAGACACGAATTTTGATTATCTAGGGCATTTTAAGGAATGTGCTGGGTAAGTGTGTATTATAAATTTCTTACCTATCTTATTATTAATGCATTGCTGAACTGTATTAAGTTTTAAAATATCTGATGTGATCAGCACATGACTTTCCTTATGTTTCCTTATATAATGCAATGAATTTACTTCTTTCACAGTGAAAACATGATGAATAAGATCCGCATTACAGTGTTTCTAATGTTGAATTGTACATTTGACGTTTTTCTGGATGATAACATATAAAACTATTTCAGCACCTAATTAACTTATATTTCATGCAACTTTAAATTGACAATTATCAATATTGATAGCATCCTCAATAAGTAATATAGTCCATATATTAAGATAGTTTTGACTAATTCATCAATTTGGTGTCATTTTTGTTAACTTGGTGTCATTTTTGCAATTTGATGAAATTTTTATCAATCTAGGATGAAACATTGTCAATTTTGCGATATTTTGCTAGATTCTTTGCCAAGTTCGCAGAGTTTGTATGCCTCCTGGAAATCTTTAAAAACTCCTGAATTTAAGGTTTTTTTTATTTTTTGTAAGGGCACATAAAAGTGCCTTATTTTATTTGTTTTAGCCCTAAATTCCTGAAAATCAACATAGCAATTTTTTATTTCTTAATACATTTAGAAGGTGGTGCCACCAAAATAACAATAGTGCACAAATACTAATGTTGGAAATAGCCGGTCACTACATCGCAATGTTTTCTTTCCGAATGCATGCAATAGGTGGCTCCACCTAGAAGGAATAGATAGAGGTGGCATGACGTCACTAAGTTGTCTGCAAGTTCAGAAGGGAAGGAATCACGTGACTGGTATCCACTTTGCTCTTTGCTTACAGTGAAGCTTGTATTACAAATGCTCATTTCTATTGGACAATCTTTTGTGTAGTTGTATTACCGATAGATTGTTTGTAGATGAGTTCCGTACACATTTAAAAATTGTACTAATTTGCTGTGCAAATGTATTAACCAATACATAAAAGTGAGATTAAATCATCTAGGGAAATGTTTAAATGTGATATTCATGGAATTTAAATTTGAAACAAAAATGAAAAAAAAATTTTATTTAAGGGGCAGTAGTTTTTCTTTTTTTGTTGTCGTTGATTGTAAAAATAAATATACTTTGTTGTATTTCGATTTCACAGATGAAAAAGTAATTATTGTGTTGATTTCACAGATGAAAAGTAATTATTAAATCCGAACTGAATTTTTCTGCAATCTTTTAAGATATCTGAGCTGAAAGCTTAAGATTAACTTTTCCTCAAAAAACCTTTGTTTTTAACACGTCATAAAATATCCTTTGATTATTCCCGTGTTTATTTTTAATATTATGTGTATGAAAAATAAACTCTAGTTTTATGATCGCATACTAGGAATGAATTAACGCGTAAAGAAAGGAACTACCTTGATTTATAGTTTATTGAATGAGCAGACTTAAAAATATAAGGCAGGATTTGTTTCAGGAATTATTTATTCTTAGGCAAAAGACTATGAAATTGACCCCTCCCCACACACACACACACACACATCTTCTTCCATAATTTTTTTTTTATGCTCTGCAGCTATGAGCAAAAAAAATAAGAGAAACTTACAAATGCGTCTTTTTAGTAAATATATTTAGTGTTATTAATAACAGAATACTTTTCAGTATTTAGAAAAAAAATTTGAACAGGGGATTTTGCCTGATTTTTAGAAGTGCCCCCTACGGGTGAGTTTTGTGACCATGAACTTGGTCATTGCAGCCTGAACTAAAAACGCTGGCTAGGTGGTAGAACTGAATGTGTCACTTTCCATAGAGGTTTACAAAATTATGGCATATAGAAAGTTTTCTTGCTACTATTGCATATATTGTCTAAGTGCAAAATTGGTCCAATCTGCAATACAATGAGTGTTTTCCAAATTCAAACTTGCATTTTTTTTATTGCACATCAATGCAGAGTTCAAAAGAACTTAATGCAACGAATTTCATCTCAACTCGAACTCTTAGGAATTAATGAGAGTTGAAAGCAAAATACAAGGATTCTCATCAAAGGTTTGTTTTGTAGGGTAACTATGTGCAATTTTTAAGCAGATGAACATTTAATACCATGTAAATAATTACATATTCAATAAATGGACAACAGTATTTTTAGATAATATTAGTATAGTACATTTTTGTAGTAAGTAAATTAATTTTATATTTTTTCTTTCGCAAACAAAAATACTATACATAAGTTACTACACCTATAAGGAAAAACTTAGTACAAATTAGTAAACAATTATTATGTGCTTTAATGAAAATATATCACATCTTAATAAATATATGTAGATATTTATAGATTTGAATAAATTAAATTATTTCTTCTTCGTTGATATTAAATATATCAATTGTGGTATCTAAAACGTGTAGAGTTTAATTAAAAAAAATTTCAAACATTGCACTTTGCATTCATTAGAACAAGGCTGTAATGGCAGGTCAAATTGCGAGAATTTCTAAAAAAAAGTGCTGTGCAGCTTTTAATATGTTAAATTAACACTTGTTTCTTCATTTTTAATAAATTAATTTCGGGATATAAAACGAACAAGGTTCCGTTTTAAAATATTTCAAAGGCTTTACTTTGTATCAACCAAAACTCTGCGAAAATCACTTGTTAAAATAGAGAGATATGCTTTTCCTTATTCAAATATACACTATTTAGCAGACGACATGACTCAGAAAAATACTAGTCACATGGTTTACCGAGCAGTGATCTTGCAGACATTCTCTGTAGAACTGGAAATGCTGTCGGGTGGGATGTCATGCTCTCTTTATTCCTTCTCGATGGGTGGCACCACTAAAATAACGATAAGTGTAGAAGCATTATTTATATTTTTAGTTAAGCTGTAAAGACTTTGTATTTTATGCTTGTATTTTTACTCCAGGAAAATGCTCATTCAATGATGATTGGTTGAAAAAGAATGGGTATTGATAATGGTTACTGAAAACTTAGATCACGATATAAAACTGATTGCTGTTTGTGCAAGAAAAAAAAACAGTACTTCCAACAGAGGGGAAGCATTGTTAGAGGGCCATATAAAAAAAACGTAACAGTTTGAAAGTTTTACCAGAAAAAGATTAAAATTTTTGTTGAAAGACCAATTTTCATCACCCATCTAGTACCTCTAGATTTAATGAGCAAATCCGAAGTACTACTTCCACATGTTCTGAAAGCTCTAGAAACTTTAGATCAGTGTTTCTCAAAATGTGTTCCATGGAGCCCTGGGGTTCTGCAGTGTGGTAGTTTTGTGTAAATTTTCTTAAAAAATAAAACATGTAAAATTTTAAATGCATAATTTGGACAACAATGGATTTTTCTTATGGGCTTCCGCTATCAAATGAATTTCAAAAGGGTTCCATGACTAAAAAGTTTGAAAAATTATGCAAAGACTGCATTAAACTATTCCCTGATCACCAGTGATCATGTCAAAGCTGAAATATGGGCACTAAGCATATAAATTTTGTGAAAATACAAATATCATATTTTGACACTTTTCTAGACAGTTAGATTGCCCAAAAGTTCACGTGTGAGCAGTGATGTCATCCAGGGAGGAGGATGAGTCATGCGCCATGCTCCCCCCCCCCCCCAAGAATTCATTGCATTTTGAAGAAATTAAATATGGAGAAATTCAAAACAAAATATTTGGTTACTAATCATGCCAGTCAAATTGATGTTGAATTCAGTTAAAAAAATTAGACTTGATTAAGAAGAAATCTGTTAATGAACCACTGATATTTAATAAATTATAAAGTGAAAATTGATTTTTATTTTAGTGCATTATAATGTAATTCAAGGGAATCATTTGTATGGCCGGAGTGGTGTAGTTGGTACAAAACCAAGAGACATTTAGCTCTGATATTTTCTACTTAAGGGGTGGCTGCACACTAAAACGTTCGAAAAGTGAAATGGTAAGAAAGCATGCTTTGCGATGCTTCAAATAGTGGCTTCAAATTTGGTGTATGGGTAAATCGTTCGAAAGGAAGAAAGTGTGCAATTTCAGATTTCCAATATTTTCTATTTAAAGGGGTGCTGCACACTAAAACGTTCGAAAAGTAAAATGATAGGAAAGCATACTTTGCGATGAGATAGAGACTTCAAATTTGGTGGATGGGTAAATTGTTTGAAACAAAGAAAGTGTGCAATTTCAGATTTCCAATATTTTCTACTTAAGGGTGTGCCGCATACCAAAATGTTCGATTTACCGAATAAATGGGAAAAGGCTCCTTTAAAATTTGATAGAGGCTTGAAATTTAGTATATGGGCTAATCATTTGACGAAAACACCCAAGACGAATATAGTTTTTCAAAAATGTTCATTTAAGGGGGTGCTCCAAAGTAAAACGTTCGAAAAGTGAAATGATAAAAAACCATGCTTCGGAATGAGATAGAGATATCAAATTTGGTGTAAGGGTAGATAGTTTGAACGGAAGAGAGTGTACAATTTCAGTTTACCAATATTTTCTACTTTAGGGGATGCTGCACACCAAAATGTTCGATTTTCGAAATAAAGAAGAAATGCCCCTTTTAAAACGTGATAGAGGCTTGATATTTGGTATTATGGGTGAATCATCTGATAGAAATCACAAAAAGAATAGAGTTTTTCAAAAATCTATAGTTAAGGGGGTGGGTACTGAACACACAAAAAAAAGAAAAGATGAAATGCTAGAAAAAAGATGAAATGCTAGATGAATTTGAAAGATGAAATGCTAGAAAAGTATGCTTCACGATGAGACTTCAAATTTGGTGTACGGGTAAAAAGTTGGAAAGGAAGAAAGTGTGCAATTTCAGTTTTCCAACATTTGCTATTGTAGGGGGTGCCACTCTCTAAAATGTTCGATTTGCCGAACTAATGAAAAACGCCTTCTTTACAATATGATAGAGGCTTGAAATTTAGTATATGGGCTAACCATTTGACAAAAAAACCAAACATGAATACAGTTTGACAAAAATATTCATTAACGGGGTGCTACACAGAAAAACGTTCGAAAGGTGAAGTGATAGAAAAAACATGTTTCTCGATAGGATAGAGACTTCAAATTTGGTGTACAGGTAGATAATTTGAAAGGAAGAAAACGTGAAATTCCAGATTTCCAATATTTGCTACTTTAAGTGGTGCCGCACACTAATATGTTCGATTTTCCTAATAAATGAGGCACGCTTCCTTTTAAGTGTGATAGAGGCTTGATATTTGGTATATGGGCCAATCATCTGATAAAAAACCCAAGACAAAGACAGTTTTTCGAAAATGTTCATTTATGGGTGGGTGTGCTTCACAGAAAAACGTTCCAAAGTAGAAATAATAATATAGGGGTGCCTCGGGATGAGATAGACTTTAATGTGGTGTACGGGTAAATAATTCGAAAGGAAGAAATGCGAAAATTTAGTTTCCCAATATTTTCTTCTTTAGGGGGTTCTGCACACCAAAATATTCGATTTGTCGAATAAATGTGAAACGTGAATTATTAAAAAATTTACATTATTCAGGTGTTGCTTATTGCGAGACCGTTGATTTTCAACGGGTATTCGGCTAGTATTAAATTCTAATTTATGCTCTTCAAATGTATTTCTAATGAGCCTTATAATTCTAAATGCCTAAATAAATAAAAATGTTTTAATTTCATTATCTTATAAGCATATATCTCAATTTCATTTACAATATGTTTAAAAGGTAATATTCCAGCATAAAAAGCACAATAATTGAAAAAATATCAGTGGATGAAACGGATTGAAAAAATGGAAAATATTTAATTAAACAAAATATACCGGTGATCATGTTTAAATAAAAAATATCCATGATATTACTGAACTGTATTATAAATTACTAACAATAAATGAAACACATAAACCCATGAATATGCTGAGATGGATTTTTTTGCTAGGACTAATTTCGGTCTGACATGGTCATTTTCATCCCAAGGATTTCATTGAAAAATGTCTTTGAAATCCCGTCAAAGTCCTTTAAAAAATTTGTATATTTTCTGGGAGATGAAAAAATTGGGATTTTACGAGAAAATGACAAGTTTACTGCTTAGGTTAAGTATTTAAAGAGGTCAGTCAAAAGGCATAAAATGACGTTTTGTCTGTTATAATAATTTTCTTCGCATTTCTGCAAAAGTTAGCTTGCATTAATTTTGTGAATCGTTAAAAACATACTTTCTATATTTCGTAAAAAAATTTTAGAGGATCGTATTTTCATATCGCAGATGCTCTTTTTTTTTTTTATCTTTTCCAATAAATGTTTATTAATTATGCACAATAGTGTAAATCCCATATGGCACATCGTGCTTGAAGGACATGGCGTAGGCAGTTGAAATTTCTTTGGAGATATTGCAAATATATTTTTAGTGGAATTTTGATTCGGATATATTTTTAGCCAAAAAGTTTGAATATCTTTTACCGAAAATCAAAGTTCTGAAACAATGCACAGAAAGAAACATAACAAATTCAGGAAAATCGGAGTGTTTGTACCTAGTGTACTCGGCTCTATACACTCAGGAAAAATGAACCATCATTAAAAAGCACCTAGCCGCGACTTGTCTGTAACTAGTGGACAATGGAATAACGCGTGCGCCCATTCCGGAAACAGCCCCAAATTTTCGGGAGAAACGGTGCCACTTAAGAAATTGCTGGGAAAACGTAATCATTTGTTCACGAATCACTAATTTTCCAGGAAGTAGTTAAAAAATACAACTTACCTTTCTTAACTTACTTCCATTCATGGGAACGACTCATGAAGTTTTCCAGTAAGTATCTATCTTCATGCAGATTGGAAGTTCAACTTATGCACTGACTCATTTGCATACTATATGAGTTGGACCTTGGAATTCGTTCTGAGAGGTACCGATCTCATGGTATAAATATAGGAAGCACGTATTGGATTATTAGAGATAGAGAGAGAGGGAAACTAGATAATGAAGTAACGAAGACGTTTAGTCATAGCCGATAGTTAGATATAGCGTGAATATGCCTTAGTATTTGGATACAATGATTTTGTATGTGAGACACGCATTGTGCAGTCAAAATAGCTGATCTGTAGTTTTTAAACAGCTGTTTAATTAAATCGCGAATAGAAATATTCGATCAATTTAATGTTCTAGTATCGTGTTGATGTTGAAAACAGGCAACTAAATATTCTACAATGTTTAAATGGAATGTGGCTAATAATGTACGAGTTAGTGCATTTTAGCATTTAGTGCTATTCATTGACTGAATTTCTTTACGACAGTTTGCAACTAAAGATAGTCTTAAGTAAAAGGGCAAATCCCGGTGTTAGAGTGATGCTACAGTATTATCTGATGGAAACGGTGATTATTTCTTTTAGATGTTGTTATAAACAGTGTTTTTAGACTGTGCTTAAAGAATTTTTTATCTAGTCAAATCAACCAACTACACTTAAGATTCTCAAAAGGGTAGCCTTTAGATTATGGAATAGAACCACATCCTAACAGATTCAAGTGTGTCTAAATAATCCAATGTGGACTTCCTATGTGTGCTTAAACTCTAAGAAATGTATATAAGTTCAAGCTGTATTGTTCATACAGCAATTGCCTTAATTGCCTTGATGTACTTTTGGCAAAGATACCTACGTCTTTCAATAAAGTGTGCTTTTTGTTTTTGAAGCTTGACTTTATCTTCATTTCAGCACTGGGCATACTCTGCTACACTCTGCTAATTTAAAAAGTATAAATTTCCCAGAAAAGAGGAGTTTAATGATGTAGCTTTCGGGAGATACGAAACTTCTCGGTAAAAACACCATGGATTCACAAAACATTTTCATTCACTCTCCCGTGCATTCCTCACGTTCGTTTTTGAAATTTGAGGAGGATCGCAAGGTGGACGGTGGCGGCGAGTGCGCATGATTTCCAACACTGCAATTTTTTCTGTGCAGGATTTTTTAATTTCATGCGCAAGCGCGCGCCCTATTTTGAACCCTGTATATATATATATGATTCTCTATTTAATACTCCTTATTATTATGTAGGCATTTTTTAAGTTAAGCTTTTTGAGTTGCAACTTCTCTCTATTCTATCATTGGATTTTCAAACTATTATTATATATATATATATATGTATATATATATATATATATATATATATATATATATATATATATATATATATATACATACAGTGATCCCTCACACACACTCTCTTTTATGCGCATATTTCACTTATGCACGTTTTTTTGCGTGGTCCTGGCCAGGGATATAGGAAGACAATGATAACTCTTATTCATTTATGTGTATTCATTTATGGTATGTACCCATACCTGCCAACTTTTACGCATTATGCGTAAAATTTACGCATTTTAATTGCTCTTTACGCTTTTACGCATATATTGCTATATTTTACGCATTTCCGCATTTATTTGAATTTTTTAACATTACTAGGAAATCAATCTCCGGCGAAATTCGCCGGCTTTTTTTGTTTGAAATTTATCAATTAACCAGACATATTATATTTCCTCGGAAACACCGATTTTCCGCTTTTTGAGCACTGATATCTACCATTCTCGGGATCGTAGCAAATCCATAATAAAATGAGGGGTAATGCCAATAAAATTAACAGATTTACGGCCGTGTGTAATGTAAATTAAGATCTCGATCCCTTATGTTATGAAAGTAATAAATATACTTCTTTAAAGGTTGTCTAATTCAGTATAAATCGCTAAAATGTTATTTTGTTGATTAATTTCGCATAAACACTGCGATTGCGCAATTCAGTTTGTTCTCATGAATCGCCAAGAGTACAATATTATCTTTTTCCATCCATCTCAATCCTCTAAATATTGCATTTTTGATTGACTAAACTAGCTTATTTTCAAATTATAATTAATTATTACGGTTAATTTCTTAATTATTTTCGCATAAACAGTGCGATTACGCAATTCAGTTACTTCGCGTGAATTGCCGAGAGTACGTTAGTATCTTTTCCCATCCATCTCCATCATTTAAATGTTGCATATTAGATCGACTAAATTAGCCTATTTTCATATTCTGATTAATTATTATAGTTAATTTCTTAATTATTTTCGCATAAGCACAGTGCTATTGCGCAATTGAGTTACTTTGCGTGCATTGCCGAGAGTACGTTAGTATCTTTTTCCATCCATCTCCATCATTTAAATGTTGCATATTAGATCGACTAAACTAGCTTATTTTCATATTATGGCTAATTATTAAGGTTAATTTTCTAATTATATTTGCATAATATAAATTTTTCTATTTAAAAAATGGGTAGGAACTCTTTGAAGGGATATTTTCCCAAAAGTAGTATTAAAAGTGGTATTTCCAAAAAGTGGTATTTTGGCAAATAAAAAGGAAACCATTTTGGCAGGAATATAATTCAGTGCTATATATATTTTTTGTTTGTTTTCTTATTAAGGATCAATATTTGCTCTCTTTAGTGAAAACCTGTGTTTTACCAAACATAAATATTTGTTTTCATTATAAAGTAATTCTCACCGGATAAAACCTTCATATATTTTTTGTTTTATAACTTATTGTCCTGAAATTTTATAAAATTGGTGTCCAGAATTCTCATATTCTATCTGTACTATGCCTGATATTTAATGCATAATTTTTTTAATTCAGGTACTTGTACATAGTTAAATTCATTAGAAATGTCGTTTGCGCGTGTAGTTTAAAAAAAATCATTATAAATGTCATTCATGCAAAATTTTACACATTCCAATTTTTCCAGGTTGGCAGGTATGTGTACCACGTGGCATTGATCGCTAACGAAAGAACAATCTTTGGGAGTTTTGGTTAGGTGGTTACGTTTTAAAATGGCGAAAAGAACAAAATTGTCGCTTTTGTTTAAAATGGAGGTTATTAAAAAATTCGAAGAAAATCCTTGCATCTCGAAAAAAGCTTTAGCGGAGCATTTTAATGTCCCAGAATCGACATTGAGAGGGATTTTAAAAAATCGGGAGGCGATAATAGTAGCTCATCAAGAATGTGGAATTCAGTCAAAGAAAAGAAGCAGAATTCAAGGCTGAAAGTACGAAGAATTTGAGAAAGTTTTGGTGCTATGGTTTAAAGAAGCTCGTGCTTCGAACATTCCTATTAACGTTGAGCTTCTAAGGGTGAAGGCCGTACAGTTGTCAAAGAGTTTTGAAATGGAAAACTTTTCTGCATCACATGGATGGATTGAAAAATTAAAAAATAGGCATGGCTTGGCAACTCATGTCCTTTCTGAGGAAAGTGCGAGTGTCAGTGAAGGAACTGTAGAACAATGGAAAGAAGACTTGGCTACTTTAGTAAACGGATACGAACCGAAAAACATCTACAATTGTGACGAAACTGGTCTTTTTTATAAAATGATGCCCGACAGAACCTTAACATTCAAGGGAGAACCATGCCATGGTGGGAAAAAAAGTAAAGAAAGACTAACTGTCTTGCTGTGTTGCAACGCCGTTGGTTCAGAAAAATTCCCGCCATTGGTCATTGGCAAATCAAACAAACCTAGCTGTTTTAAGAATGTTTAGAAGCTTCCTTGCGACTACACTAGCAACAAAACTGTGTGGATGACATCGCACATTTTCTTGGATTTTCTTCATAAATTCGACAGGAAAATGGAAAAAGAAAAGCGGAAAGTTCTCTTATTCATGAATCAGTGTCCTGCTCATCCACAAAATCTTCCAACTTTCAACAACACAAAAGTTGTGCTTTTTCCTGCGAATTGCACGAGCAACATTCAACCTTTGGATCTGAGTGTCATTCGTTGTGTGAAAGTGCACTACAGAACAACTGTAATCCATCGACTTCTGGCTGCTTTAGAAACAAAACGTGCAACAAAAGACGAATTGAAGCAAGTTACCGTCCTTAATGCAATTCATATGTTGTGCTCATCATGGAGAAACATCACTGACAAGTGTATTAAAAGCTGCTTTAAGAAAGCAGGATTTTCGTTTCCAGCAGAAAATGAATGTGAGAAGACAGAAAATGAAAGTGAAAATTGTGAAAATGACATAAACTAAGAAGATTGGCATACTGTATCTGGTGGACTCGCTATGTGTACTTTCAACGAACTCGTTGATGTAGATGAAAATTTAATCACAGCTCAATTGCAGAACATTGGAGACATTGCAACTGAAATAAATGGTGGTGACAAAGATGAAGAGGTGGAAGACGATGATGAAGAAGATGCGGTAAAAGTTCCTCCTCCAACTCACACAGCGTTAGAAGCATTAGAAACTCTGCGTGACTATTTTCAGTTCAATTCCGGAACTGAAGGAACTTTTTCATGTCTTGAACTTGAAAAGACTCTTTTTGAAAATTCATGAAAACAAAAACAATCCTCGATTGTAAATTATTTTGTGAGAAAGCAGTAATAGGAATAAAACAAAATTTGAGTATGTAAGCATTTCCATTTTCTTTGTGCTCTTAAAAAATAGTAATTCATTAAAAAATAAATTCATTGCATTTTGAAACTAATCTTATTTTCATTTTTCAGTAGTGTATACATAGTATTAATTAACAATATAATATAGTACATCATGTTGATGTTTCACTTTTAAGCTCCCTTTTGTGGTTTTTCGCTTATGCGCATCGAGAGAAAGCAAGCTTTGAATTTGCACATAGCTATCTATTTTGTTGAAAACTGGTTGTTAAAATTTTGGGATAACACTATTGCTGCAATGTATATTAAATTGTGCTTAATTGTTTTACTTAAGTTTTCATTAATCTTTTCACAATGTGTTTTAACTTATTGATCACTTGAAAAATGCTTGAATTTTTTTAAGGAAAGTGTACATACACACTCTCTACATTGTTAACTTGGATATATCTTGTCATTTGAGTAAACAAATAAATTTATAACAGAAAACGTTATTTATATGTGGTTTACAAGAAAGAGTTTAGTTGTAGCTAATCTTACTACTAAGATACATGGTATATAGCTGTTATACCGACAACTGTATCCTTTTTTGTGTTTAGTGGATTAGGTATTCACATGTATCTCAAATACGGGAAATGTGTCATTATGCTCTGTGTGTTCCAATTCTGAGAAATTAATATTTTCTGTCATCCAGGGTTGGGGGGAAAAAACTGAGCTAATAAAAAGAAAATCCATCTAACCAATAAGATTTTTAAGCTAGCCACCCTAAAACTTTCAAGAAGTTGTTCTCTGTTTTAATGTTCTAGCTTGATTAATAATGCAAAATTTGTAAGATGAATTTTGATAATTGTAAAGACATGCGATTTTGTTTCTTAGGCTCGGCCTGAAAAGCTGTACTTACAAGGCCCTAAACTAAATTTTGAAATTTCTGACAACTGAACCCTATACTTGTAAACCATCACATATTATTAAAATATCTATGTTGGTTTGAATATTTTATTAATGATGTATTTTCCTACTGAATATTAACATCAAATGATGTTGGTAGGTGTGAATTTTTTGTGATGCCAATGTTTGTCATGGAGATTTTTTGCTTTATCAAAGTGGACCAAGGTACCATTTATACTACCAAAGCGAACTTGTTTGAGAAGTCACTAGAATGACCATAAAATGGCTTAAGCAACAGATTTAATCAACCAACCTTTTCATGCTTTATGTTTTAATTCAGACCTATAGCATTTACAGAAGGTTTTAACTTCATATGTGTATGAAGTTTTAATATTTTCAAACTATGCATATCGTAGGATTTAGCTATATTTTTATTCTGGTGCTACTGTTAACAGTTTTAAATTCTGCTTAAACACATCTTTTTGGTATACACATGCCAGTATCATTGTATACAAATATCATATGTGTCTCTTTTTTATAGAAATATTTATTTATTGTGTTTCTGTGAAATTCTTTTTCATCTAATTGTCTAGCAAAAATCTTTATTTTCTACTTTTTTAAAAATTGGATATTATCATTGATCACAATAAATGAAACTACAATTTGTGAGAATATACAGAATTTGTATTATCATTTATGATGTTTATTTTTTCCTTCAGTACAATGGGTGAATTGAAGTGTTTTGCACCATATGGGGGTCCTTTACAGTCTACAGAAGTGGCTCTGGGAGGTTTTCAGAATTCAGAATATCATACTGCTTCAGCTTTAATTATTACCATACCAGTTGTTAATCATTATGCGCAGGAGTTAAACAAAGATGCTTTAGAATGGGAAAGAGTGTAAGTAAAACTGAAATTTATGATAAAATTTTTTCTTCATATGTACTTCTTGTAAAATGAAATAAGTTTTACAAATCTAATTACAAAATGATTGCAAAAGTACCATTCAATATTAAAAATAGCTCTTCCTTATCAAAATAAATTACTGTAATTTACACAGGGCTGCAGTGTCGTGTGCTGGTTGTCATTCTCCATGGTATTATTATTCATATCATTCATTCATGTAGCTCTATATATACTTGATGATTTTGATGGTGGAATAAAAAATAAGTAGACTCGATAATTGTTCATTTTATATTGTCGCTGTTTGATAAATGTAACTCAATAAATATATATTAATATCTTTCATCAGTCTTTGAATAATTCTTAAAACATCCAGCATGCAGTGGCTTAAATGTCTCAGGGATTAAAAAAATCAAAGCATTAAAACAAACTTTGCATGGAGGAAAAAACAGTCATTTCTGCATTCTGCTAACCAATATAAGTCCATAAATCAATGCAAGTTTTAGCTGAATTTCTGTTAAGCAAGTCTTATAATAAATCTTTTATAGAATTTTTTTTTGTAATGTAATCTCAGATGCTTTTACAGGGTGGTAAACAAGTAACCTTGGCTTTTGATTTACAATTGTCTATTTTCCTTCTCATAAGTATAGCATAAAAAGTCATCAACTAAAGATAGTAAATTGTTAGAAATTTTTTTAGTGGGGCAAGATGCCTCTCAAATATGAAATTTGTCCAATTAATTAAAATCTGCAACTTATGAAGCAAAACAGAGGTTTGAAAAGATTGAAAACCACAAGATACCTGCAATGGTGATTACTTATTTTAACTTTCCTAGTCATATTTAGGATTTCAACTAACTGACGAAAGAAAGCTGTTATAGATACACATTTGATACACATGATTTTTTTCTGTAGAAAACAAAGTCGTTCCTTGATGGTGTGGGGAGTGTTTTGCTTTAATGGTACGTTATCCGTAGCCTTTCTTAACCCTTTCGGGACGGCGGCATTCCGGAGCTGTCGCGGCCCAAAAGACGAAGCGCTTCGCTTCCGAACTGCTCCCAAAGGACGGCGCATTTTTTGCGCTAAGCCTAACTCTCGAAAAAAATTCACTAAAAATCACATATTCAACACAGAAATCTACTTTTTTCAGGAATAAAAGAAATATTTATGTTCTATTTGATGTATAATTTTCATACAAATCTGAATACAAAATACTCGTCAGTTGCTCCCATTCTTTTATCCGAAATAAACGAATAATTTCACTGCCTCTACAACTCAAACAAAAAAAAAATACTCTCTTATATTCCTATTATTCACCAACGAAATCATAACGCTGAAATAAAAATAAAAACCGAAACTCAATTATAAAATTGTTGATACTACAAGAATTGCTCTGTTTGTTTATATTACAAAATGATTTTCACCGCTCCAAATGGAGAAATAATTCATTCGATCCTCTTCTGCCAAGGTCATGCCTCTGCAAAATACATTGGAGTTAGTTCCACGGACATGGAACGCCATCTAGTAGACAAATTAAAACGTTCCGCATGGTGGCACTTATAGGTGCCACTATCCGCTTGCGGTAAAATTTCCTCCGGCCTGAGTGCGTGCCGTTCGTCCTTGAATACAAGTTTGCAGCTGGCACGTGGGCGTGCCAATCGTCACGAAAGGGTTAACGGTAAGCAAAATGCACTGAATTATCAACAAACTTTAAAAGATCACATATTACCAGAAGCTGTGAATCTAGCAGGACCAACCTTCTGTTTTCAGCACGATCATGCTCCCATTCATGCGGCAAAGTCAACGAAACTTTGGTTGCAGTGTAATAATAATATGGTTATGGATTGGCTGGCCAAAAGTCCCAAATTGAATCCCATAGAAAACCTTTGGGGATCCTCTCCAGAAGAGTTTATGCGAATAAGTGACATGTTTTCGTCATTGGTCGAATTAAAGTGTGAAATTGAAAGCTGCTGGTGTAATTTAGACCTAGAAATTCTTCATTCTTTTATTCTGTCAATGTCAGTTCGTGTTTCTCAAGTTATAAAACGAAATGGACATCACATTCGTTAAATAACTTCATTTTTTGTTACTTGTGCATAAACTTTTGAACCAAGTTTTTTTATGCTTTTTTGTGTTTACTTCGTTAATTGAACCGCCGTTAACTGGCCGTCGTGCATACAGCTGTACTTCATGCAACTTGTTGTGAACGATTTTGGTGCACGCAGGTACAACCGTTGATAGTGGCAATCTGTTTGGATGTCATTTGCTGTTGCGAATGGGTCTCAACGAGCCGTTCGGTGAATCTACTGGTCTGTGCTCTCTGTCATGTGCCTGTTTAATCCACTCCCTCTTTGGCGTGTTCTCTGATGTTCCTGCATCCATTGTGCAACACATCACTGGATAGTACTTACGTCGTGCCTAAAAAGTGTGGCAATTGCACGCATCAACAAACCCACATCAATTAGTTCCAGGATACAGTCTTGTTCCCCAGCCTTTAACTGCTGGTATACCACTCACTGACATCTTTGAGGGATCGCTTCTTCACTTTTTAGATAGTTTGGCTGGTGCAAATCATCGCCAATAGCATTTATGGAACTAGCTGCTTGCTGTTCTTTATCACCCTAAACTGGGTGTCATGTGACCTTTGGGGAATTTTACTTTTGACAAGTGTATATATATTTATATATCCATATTTGTGTGTGTGTGTGTGTGTGTGTGTATGTATGTATGTGAAAGTGTTGTACCTCGGACCTACACTTATTCTATCCCTATCAATAGGATTCTGTAAAACCTAACAGGTGTATTCTATACATGTGCCACTAGAGATCATTATATATATATATATATATATATATACATATATATATATATGTATGTATAAGTAATAGAACAAGCAATAAATGAAGAGATATTGTAAAACACCTTATAAAAACTAATTATGAAAACTCTTTAAGAATACTATATTATAAAATCAATGAAATATATATATTTTAATTTAAAATAGTATTGTATAATGAATTTGTTCCATTTCAGATTTGTTGATTTCTTGAAAAACTATGAATCGGATAACATCACTGTGGCTTTTAAGGCTGAGGTATTTAATTTAATTTTCTGTCTTATGATTAAAATTGTAGTATATTTGTTGTATTTGTATTGTACCTTAAAATTACAATGAAACTTTCTTTTTTTTTTGCAGAGGTCTGTTGAAGATGAGCTTGAAAGAGGAAGTCATTCAGATATTGTTACTGTTGCCATAAGTTACATCATAATGTTTGTGTATATTGCTGTTGCTCTTGGTGAAGTTAATACTTGCAAATCTATGTTGGTGAGTTCTAATTTGAAACATGAATTTAAATACAACTTTGTTAATATGAAAATCTTGCTTCTGTAGTCATCAGAGGTTACCCCCTCAGGACTATACTATTGTTGAATTCGAATATTAATTAAAAACAAAAAGTTCTCTTAACTGATTATATTTTATTAAATAATAGTTTTCTTTTATTTCTATATGCTTTAATTTTACTTGATTCCTATTTCTAACAATAAATGTACTTTTTCAGGTGGATTCTAAAATTTCTCTAGGCTTTGCTGGGGTATTTATAGTTATTGTTTCGGTTCTTTCCTCTTTGGGCATTTTCTGTTTCGCTGGTGTACCCGCAACTCTAATCATAATTGAAGTTATACCATTTTTAGTACTTGCTGTTGGAGTTGACAATATATTTATCCTTGTTCAAGCATTTCAGGTATGTTCATAACATTTTATTAGTTATATACTTTGTTTTAGAAAAATTAAATATAGTTATTAATTTTTTTAATAACACAGTCAACTTAAAATTAACCAAAATAAAAAAAAAAAGGTAACACGCTCAACCAACTTTGATTTCCCTGAAATTTTGTGGAAATCTTTGTCAGACAAAAACTGACCAAGCTACAGAGGTGTTGAAGACCCAGACCGTCCGACTCGTCCTGAGGACTTAGAGTAACTAGTTGGACGGCCGGGAGCTACAGAGGTGTGCAATTGGTAGATTTATTTGAGGTTTGATTTATCTGACAGATGTTGAGCTGACTTAAAATTCTTTGTAAAAAAATCTAAATTTCTAATTTTAATTTGCAAGACAAAACTTTAGACTGCTACAGAGGTGTGGAATTGCATAACTTTTTTTCTTTTTAGTGACATAATTTGTTAACTAAAAATCCTTCACAAGTAAAAATTTTTGAAGAAAGCAGTAAGATTATTCTCAAATCCCTTTCCTTTGCGCAATGAGGGAAGGTTCCCCAATTTCACTGACAGAGCCGAAAATAATTATTGGCTTACTAGATTAAAATATTTGTCAGAAATTTCAAAATTGTTCCACAGACTAGCAGTAAAATTTGTGATCATCAGAAGATATGCAACTTTTACAGCATCTAAATATTTCATTTATGAAATAAGCTCTTTGTAAAGGATCTCAATTTAAAAATGAAATTTCATTTTTGAATGCTACTGTAGTGTTTTGCATCAATGATCACGAGACTGCCAAATCGTCATCTACTTCTTTATTACAAATCATGTTCTAGTTACAACATTTCAACGTACCAGCGACTGCCACAGCGTAGAACTGATGTTCTTTTATCAGCCAGAACAAGAATGCGTATCTGCTGCGCTGTACGTGATTCTTGGCAGATGGTCAAGAATCGAATACGTGTCGAATGCCACATGAGTATCCCCCCATTGAACGAGGGGTACCGTGAAACAATATCAAATATAACACAAATATACAATATATGCAAATATATATGTCTAAAATATACAAATTAAATTAGTTTAGGAATACACATCGAATCTACATTGATCTTACATGTACTGTGGACTAGTGCTTCAGGAAATCGTACCATCCTACCACTCCTGGTTCTGATGGCAGATTTCGAATTTTCATTTGATGCATTAAAAGTCATAAGAGGCTTATGTTTTTCTGCCTCTTCACACAGGAGGAATGCGGGCTTGACTCGATCTAAAGATACAGTTTTTTTTTTTATCTTTAAGTTCAATTTTTATAGTTTTTTTTATTTCTCTCGATCACTTTGTGAAGTCCCGTGTACGATTGACTTAAAGGTGGTTTTGTACAATCTGTGCGAAGAAAAACGTGTGCAGCTTTCCAGAGAAGGGTGGACAAAAATAGAATTTTTACCATGTCTTGATGTTGCTACAGGATTGAGTGTTCTCATTTTTTCTCGTAAATTTGTCACCCACGTTGAATCATACGATTGTTTAGGTATGTAATCATAAAACATGTCTGAAGGTAAAGTTAATGTCTTACCATATACCAATTCAGCACAAGAGGCTTGGATATCATTTTTGAGAGCTGTTCGTATTCCTAAGAGTGTGATAGGAAGTGTGTCTGTCCAATTGGCATTTTCGTGTGCTTTTAATGCACTTTTAGATGTCTGTGGAAACATTCAATTATCCCATTTGAAATAGGGTGGTATGCTGTAGAACAAATGCAATTTGTACCCATCATTGTATTAAGTTGTTGGAAAAGAGAGGATTCAAATTGTCTTCCTTGATCTGTTGTCAAGGTTGCTGGTACTCCATCCAGGCAGAAAATAATGCTTTACACACGGTTTCAACTTTCATGCCTGGAATTGATACAACTTCAGGCCATCTCGTGAAGTGGTCGATTATTGTTAAACAATAATTGTTACCATTAGATGGTGGAAGTGGGCCAATTATGTCGAGATGTATGTGTGTGAGCCGTGCGTCTGGGAGAGCAAATGTGCCAATCAGAGTTTTGGTATGTTTATGCACCTTTGATCGTTGGCAAAGAATGCAACATTTAACTTGATTCTTAATACATCTGTTCATATCAGGCCAAACATATCTGGCAGTAATCAACTTAGTAGTCGCAGAAATTCCGGGATGAGAAAGTCCGTGAAGTTGATTAAAAATGATTTTTTTTTATATGACTCGGGAACAAAAAGTCGAGGTTGTCCCATTGACATATTGCAGAACAACTCAGAATTTGCAATTGGAAAAACCTTTTTTCTATTTGGAGTGAAGAATTGTTGTTGTGTAGAATTTCTAACTCAGGATCAGTTGCTTGAGCTGAGGCAAAATCTTCGAAATTTAAAATAGAAGATGAAATGTTGTCAATTTCAATACGTGACAGTGCATCTGCTACTATGTTTACAGTACCTTTTATGTGACAAATGTTTGTCGAGAATTGAGAAATATAGTCTAGATGACGCAGTTGTCGAGGCAAACATTTATCTGGTTTCTGTTTGAAGGCATAAATTAGGGGTTTTTGGTCAGTGTAAATAACAAAATCCCGACCTTCTAGCGTGTGTTTAAATCGTTTGACTGATGTGTATATTGCCAGTAGTTCACGATCATATATAGACTAATTTTTTTTACTTTTTGAAAGTTTGACTGATAGAAATGAAATAGGTTCCCATTTGTTCCCGTTGAGTTGCATGAGAGATCCTCCAACAGCTATATCACTAGCGTCAACCCATACACTTAATTTTGCGCTCGGAATAGGATGATGAAGAAGAGTTGCGGTAGCTAAAGCATTCTTAGCGTTTAAAAATGATTTTTCAGCAGAATTAGTCCATTGAAGCAAATCTTGAACTTTGGTTTATGTAGTATTTTTAGACTTTTTTTTATTTTTGATACCTTCTAAAAATTTGTTTAATGGACCTGTATGTGAGCAGCTTTTGGCACTAAACGTCGATAGAAATTAAATAATCCAAGGAATTGTCTTAGTTGTGTGATAGTTGTTGGCTTCGGAAACTTTTTTATACAATCTACACATTCTGTGAGTGGCACAATACCAGATGCTGAAACTTTAAATCCCTAGAACTCAATTGATGAAAGTCCAAACTTACATTTTGATGGTTTTACACTCAGACCGTATTGTTTTAACCATTTAAATGAAGTTTTCAGGTTGGTAATATGTTCTTCTGGCGATTTCGAAGCTATTAAAATATCTTCGACAAAAACGTATACAAATGGAAGATTACGTGTTACTTCATCAATAAATCGTTAAAAAATAGCAGCTATATTACAGAGTCCAAACTGCATACGAGTGCTTCCAAATAATCCAATAAGGGCGTTGTGATTGCAGTTTTATGCACATCTTCTGGATTCATAGGAATTTGATGATAGGCTTTGATAAGATCTATGTGTGAATAAATTTTGCTTCCATGGAGATTCGAAGTGAAATCTAGAATGTTGGGTACTCCATAATTATCCTTTACCGTTTGAGCATTCAGTGCTCTATAGTCGCCTACAGGTCTCCATTCAGTACTGTCCTTTTTAGGTACCATATGTATAATGGAGATGAATAATTGCTTTTGGAAGGACGCATGTGACCAAGTTCAATCATACTTTGAAATTCCTCCTTTGCAATGCACAAACAATCAGGTGCAAGACTCCGTGCTTTAGAAGTTACGGGAGGTCCAATAGTTTCAATGTAGTGAACTACTGAGTGTTTTACTGCTTGATCCGGATGAGGCGGTCTGGTTATTTCCGGAAATTTTTTTAAAAGGTTATGATAAATGCTGTCACCTGATACAGTTTTAATTGAATGGATGTCACTTACACTAAATGTACAATGAGAACTTATTTTAGTTTCTGAATCAATCAATTTTTGTTTAGACAGATCCGGTATCAAATTAAAATTGTATAAAAAATCTGTACCTATGATGGGAGTAGAAACATTGCCAACTAAAAATGACCATTTAAAAATATGTCTCAGGCCAAAATCTAAGGAAATACATTGAGATGTATACACATGAATAGGTTGGTAGGCCCGGGTTCGATTCCAGCCACTGCCAAAAAACTGCCGCCGTGTTCATTCGGAGTACGATCACGTTAAACATGTGGGTCCGAAAGTCCTTCCGAGAGGTTGGTGGTAGGGGAAGGAGGGTACGGTCCCTGTGGATGCCTCCCCCACTGGGTTCCGGTCTAAATTGGGTGGCACTTCCCGACCGTCCAAACAGTTACCTTACACCTTTCTGGTAGGTCGGACGGTCTGGGTTTCAACAACAACACATGAATAGGTGGGGCGCGGTAGCCCATTGGTTAGCGCGCTGGAATTGCACTCGGTAGGCCCGGGTTCGATTCCAGCCACTGCCAAAACTGCTGCCGTGTTCACGCGGAGTACGATCACGTTAAACATGTGGATCCGTAAGTCCTTCAGTGAGGTTGGTGGTAGGGGATGGAGGGTACGGTCCCTGTGGATGCCTCCCCCACTGGGTTCCAGTCCAAATTGGGTGGCACTTCCCGGCCGTCCAAACAGTTACCTTACACCTTTCTGGTAATTGACGAGCCGGACGGTCTGGGTCTTCAACACCTTTCTGGTAGGTCGGACGGTCTGGGTCTCAACAACAACACATGAATAGGTGATGTGTTAGCTGCAGAAAGAGTCATTTGGGAAGTGTTTCTTCTTAGTAATTTTTAAGCTGGAATGATAGATACAACTGATCCTGTATCGATCAAAAATTTTACGTTACTGTGTTTGTCACACACAAAAAGACGACGAGAATTCTTAGACAAGGCGCTAGTTGCCTTTACACCTGTCTCTCTCTCTATCTCTCTCTTTTTTTTTTTTTTTTTTTTTTTTTTTACAGGGAGAAATACATTTTAAAGCTTCTTGGCCAAATTTTTTATGATAATAACAATTTTCGTTATTTTTAGTTTCATATGTGCTTCTTTGTGATGAAGCCCTGTTTCGGTTGAAACTGGGGCTTCTGCCACGAGAAAGATCATCTATCCTTAAATGTAATTTATCTATTTCAGCAAGTAATCTATTGTCAATAGAATGTAAGGTTGAAACAGAAGAACAAGCACTCACTGAAATCGGTGTTACTTCAATTACATGATCTGCTATTTCTGCTGCAGCGTTCAATTCCAGAGGCATAATAGCTGCTAAAATAGTTTGGACTTGAGAGGGTAAATGCTGCCGAAAAAGTTCTAACATTACTTCATCGGATACATTATATTTTTCAGCGTGGGATTTCATGTTGCGTTGTAGTTCCGAAGGCTTGCGATCACCAAGTTGTTCTCCTATAAGATGTTTTCTAATTTTTGGGTGGGAGGATTCACTGCTGCGTTTAATGAGTTCTGTTTTTTGCATGAAGGTATGGGTCGTCCTTGTTAGGATTCATAATTATATCTCTAGTGATTGTAGCAGCTTCTGGAGGCAAATGTGATGCAACATAATTAAATTTACTTTTACTTTCAGTCACAGCTTTCGGTGTACCCAATTCGAAAGTGCTTTCACACATTATGAACCGCAATGCAGGGTCACTGAAATTGTATGGCAGAATTTTAATCGTATTTGAAAACGGCATGACAAATTGATGAGAATCCTAAAATTATTTGGCTATCTTCAGTCCGAACTTATACATAAGAGATTTTCCACTCGAAGGTACCAGAGTTTTGGTAAAGTGAAATTTATCAAACTTCGACACAAAGTAATATTCTAAAGTCTATCAGTGGATATGATACGAAACATTTTAGAATGAAAAACATTTATACGAACAAATGCATTACCGGGTCACCACTGTAGTGTTTTGCATCAATGATCACGAGACTGCCAGATTGTCATCTACTTCTTTATTACAAATCATGTTCTAGTTACTTACAACACTCCAACGTACCAGCAACTGCCACAGCGAAGAACTGGTGTTCTTTTATCAGCCAGAACAAGAATGCATATCTGCCGCGCTGTACATGATTCTTGGCAGATGGCCAAGAATCAAATACGCGTTGAATGCCACACTACTATTGGGTTTTTCAAAATATCGGTAATAATCGTAAAATAATATCAGATATACAGAATAAGATTCATTAACATCCAAAAAAGTTTCTTTTTTGATTCTTGCAAAATATTTTTTAACTTAATTGATTGAATCTTACAATATAGCTTTTGAAAGTGGATGAAAACAAACTTCAACATTTAATAATGTCAAAAGTTAAAATCGAAGAGACTTGAGTGAATATGATTTTAAAAAATAATTGTGCATACTTTAGGAGATCTGATAATTATTTTTAGACGTACGCTTTTTACCATAAGTTGAACTTCAACACTCTTTCACGATCAGTTTTAATCATTCAACTGTCAATCAAAATTAACTGGAAAGACAATTTTATGCTCTTTAGAAATGATAATAATTAAAACGAATGAATAATTAGAACATGCACTAATTAATAACTCACTGGCAATTTTCATGATTGTGGCATAATTGTGTTTTGTTTATTGTGCAAGTGTGTGTTCTTCCTGTAAATCCAATTCCTACACTTTTCAAGATAGAACCTGCCCTTGCAGCCATGTGAGCTCTATGTCACTTATATTGTTGAAACAGTGCAATAAACTCCCACTTTTTTGATGTGGATATATAGCTTATAATTAAACATATCTTAAATGTATTATCTCTTAGATTAGAAATAAATTAATTCAATATTAGTTAAATTAAATATTTTTACTATTTTATCATACTATTGTATAGAAAAAATTCCCGACAAATTTTAATTCAAGATTTAGATTGAAAAAAAAAAGTGCATTTAAATACATTCTGAACACATTTTGAACACTTTTGGTTTACTCACACACAGATACACACACACATCCATTAGTTTGTGTGTGTGTATCTGTGAAGTGCAGACATAAGACAAGTGTCCAAAAATGAATGCATGCATTACCATAAAATTTTATATGCAGGTCTATTCTGTAGAAAATTGGAAATATGGTGCTTGAACATGTCTACTCCCATTGCAAATGTGCATATAAGACTTCACCACACCTGCTTAGCAGATGTTTAATACGTCTCTAGCTCACTGCGTGGGTGCAAGAAACATTTACCGCTATGTCCTTTTGACACTTTTTGACCTTTGCATGAGTGTAATACATCCTAAATAAGCTTCTTTGATATGCTCTAAATAAGCGTAGGGGTAACAAATTCTTTATTGCTTAAAAAAAGCACTGATATCATCTAAAAAACATTTAATAAAGTAAAACAGAAAAAATTACAAAGGAAAAATTCACATGTGCAAGAGAACCTCATCAAAATATACTACAAAAATTCCCCAATATTGGGACTAGATAAAAAAGAGAAAACATCATTAAAAAATAGTAAGTTGTGTCTAAAGAATGCTGGGATATTAACCCTTTCGCGACGAGTGGCACGCATACGCGCCAGCTGTGAAGTTGCAGTCAAGGACGAACGGCACTCCCGCGGGCCGGAGGAAATTTTACCCTAAAGGACGACTGGCACGTATGGGTGTTTCTATGTGGAACGTTTTAGTTTGAATGTATTTGTCTCCTAGATGGTGCTAAATGCCCGTGGAAGCAACTTAAATGTATTTTGTAGATGTTTGACCTTGGCACAAGGAGAATCCAATGAATTATTTCTCCATTTGGAGCGGTGAAACACATGGTTCTGTAAAGTAAACATATCACTTCTCGTAGCATCAACAATTTTATAATTGAGTTCCGGGTCTCGTACTGATTTTGTCTTTTATTGATTTGGTTGTTGAATTAGAGGAATATAAGAGAGGTTTTTTTTGAGGGGGAGGGGGGGGGTAAAGGAATGTGCGGCAATGAAATGATTAGGTTATTTATGTTCTCATGGAAAGGAAGGCTGGGATTTCGTTAATATATCCCATCGAAAAGGTCCAGATATGG
Organism: Amaurobius ferox; assembly: GCA_951213105.1. Lineage (NCBI taxonomy): Eukaryota > Metazoa > Arthropoda > Arachnida > Araneae > Amaurobiidae > Amaurobius > Amaurobius ferox. Next base: position 133,479,624 of record OX578133.1, on the reverse strand, counting down.
AATAAAAATATATAAATCGTCAGAATCGGAATGAGGCCATAAATGGAATTTCCTTGTGTATACTGGAAAGGACACGGGATTATCAAGCTCTGATGGTGGGTATGGAGAACGCGTTGTGAAAACACTTCTAAGTGAACTTTCAGGAAAAGGATATACTTTGTATTTGGATAAATTTTTTACCTCTCCTGTACTTGCAAAGTATTTGTTGTCTAAGAATACGCATATATGTGGTACAGTTTTAAAAAATCGGAAGGACATGCCAAGGAATTATCCATCTGTACCTAAAACATATATACACTAAAATTTTTAATATTTTGATAAAAGAAAATTTGAATAAAAAATATACATCAAATAGAAAATAAGTATTTCCTTTCTTCCTGAAAAAAGTAGAATGCTGTGTTGAACGGGTGATTTTTAGTGAATTTTTTTCGAGAGTAAGACTTAGCGCAAAAAAGTAGCCGTCTTTTACGCACATTTCGGAAACGAAGCGCTTCGTCCTTTGGGCCACGGTAGTTTCGGAATGCTGCCGTCCCGAAAGGGTTAAATTGCCATGTTTTTACTTTCTTAAGTCTGGTATTTATTTAACTATATAGTTAATTGACATAATAGTTAATTTTTCATATATGTAAGTAAATTGTATGACATGTTATTTATAACACTTCACCCTATGAATACATTATAACATGTTTCTGAATATGAAAATTATTAGATCTTACACATTCGGCTCTTGGCAGGCCGCCTTTTGAAATAAATCACATAATTCCCTTTCATGGTCATCTGAAATTGCCAATTTTTGCATTCAACTAAACAAATAAATAAATAGTAGGACATACTATGTGGAAATGTCTGACAGGGTTAAAATGGATACAATTACATTAGATACAATTTTTTATAGTATAGGCATAATAAATTTATTTGAAACATGCAAAGACTACCGCTGAGTATAAAATGTAATAATTTTCATTTTCAGAAACATGTTATAAGGTATTCATAAGGAGAAGGATTATAATTAATATGTCATGCAATTTTGTTACATATATGAAAAATTACTTATTACTTAATGTTAATTAAGTGCCAGTGTTGAAAAGTCAAAGTTTACAATTTGATATCACAACATTTTTTACCTAACTATATATTTTTTTAATGGTGATTTTTTTCTGTCTTCTTAATCTAGTTTCAATTTTTCTGAAAATTTTACTATTCTTTGGAAGAGCGGGGAGAGAGAGGAGTGATTCTCTTCTGCATAAGTGTTTTTGAGGACTTTCCTTACAAAGTCATTTTATATAAATCATCCGTGTGTGTAATGAACTAAGATTTTTTTTAAATTTTGTGGAAATCTTTCGCAACAGATGTCAAAATTATATTGACTTACGCCAAATATGTAGATTTGTGTGATATCTAGACAATTTTTAACGACATGTATACTTATGTTATAACAAAATTTTAGGTTAAAAGATAATACATACTTACTGATTATATAAAAAAAAATATTTGGTTATGCTTTTTCAATAATTTGTGACTAAACAACAGACAATGCTATAAAATGTCTTATCTTTTGGTTATTTTATTTAAACATTTCACACAGAACTAGGGTTCTTGATGTTCACTAACATCTCACTTTCTATATATATATATATATATATATCAACATTTCAAAACCATAAAATGTATTTTATTCCTACCAGATTTGTGTAATATTTGTCAATTTTCACCAATCAAGATGCAATTGGATCTGTATAAAGATATTTGTGTGTCCTTGCATCTGCATGGCATGTACTTTAATTACCATGTAATGTACACTCTAATTATTAATATTGTAATGATTTTAAATATTTAAAAGCTTGTTCTCCCCCAATTATTCTTTTAAAGGATAATATACTTAAAAATTATTTTAAATGTATGAAATATTTAAATTATTAAAATATATTAAATATAAAAGTAAATAAATTTTTGGTACTCTGACCCCTTAAATTACATGTGTTCCCCCTCCAAATTTCTGGTTGTGCTACATGGGTATGATATTGTGGCTGATATATTGAATATAAAAAACTTTTGGGGGCATTTCTGAGAGCAAAGGGGTGAAAGGTTGAATTGAATATATCATCTGCTTCCTGAAAATATTCATCTAATCTAAGTGTTATATATCCACTTTTGAGTTTTCTCTAAAAACTACCTTCACTCATCCAAAAATTGCTCTAAGTGTATAAATATGTATTTTGATTGACCAGCAAAATGTTTGTGTTTACTTTGTTTTTAGATGATTTCTGTATTATATCATGTGCTGTAAATTTTCAGAGAGATGAAAGGTTGCCTGATGAAAGTATAAGTAAGCAAATTGGAAGAGTTGTTGGACAAGTAGCACCTAGTATGATGCTATCAAGTCTCTCAATGTCATGTTGCTTTTTCATTGGTAATTATATGACTTTTTTTTTATATGCTTGGTGTTTTACTTAAACTTTCAAAATAAACATGTTAGTCTTTATTGATACAGAATGTGACTTTGGTCTTAAATAGTAAACAACTAGACTGATAATATAAAGTGCTGTATCAATAAGATGCATGATTAATTAGGAAGTTAAAGAATTAGTCAGTGTTTACAAAGTATTAAATACCATGGTTCTTATGTTTAAAAAAAATTAAATTCCGAAAAAATACATATTTGTAGTGCTTGGAAAAGCTCTTGAAATTGTTCCAAAATAAAGTTAGTCCATTAATTTTGCCATATTTATAAAAGTGATAACGTATGTGATTTTTTGAAAAGCTGTAATTTAACCCCAATTTCCCTCTACTGATTGATAATGATGTAATGTGATGAATTTGGCCTAATGAGCTATGAAAGGCATCAAGCAATGATGGCAAGTTTAGTTATGTCTAAACAAAGAACAGGCTGTACGGTCTGATCAGTAGAATTGTGTCATCCTATCATATGATCATTTCTTGCCAATGAGGACCTATGTTACAGTTACTAATCAAAATCATTATATACAGTAAAACATAGCTATAGTGATATTGCCTATAATGATAAATCTGTGTATAATGATATTTATCGTAGTTCCTATAGTAATCAAATTTCCTATAGTACTAATTTATATCAAACTTGTCTATAATGATAGCTTGTTATTGAGTGAACTTGTATACAGAGTTTCCACTAACTCAAACAATTGAGATTTTCTCACTCTAGCAAAAAGTTGAGTGAGAGTTCAAAATTTTTTGCTCCAATGAAACTGTTTAATTTGTAAATATTTGTGTAATGTAAAAAAATGCAATTATGAACACAGTATACAAAAATATAACAAAATTTTAGCAAATGGAATTTTCATTCAGCAAACGCTGGGAGTCTGCTTTAGTTAGGGATTAGTGTGTTTGCGGAAGTTAATCAGAAATTAACATTAAATCATATTTTATATCAACTAATCTTTTTTTCTTGGCATTTTAGCAAAGGACAGCTCAAATAAATTTCAGAATCTGTTAAAAAATGCAATTTTTGAAGTTTGGTAATAAGATTTTAGGTAAGTCTCCCATAGACATGGAAATTGTAACATTTTCTTCTCAGAATTTTAGTAAAGGATGGCTGAAATAAATTAGTTTGCATTAAATAATTTTATTTAAATTAAAAAAGTTTATTTTGGATATTTGGTAGCAAGATTTTAATTGAACAAATTTGCCTTGTATTTACTAAACTCAAAAAAGAAAGGAAAGGAGGCTGAAGAGAGAAGTGTCTGCTGTCCTAGCATAAGAAAACTTCACACAATTTTTTTGTGTAGGAGATTCTGACTGTCAATGAGAATCAATCTCAATGGGAACTCTGCCTGTATATAACTTTAATTTTGTGATTTTCAGATTTTGGCTATATGTTGCTTCCAAGACATTTCATTGGAATTTGACAATCCATTTGAACAATATGTTAAAAGCACTGTAGTGTTGCAAGTAGCCCAATGAAAAACAATTTCATTTCAGAAGAAACTAATAATAATCAGAGATCTTTACAGCAGAAATTTCAGTCAATAATGGCAACGGTTTTTAAAAAAGGAAATAAAATTGTAGAAGCTGAAGAAAATTGAAAAATAGACTTGAAACACAAACAAATAAAAGATGCTTAGACTGAAAATATCAATGCAGCAACCTTTAAGCAGACCTAGGAAATAGAAGCACAAAATGTCCCAATAAATGGATCCCGTCTAATATGTAAAAAAGTGAAAATCATGCTTGTAAATGACAATATTAAGTTAGCAATGCATGTCTTGCTTTATTTCATGATCGTTGTGAAATATCATTTCACACAATAAATGGAGATAAGAGAAATCTGTGCTGATACATGTCAAAACGTGGAAGCAGCATGAATTGAAGAAGATTATTCTGCTATTCAAGTCTATAATGCAGACAAAATCAGATAATTTTTCAACTCCTTCTAGAGAAAATGGCATATAAGAAAAAAAATTGCAAAATTGGAAAGAAATCAAAACAGAGACTTGTTGTGTGTAATGCGAGGATAGATAAAGCTATAATCCTTAGTGATAGAAAATTCTTCAAAACCAAGATGTTTAAAAAATATAAAAAGCTTAGCAAGTAAAGTTAGAAATTATCACCATCCCACCTGAAGGTATACAGAAAGATGGTTCTCTTATGTAACAGCAAAGCCGAACACCCGGCATATGCCCTCGGCGAAGTCAGTAGCAGAAACACCCATCTGCCTGACCACCCCAGGTCAACCAACAACCCATTTGTGGTGGCACGTCGATGGAAACAAGAGCCCAAAAGCCAAAAGAGCCACAGCAACTATTATACCCGTCAGTCAGGATGCAACCCCTGACTAGAAGTGCCTAACCACTTTATTAGGCCAAATGATACAAACTGCTCTAAAAATAAAACAATAATATGCACCACATGAACCATGAGAACATCAAAAAGCAAAGAAGAGGACAGCTCCTATAAAAGGCCATGACAAACGGAACTATCCATTCAGCAAATGAAGAAGCAGGACCGAGGCCTAGCCCACAAGGGACTACACGCACAAAGCAGAAAACAAACTGCAAACTAAGTCCAATGCCACCACTAGCAAGGACCAAAGAGCCAGCAGCATGTACACACTTCAATACATGAACAGGGTTCAATTTAAGCAGTATCATATTGCTAATCAAATTTTCGTAATGAGAAAATGCGACAGGAAAAATTGTGACGATTCACAGTAATTGATACATCTTCTGTAGTGATAATAGTTTTCTATGGCAAGTTTGTTTTTTAAATTCCTGTGTTAACATGTGCACTCTTTCCAACATATGTATGTCATTGGGATACCATTGAATGTGTGATGTCATACCATAAAATTTCTAATAAAAATTATACTAATAAGAACAACTTTAGGTCATTTCTTTTTTACCAGGACATCAAATTCATTAAATCTACCATGGAGGAGCAAAATTCTGTTTTATAAAAATAATTTGCAATGAATGTTTCACAGAGATTTCCTTGTGGCGTGAGTTCGGTATTCTGTGTTGCCCACACTACTCTGTGTTTTTTGAATGATGGAAACAAGGTTTAAAATTTCTTGAATGTGTAGGGAAGGGATAAGCTGTAAATTGTTCCTATTTTCTTGAATTTGTCCCACGCCCCCTTTTTTTTTTTTATCATTTTTCCAGGGATCTGATTTTGTTATTTTCCATTTTATATGTAAACAACATTCAGTATCTTTTATGAAAACTATCACAAATTGTAAGTGTTTTGCAGCTTTAGATTTTTTCTTGAATTATGTGTTGCATATTTTTAATTTTTTTAGATCTTTTCTAGAATTATTTATTACAATTTTAGAAGATTACAAGATTTTTAATCTTTTTTTCTACAAGTCCTTTTAAAATTTTAATCCAATACAAAAATTTCATTAAAGTATTTATTGTAATTTTTTAGATATTTTTTAAAATTTATTTAGATCGTTAGACATTTTTAATATATTAGTTTTTTTATATTTTTTCTAAAATGGTTTATTGCAGCATTTTTTTTTATATTAAAGAATATGTACAGAAATAGGTGTTTTTAAATTAAAAATAAAAACATTTTTTCTTAATTTGTAAACTATTTTAGCTTATTAATAGTTTATTGAAAATTCTAAATTTTAAAACGTCATTCTCTTAGCATATGTAGGAGACTCTTGATAATCTGGTCCCCACCAGCTATGACATAAAAAAGGTGGGGGTTCCTTCCAAGAGAGGAAAATGGGATGATGACATGATAATTTAATATTAATATAGAATTAAGCTAAAGTCTGTTATGCACTGTCAGTCATCCAGTAATCTGCTAATCAGTCATCCGCTAATCTTTCACCACCTGGCGCAAGGAGTGGCTAGCTTATTGTTCTTGTATATGCGAAAAACTATTGAAATAAAAATAAATTTCTTGCATCTCACTGTTACAATATCAAAAAATTACTTCCTACAAACTGCTACAATTTCAAAAAATGGCTTGCTACAAACTGCTACAATTTTGAAAATTAGGCTGTTTCTGTGCATAAAATGAAATATATATTACAAATGAAATTTTGTAAGACGAGCTATTTTTAATAATGTGTAGTTAATTGGATGTTTTTTTCCACAGTTAATTTTATTTTCGTGGTCTTATGTACTAAACATATGTATTTTACTTTTTATATATTTTTTTAGGTGCACTTACAGATATGCCTGCTGTTAAATTGTTTGCCTTGTATGCCGGTGTAGCACTTCTCATCAATTTCTTATTGCAAATGACATGCTTTCTTTGTTTATTCACTCTTGATGTAAAGAGACAAGAAGTAAGTGGTTAATTACACTAAACAACATTGAAATTTGCATACAGAAGTACGGAAAGCAATAAATATTCTCCTGAAATAAAAGTATATCGATTCACGCTACTTGCACTTCATAGCGGAGTAATGAGATAGGCATTTTCCTGTTTTTAAATCTGAAAATTCATTTACCTGCTATTGCGACAGTAGCACTCACATGCAGCAATTCCTATTGTGTCATGAGAGAAATACTAATGATTGTCTTTCTTTTATTTTTGCAATTTATCTGCATCAACTGAACTATTTATAATTACAGCAGTATCGCGAAAAAACTACATTTGTATTGGATCCTCTATATATTTCCTTTAATTGTGAAAATATTTACCACTTTCGCAATCTGTTTGCATTGACTAAACTTTCATAATTATTACTTGTTGTATATAAAAATTTATTTTTCAAACATATTATTAATGAAACAAAGTCTTATTTTGCAGCATTATCGTGAAAAACTGTATTTGTGCTCAATATATATTAATTCTGAAAGTTAAAAAAACTATTTCTCAAGCATATAAATAAAATGAAGGATTATTTTGCAGCAGTATCGCAAAAAACTGCATTTGTACACTATTCTTGGTATATTTTATGTAATTGTGAAAATATTTTTTCACTTTAGAAATCTGTTTGCATAGACTATATTTTTCATATAATTATTAAGTGTTGTGTATAAAAAAAAAAAGCTATCTTTTAAACATATTAATGAAATAAAGGGTTATTTTGCAGCAGTATTTCTAAAAACTACATTTGTATGTGATCGCCAGTATATTTCCTTTAATTGTGAAAATATTTTCCACTTTTACAATCTGTTTGCATCTTGTTGTGATGTCATCAGCATTATTAAAACTAACTCATTTTATAAATTAAAAATCTAAAATTAACTCAATTTATAAATTAAAAGTCATCATTAACCCTTTGCAGATAGCAGCATTCCGAAACTACCGTGGCCCCGAAGGACAGAGCATTTCGCTTCCGAACTGTTCCCAAAGGACAGCTAATTTTTTGCATTAAGCCTAACTCTCGAAAAAAATTCACTAAAAATCACCTGTTCAACACAGAAATTTACATTTTTCAGGAATAAAAGAAATGCTTATTTTCTATTTGATGTATATTTTTCATACGAATCTCAATACAAAATGCTCGTTAGTTTCTTTTACTATGAATTCTACTATTCGTCATCGAAAAATATGCTAAAAAAATCAATTTTCTTATCTAAATTAGGCGGCATAATGTTGTGATTGATTCCAAGTATTCTCAAAAACTGAAAAGAATTCAGATCTTTCAAATCTCCTGTCCAAACATCATTCGAAGAAACAGCTACTGAAGCTGACAGCGTTGTAATAACAGTACGCTCAGAATCTGAAGAATTACTTGCATTTTCATATTCATCTTTAGAAATACCACAGTTCTAGAAACTTTTACTACCTGCATCACTTTTATTACTGACCAGTTCGTTTATCATATGAGTATATTCTTCCACAGAAAGAAAACGTCCTGGCCCAGGCATTCTTTTATCTGAAATAACCTAATAATTTCACTGTCGTGCAATCTTCTAAAACCCAAACTTAAAAAAAATACTCTCTTATATTCCTATGATTCACCAACGAAATCATTAAGCTAAAATCAAAACTAGAACCAAAACTCAATTATAAAATAGCAGAGGATAAGAGAAGTGCTCTATTTGTTTATATTACAAAACCATGATTCATTGGATCCCCCCTATGCCAAGGTCAAGTATCTGCAAAATACATTGGAGTTGTTCGCATGGATATTTAGCGCCATGTAGTAAACAAATAGATTCAAATATAGACGTTCCATATGAAAACACGCATCCGTGATGTCAGTCCTTTAGGGTAAAGTTTTCTCCAACGTGAATGCGTGATGACCGTGCTTGAATGCAAGTTCACAGTCGATGCACCGGCACGTCAATCACCCGCAAAGGGTTAAAACTTTAATATTTCAGATTATTTATTCTAATTTCTTATTATCTTATTCTAAATTGTTTGTTGAAATAGCATAGAATGACCCTTCAATAAATTTCTTTTAAATTGGTTGCTGCACCATTTTTAATATTTTTTGTATTTTGCACATGTATTTATACATGTTTAGAGAATTGAAAAGCATTTTTTGAAAAGCATTTTTGAAAACCATTTTTCTTACCGTGTGGCAGAGAGGTCCCCCAGATGGCACTTTAAACATGTACATTTTTATGATTACAAGCATTTGCGCAAAATGGTATAAGTTTCCTCCTAATTGAGCAAATTAAAAGATTTAAAAAACCTTTTACTCAGAATAAAGTGCTGATAATTTTATTTCAACTTTGTTTCATGATTTGATATATTTTTGAAAATTTAATGGTAGTCAAAATTTACCATTGAAATTTGCATTTTCTCATTTTCCGAGCCTGTTTTTCACTGGGAAGAGGACAATACATACACTCAAACCAAATTTATTTAGCAAGTACTGTAGTAACAGTAGATCTGAGGGAAGAAAACTGGAGTGTTTTAAACCCTTCCAAAATTTTTTTAATTTTGAAAATGGACGTTTTCAAAAAATTCAGATTTTTCAAAAGCTGTATCTCTTGTGGGGTTGGTTCACAGTAAAAATCTGAAATTTATATTATCAATTTGTTTTGCATAGTAACAAAAATATTTGAGTTCAAAGTTGCGAATAAAATCAGTGTATTTCCATTTCTCTTGACGGTAATTTTTATGTATATATACAAGAAAATTATCATTATAGTTACAAGAAATGCATTAAATGTTACTTGCTTACATGTTGTTAACAATTGAACAAACAAAAATTATATGTATATACAAAAAAAATTATCATTATAGTTGCAAGAAATGCATGTTAGTTGCTGCTTAGGCATACATGTTGTAAACAATTGATCAAACAAACAAAAATTATATCACTTAGCAAGTTTTTTTAGCTTGTTTCTTTTTATCTTATGTTGTAAAAGTTCCGTAAGCTTATTGCCCAACCTGGGTTCAATATTCCATGTTCGTCCAGTAGCAGTTGACAACTCCGAAGGAGTAAGAACACGTAAGATATTGTCGTCCGACATCCAAACAGCATCTGCTTTAGATTTTTGAAATTATGTTGATGATCCCACTGGATATAAGATATGGACATTGCAGTCCTTCTCTGATTGCTGCACCTTAATAACTTGTGCAAGCCACCAATGAGAATCATAAATTCATGCAATTTAATCCTTTTCTTTAAGTTCAAGTGAAAGATCTGTTGAAACTTTGGTTTATTTCTTCAAAATTTTATGAATTGGATAGTCTTGTGAATTAAGTCTTTCGTTTTGTTTCCTTTTGACCATCTGTATTCCTAATAAAAACACAGTCTTGTGCACCAGAGCACATCCTACTGTTTTCATCACTTTCATAAAAGTCTACAACTTTATCAATCGCTTCCTCTGGAAATTTTCTGGACTTCCTTTGTTCTATATTAGGAAGAATGCCATAGCTCTTAACTAATGCCTATGTGTTTCTTACTAACAAGGGAACCTCAACTTTTGTTCCGGCTAGTTTCAGCTGGAATTAGGTGGAAATGGTAAGTACTTGTGAGAAACTAATATCCCTGAAATATCTCTTGAATTGAGCTTGGAGATCTGTAGAAAAAAAATCCCAAAGTTTACATGGATTAGTATGTTTGGTAACTCTTCTTTGAAGTATAAATGCATATTTATATAGTGTGTGTGATTAAGCAGAAACAAATGTACATGTAGTATATTTATGTAAAAATGATTCAATATTACATCCTGATTGTACATTATTTTTGTAATGGAAACCAAATACTTTCTTATGAATACAAATTACTGTATGATGAAATTACAATCATTCAACATATTCTTCGCAATAATGATACTTTTTGTATATTCAAATGTGTTCAGAGTAGTAAAAAGAGAAGAAGAAATTTTTCCCATGCTAATCCATGTAAACTTTGGAATTTTTTTTTTTCTACTTATCTCCACGCTCTATTCAAGAGATATTTCAGGGACATTAGTTTCTCGCTAGTACTTACCGTTTCCACCCAATTCCAGCTGAAACTAACCGGAACAAAAGTTGAGGTTCCCTTTTAAGTACTGACTTGCACCAAATTCATGACATGTTTTTGCTACTGACTAGGACTCAGGCACTAAACTTCATATTTTTACTTTCTCTGAAACTGTCAAACTTTTTTAAATTTTTCTTTTAGCTTATTTAAGAGAATAGTGTATTAATCTTCTTTCAAATCAGCTTCGTTATTTCTGAAAGACTCATTCCAACTTACATCAAAACTTGCACTTAGTTTATTTTTCATTGCTGATGGACCTTTTTCTACTTTTTTTTAAAGCTTTTGGTCTTTGTTTAATGTTAAGCTTCTGAAATTTAACAGGTGAAACTCCCAGAGCCTCACATGCAACATTTATCTTATCTAATATCTGATACACTGGACTAAATGTCTCATCATTGGTTTCATCTTTTTTTAAATTTTTTTTTCAAACCAGAAATGTATAAACTTTTACCTGGAACTAATCCTAGGTTTGGATGGCTTTGTGCCACATGTAAAGATATTTCAGTAAGACCTTTCATTGTAACTTTTTATGACATCTAAAAGGATCAGAACAGTTCTTTCCATATAAGTGATTGTATTTAACAAGATATTTCTTCTCATGATACTGGCAAAATATTTTTCAAGTCTTCTAATTTTAAGTCCAAAATAGTTTTTTATTTATTACTGAATTCACTAAAATCCTTTATAGTCCAGGCAATAAAGGCCAAAAAACACTGATTAGAAAAAAAAATCATGTAGTTTTGAAATTTGGCAAGTGTTGTGGAGGGGTGTGTGTGTCCTGGACAACATACTAAAAGGCCCCGTGGATGGGGGGTGCGCAGGGGGTGGGGGGAGAGTTGAAATGTCATTCTTCTGAGTTTTCCCTAAATATCTCAAAAAGTATGAATTCTAGCAAAAAACACTTATTTACAAAATTAAACTACATAAAATGTCCTACAAAAATGATCAATATCATCTTTCTGTAGGATTAATAGTTTAGAAAATAAAGGAGGGGGGGGGGTGAAGAATGACATAGTTCTGAAAATTTTTGTTATATTGGTTTTATTTAAAACAAAACAGAAAGAAGATATAGGTAGTAAAGGTAAATAATACATATAATTCTTATTAATGTAGAACATAGAGAACTAGTAAGTAGAGGTAAAATACTTCATGCACATACAACACTGTAATCTGAGGGCAATACTGCAGAAGTAGTGAAGTTCGTTTCAAGGGCAAGTGGTGTGAAAGATGCCCACAGCGGAAGTTGAGAAACTGAACCGCTAATGGAGAAGTTTATTGTTGCAGAGCGTTGTGGTGATTGGAATGGCTACTTGTTCTGTGTCCAGCAAATGAACCCTTTCTTCCATGCAAGTGGTCACTTTCAGTATGCGAAATGTGCTCATCTTTATGTTCAAAACATGCTTGCTTTGACAACTAACCACACAGATGTGTTAGAGCACTTTGCGGAAAAGGGAGATATTTTGCCATAAATAGAAGTGGTTCACCATGGGCAGGAGGTTGGTCTGATTTTGTTATCGAACAGACTCTGATGCGCTTCTTAAAAAGCTCTGGTGGTCTGACACGAGGAAGAGGAATCCGTGATTCTGTGTTAGCAAAGTGGGTTTGTGGGTCATCTGCAGCAGCTGCCATCTGTTCGTCAGTGAAGGATTTTTCTGGAGTGGTATTTTCAAGTGGGCAGCACGTTGATTTCCATGTATCACGGCAAAATAGAGATGAACTGGACCGACTTAAGGTTTATGAGTGGTTCAGCAACCATCCTCCTTTTCCGAAGTTGGCTTTGCTAATGTCACTGTCTACATGTATCATTGGAAACTCCAAAATAAATTGTTACCACGATCTACAACTTGGAACCCAAGCAATGAAAAATATAGTTGGAAATAATTTTGCTGACATCAAGCAATCAAAAAAGAATGTAGTGTTGTCATTAGCCTGTATGACCTGTGCTATCAAAGTAAACAATGAACCAGTGGTTGTTGACCCTCATATAATCTTCCAAAGAATCACTATTGCAAAAAAGAGTGATGAGGATGTTGCAGATCTTTTATGTTATGAATTATCCCCATTCCCATTGGCTCTCTTCGATGAAGGAGGAATGAGGAAGTCAAAGAAGTCAGCAGCTCTCAATGATGCACTTCCTGTAGTAAGTAATATGACAACAATAAACCTCAAAATGAATACTAATATTGTAGATGGTGACTTCCTTCTACACCGAGTAAAATGCAATGTTGGGAGCAAGTTTTATTCAATTTGTGATCAGTATGTAGCCTACATTATCAAGCATTATGGTGACAACTGCACTGTGGTTTTTGATGGGTATGGTGATGTCAACAGCACAAAGAGAGCAGAACAGAGGCGAAGAGGCACCACGAAAATTTCTGTTGTTATTCATTTTAATGAGAACATGAATGTCACCGTTCAACATGAACATTTTCTGGCAAATGAAAAGAATAAAACCAGGCTTATTCACTTCCTCACACAGAAAATGGCTACAAGAGGAATTGAAACTAAGGTGGCTACAGGTGATGCTTATACTACCATCGTGAGATGTGGGATAGAGTAAGCAACTACTAATCCTACTGTTGCTGTAATAGGGGAAGATGTGGACTTGGTCGTGCTACTGATTGCTTTGGCACCACCAGATAGTAACATTTATTTTTTGAAACCTGGCAGGGGAAAAGTAGAAGATAAATTATTTTCAACGAAACAACTCCAAAACAACTTTCTTTTTCTCAATCCATCCTCCTTCTTCATGCCTTCAGCGGATGCAATCTAATGTCAGCCCCCCCTCCCCCCATTTATAAAAACAGCAAAGCAACAATGGTCACACTGTTCAAAAAGCAACCAAGCCAGATGAGAGACATTGCTGAAATATTTTATAACCCCTCATTGACACCTGGTGCTGTGTTACAAGCTGGTGAGAAGATGTTCTTTGCTATATATACAGCCAATGCTAATCAATATGATTTGAATAATCACCGGTATTCATCATTCCTCAAATCATCAACCATGGTCAAAGCTGATCTCTCCTCACTTCCTCCAACCAGAGGCTCAAAGGGACAACACTCGTTGAGAGTGTACTTGCAGGTTCAATAGTGGCTCGATAACAACTTAAATCCTGACCAATGGGAATGGGCCCGAGGAGAAGATAAATCCCTATTCTTACTAAAAACAAAGGACCCGGTGGCTCTTGACACAATTTTGAACACCATATTTTACCTCTGTACCACTGGGTGTGGTGAAAGATGTGGATACCGAAAAGCAGGCATTAAATGCTCATCCGTTTGCGGAATCTGTCATGTTACATGCAGCAACAGTACACCATTATATGAAGAGGAGTTTCAAATTGATGACTTCGACTCAGAAGATGTCGTTTAGGTATTCTTTAATACATATATATTTGCATATAATGAGTTTCAGGTAGAAATAGACAAGTAAACAGTTTTGCTGAGAATTAGTAATAATAATAATAATAAATAAATCTTGATTGCCTTAAAAAATCTGCATTGGCTAACGATAACAGAACATTAAATATGTTTAAATAATAACATATTGTTTTTATTTTGACATTTTGTTGTATAATTTTTTGCCGCATTGTATTTGAGATGTTTTTTACAGTAATAGGTACTATGTTGTGGAATTTGTAAATATATCTAATTCCTTACAATTTTTTTTTTCAAATAGAAATGTTATTTTTTACGAAAAATATAACGGCTAATAGTTCATGTTTCTTGCAACGCGCGTTCATACCATGTCATTTTTTTAAGTTCTACAATAATAATGAGTTTTTTGTGTAATATTTACCTTTAGTACTAATATTTTTCTAAGAACTATTTTACTTGACATCGTACCATTTTAATTACCATCTGTGTTCTCTTTTTTGTTTCAAATAAACGCAATATAACAAGAATTTTCAGAACTATGTCATTCTTCAGCCCCCTCTATTTTCTAAACTATTAATCCGACAAAAATGATATGGATCATTTATTCATCATGGAAATTTTATGTAGTTTAATTTTGTAAATAAGTGTTTTCTGCTAGAATTCATAGTTTTTGCGATATTTAGGGAAAACTGAGAAAACCGACATTTCAACACTCCCCCCCCCCCCCCCCCCCCCCCCAATCCACGGGGACTTTTAGTATGTTGTTCAGGACACTCCCCTCCATAACTCTGCCAAATTTCAAAACTACATGATTTTTTTTGCCTTTTTTTCTTTTGTTGCCTGGGCTATTAGTGTTAGTGAAATTGACCCATAAGTAGTCTTATGACAATCCTCATTAACTTCAGCTCCAACAGAACACATCATCTTTACCTTCACTTTATCACACATGCACACTATTCTAATCAAAAGCCAACTGGACACACAATGCAGAACTCACACTTGTCTGTGACAGCAAGTTTTTTCTAGATCAAACAGGTTATATCTTGTTTCAACTCGTACACTTTTACACTAAAGAAGATGGGACAAGTTGAGACATTCCGTGAAACTCAGCTGCTTTAGCAGTTATGAATTGTGTAGTATGTTTTTTTTATATATTCTCTTGGTCTTTAACATTTTTATTTGATTTTTATTACAACAAATAAGAAGAAAATATATTCATGCTTTAGTTATAGATAATAAAGGTTATAATTGTCCTTCAAAAGAACAACAACAAAAAAAGCAGATTTTATTCACAAATTTGAACTCAAATATTTTTGTTGCAAAACAAAGTGACTAAATTTTTACTGTGAACCTTTACTAGAAATTCAGATTTTGAAAAATCTGAATTTTTTGAAAACGCCCACTTTCATCAGTGAAAAAATTTTGGAAGTTTTAAAAACACCAGTTTCTCCCCTCGGGTAAAATCTACTTTTACTATAGTACTTGCAAAATAAATTTAGTTTTAATGTATTGTCCCCTTCCCAGTGAAAAACAGGCTCGGAAAATGAAAAAATGCAAATTTCAATGGTAAATTTTGACTACCATTAAATTTTCAAAAATATATCAAATGATGAAGCAAAGTTGAACCAAAATTATCAGCACTTTATTCTGAGTAAAAGGTTTTTCAAATTTCTAATTTGCTCAATTAGGAGGAAAGTTATACCATTTTGCACAAATGCTTGTAATCACAAAAATGTACATGTTTAAAGTGACCTCTGGGGACCTCTCTGTCACACGGTAAGAAATTTTTCTTTTCTAAAATTGGTTTTAACCTCTAAACATGTGTAAATACCTGTGCAAAATATAAAAAATATTAAAAATGGTGCAAAAACCCTTTGTTGAAATAGCATGGAATGACCCTGAATTAACAATATCAATGATCGAATTCGTCCTAAAATTCCTAAGTTTGAAGCTTCCCTTGAATTCCTAAAGTTAACCTAAAATTTTTTTAAATCATCCTAAAATTTTGTAATGTTTTGCTGCGGCGTCAAATTTTCTGTACTATCGCCCAAATACATTCCATTCATACGGCAATAGATGTTAAAAAAGACTTCAGAAATTAAAACGTTGTTCAAAATAGCACTCATCATTTACAAAGACGACAAAAGTGTCAATCACGACAAAATCGCCGAGTCTCATGGTTAAATCCTCTCCGTCCGTGGGCGGTTTTAGTGAAATACGATCTCAAGACGAATGGCGACCCACGTGATTATTTACAACCGGAGTTTGGGGGAGATTCTTTTGTTTGTGGGAATGGGAATCTCCACAGGATATCTTAGGAATCTCCAGCACAAGCTAACAACCCTAGAAGCCTTTAACCTCTCAAAGAAATAAAATAGAAAAAGACGGGTTCGATTGTTGAATAGTGTGCTTCCTCATATTTACTAGATAAATCACGAAGTTTCTATTTCTTTGCAAAGTTATTTTGCTCAACTATTCTTTGTTGGGAATCAATTGTGTGCAAAAATTTGGAAGAATTTTAGGTCTAAATCCAATAATACAAATATAGTTAGTCGGATTATGATTCTCTTACGCCCCTTATTTCGTATTATTTGATCAACATCATGTCAAAACAGGACAGTAGAGAAGGAATTTTTGTTTCCTGTTAGCAACCTCTCTAGGCATTGATGATATTAAAGGATATCTCTTCAAAAGGATGCATTGTGTAGGGGCCTGGACTACATAGAAGTTTATGAAGAAAAGCAATGGATAAAATAAAATACGGCATAGTAGGGAGGTCCCGCAATTGGATCGCCACTCTCCCCATAAAAAATAAATTAAAAACAATGAAAGAGCAGAAATGTGAAGAATGTTAAATAAACACATTCTCGCTTCCAATAGATAAAACTTCTAAACAGTTTTCATTTCTTTTTAAACTTAAAAGTTTGTCAAATTATTCCATGTTTAGTATGCATATGGAATGAAAAGTACCAAAGATTTGAACTCTGTAAGAATTTTTGCTCAAAAACCAATATTTAAAAATATAGTTTTCTGGACTAGAGTTCTTTTGAGCCGCAGGAACTTGTGTATGTGTTTTTGTTGATTCTATCAAAACAGAGGATGATTGAAGGGAAATAGCTGTGTCTAGATTAATGCGTTGCAGTAGCTTTTATGAAATATAGGATAGCTTATTTCCCTCATATTATTTAATTACTGCCTTCGGCGACCAGCCCTATTGTTTTTGAAAAAGTTTTTAAACTTGCAATACCTTTCTTGCAGTAGCTGTCGATCGTGCACCTCTGCGACGCAAGCCATAAATAACGGGGCAGTTCATAAAGTAACTGTCGATTGCAGACCTACGTTATCTGCGCAAGTCACGGCTAAGTGTGCAGTTTATGAAGTGTTGATCTTGTACCTCAGCTACGCGCGCAAGTTACGGCTAACGATGTAGTTCATGAAGTAGCTGTCGATCGCACGTCTCCGTTACACGCTCAAGTCATGACTAATGGTTCAGTACATGAAGTAGCTGTATCTACCGCAAACCTCAGCTACACGCATAAATCGTGGCTAGTGGTGCATTTCATGGAATAGATGTCGATCGCACACCTTCGTTACTCTCGCAAGTCATGGCTAACGGTACAGTTGATGAAGTAGCTGTCATTCGCACACCTCAACTATGCGGGCAAGTCATGGCTAATGGTACATTTAATGAAGTAGCTGTCTATCTCAGCTACGCACGTAAATTATGGCTAACGATGTAGTTCATGAAGTAGCTGTCGGTCGCATGTCTCCGTTATGCGCTCAAGTCATAACTAATGGCTCAGTTCATTAAGTAGCTGTCTATCGCATACCTCAGCTACACGCATAAATCATGGTTATCGGTGCAGTTCATGGAGTAGATGTCGATCGAACGCCTTCGTTACGCATGGAAGTCATGGCTGATGGCGCAGTTGATATAGCAGTTGTCAATTGCACACCTCAGCTATGCGGCCAAGTTACGGCTAACGGTACAGTTGATGAAGTAGCTATCTATCTCAGCTACACGTGCAAGTTACGATATAGTTCATCAAGTGGCTGTTGATCGTATGTTTTCGTTACACGTGCAAGTTATGACTAACAGTGCAGTTCATGTAGTAGCTGTCAATCGCACACTTCAGTTACGTGTGCAAATTATGGCCAACGATGTAGCAATATGTGTAATTCATGGCTAATGATGCAGTTTATGAAGTTACTGTCGATCACACACCTCAGCTACGCGCGGAAGTTACGGCTAACTCATTAAGTAGCTGTCAATTGTGTTTCCGACTGCAATGCGGGCACACTGGTAATGATACAGCTGCTGCGTATAAAATGAATCGTCTTTTATTAGCGGGTGCATGCAATCCACGTACGATATATGCAATAACGACAATTTTACTGCATGTAATAACGATATACACGCTGCGCGGGCACATGCGATCTGCATAGATTTGAAATATCTGTCAATCGCGTTCCAGCCCACTACGAGGGTTCAAGGCTAACAGATAAACACTTTTCCCAAAATAAATTGGCTTTTATTAGTATTATTTGCTTTAAACCCGCCCGCTGCACGGGTGCATGCAATCCTTGTACGTTACATGCAATAACTACTAACTTAACAGCTAGATTTTTGCTCTTATGGCCGTATTTTATTTTACAATTCTTTAAAAATTTTACATGTGATTTTGAGCTTTTTAGATTCTTTTTTTTGTTAATTAAGATTTTCTTTATATAAAGTTTATATAAAGTTGTTTGAAAACTAAACTAACATTTTTCTAGCATACATATATATAGTGTGTATGTATGTATATATTTACACAAAAAATACCTGTGATAAAGTGGCCACTGGATACTGAGTGATAATTTGAATTTTCAAGTCTACAGAGCATTAAAATGAAAAATGAAATAAGAAAAATATTCAAAAGATTACCTTTTTCTTCCAATAATGTTTGTTTTTTGTATTAATTCTCCTTTAATTAATGAAAAGAATGGTTATTAAACAGTTCTAATAATAGAAATAATAAAAATTAGCTCTTAAAATTTTCCTAAAATTTTGAAAAAAATTCCTTAAATTCTTACCTAAATTTTTTAGAAAATCTGCTATGATCCCTGCAATATTAATATTAAATCAAAATTAACAGTTTGACCACAGACCTGTAAAATCAGGAATTATCAGGGAATTTGATTATTCTGGAAATATCAGGGGAAAATCAGTAAATTCTGTTGCAAATTTCTGTGGTGATTTTTTCATTTTTCTGACTTAAGCAGAATGCTTGGTCATTCCATAATGTCACATTTTTCATTTTGCGTCATGAGACCCATTTCTTTTAATTATACTTACATCTGAACAAGCGGCTGAAGGGAGAGTTGCTTCCAACAGGCAAAGTGACCTTAACAACTTCTCCAAATGCCTTTATGCCAAATTTTGCCATGTTGGGCAGAGATGCTGTTAACTACAGATTCTCCGTAGTTTCTGTAGGAAACATTCTCATACTAAAAATTACATAATTTGCATAGTTTCCTATGGAAAATTGTCTTCTGTCAAGACCGATGTCAATTTACAGACGTGTGCACAGTAATGCTAATCAAAGCAACATGACAATGTGGATTTATGGCCATGTGCACTTGAATGACAATAAGTTTAACATGATAGTGGGGAATTATGGCCACTTGCATGTTAATGCCAATCAAATTAATGTGACAATGGAAATTTATGGTGGGGATTTATGGCCACTTGCATGTTGATGTCAATCAAATTAACATGACAATGGAAAATTTATGGCTGTTTGATTTTATAAGCAGATTGTGGTTTTTGTTCATATTTGCATTATATTTTCTCCATTAAACTTGATTTTATTTATAAAACTTTGGTACACAATAAAGAATATCAGATTTGAAATTCATTCCCAATAAATCAATATCATCCTTTTTTTGTCTTGGTGCAAAAAGAGTTCAAATTTGTTGTTTAGTATGTATGTCTTACATACTGCTCTCATACAGTATATTATTTTAAGCACATGCTTAAAATATTTTTTAATTATTATTTTCTTCTTTTTTAGAATCACAGATTAGATTTGCTTTGCTGCATAAGAACATCAAAACAAGATAAAGTTAATACAAAAGGAGTTTTATATAAATTTTTTAAAAATGTTTATGCTCCAGTTTTGTTAAGTAACTTTTCCAGAGTTCTTGTGGTAAGCAAATAATTATTTATCTTTTGTACTCTGCACTAGTATATTTTAATACACTCTGTTGCAAGAAAATATATGCAACCATAAGAAATTGAACTATAGCTGCAAAAGTCGGCATATATGTATTGTTTAAAGAGATATGCAAATGTTACAAAACAGTTTCAACAAAAAGATGACATTTTAGTAAGTGGTAAATCCTCCCCTGGCAGCTATACAAGCTGATATTCAGTGCAGTATAGTTAGTAAAATTGCATATGTCCCTCTATAAGATTCTGCCACAAATATTATAACTGGTCAACTAATTCAATGGTATTCTGAGAAGGCTGCGATTACCATCCCTGCATGTCCCATATGTATTTTATTGGTGATAGGTCCAGGGACCTTGATGTCTATGGGAGGGTATCAAATCCTCTAAGACAGGGGTTGCCAACCTATCTGAGCACTTGAGCTATTTCCTGGTTTCTAAAATATGTGGCAAGCTACTATGAAAAAAAAATTTCAATTAAAATGTATAAAAAGATGCTGTTCTTCAGTGGTGTAGGGAATTTTATATATGTGAATCATATTTATTTAATATTTTTGATACATTCTTCAAATAAAAAAAAATAATTGAACACAGAATTAACTTTTCTTAGTGAGATGGCTGACACTGATGTTCATCAACAATTTTTTTTATATTGGGTGAATATCCTGTTACAGCCATTCTAATGCAATGTTTAAATGTTCATCAGTGAGTTTATTCCTGATTTTGTTTTTAATCAATTTCATATTTGAGAAGGAAGTGAATTGTGAGAAGGAAGACTCACAAAGATAAGCAGAACTAAACAACGCCTTCACTCGTAGAGCAACTTGAACCAAAACAGGATACTTAATATTGGACACTAGAGGCCAAATAGAGTTTGAACTTGAGATGACACTTTTCAATGACAAATCACTTTGCAATGCTATGAGTTCCATTTCCACAGTGGCGCCATCTTCTTCAAAATGTTGCGTAACGCAACTCGAAAATTTTTCAATATCAATCTCAATGAAGAGAGGGGAGAACTGATGAATTGAACCAAAAGTGCAATTTTCTGGAAATCTTAAAAGCGTTCCTCAAATTGGTGTCTCAAACTTGAAAGAATTACAACATGGTTTTTATAGCTGTAGGACTGTAACGTTCCCTGTTTCTCCAACTTATCCTTCAAACAGTTGAAGTGTTTGACATCTCCTTGGCAAAGATTCTGCTCCCATAACTGAATCTTCTTGGAAAAAGCATTAACATCGGATATTATTTCTTGCAATCCTTTATCCTTGTCTTGAAGAAGAAAATTGAGGTCATTAAGTTTTTCTGTTATGTCTACAAGAAAAGCAAATTCCTGCAGCCAGGATAAATCTTCAAATTCATGAATGGGTTCACCTTGTTGTTTAAAAAATTCCACAAGTGCAGGCAGCAATTCATTGAAACGTTGTAGAACTTTTCCTCTACTCAGCCACCGGACTTCGGTGTGTAATAGTAAGTCCCCATATTGGCACTCCAGTTCATCAGTAGGTACTCGAAATAAATGCCTCTGTAGAGGAAGTGCCCTTACTTTGTTTACTATTTTCACCACAAGCTTCATAACATCATTCATTCAAAAAAAACTTTCCACATAAAGCCTGTTGGTGAATAATACAATTGTAAAAGGCAAGTTGCGGAAAGCTATCCTATAAGTCCCTTATCCTCTCCAGCTCCATCAGTTGTTAAACTTACCATTTTATGTACAGGAATGTTCTCAGAGGAAATAAATTTCTTTAATTCGGAAAACATTTCTTGACTCGTAGTATGTCCCTTAAGGGGAATAATCTTTATAAGTTCTTCTTTTATTGTAAAATCATTGAAGATCATTCTAACAAAAACAGCCAATTGTGCTATATCAATAATATCCGTGGATTCATCCAACTGAAGTGAAAAATAACAGCAAGTGTCAAAATCTTTCATGAGTTGTGAATAAACTTCGCTACTCGTTACCTCGACTCATCTCATTACCGTGTTAGCGGAAAGTTGCATAGATTTTATGGCACATAATCTATCGTCCTTATTTTTAAAATTCTCATATAAGGCATCAGCAGCTTCCAAAAATGCCTCTTTTATAATTTTCCCATCTGCATACGGTTTTTTTTTTTTTTTTTTTTTGCAATAATCCACGAAACATGGTTTGATGCATCAGTTGCAGCTTTGTTTGTGTCTGTCTTTTTGAAAGAAATTGATTGCTGTCCAATTAACTGTGATTTAAGCTGTTTCAATCTTTATTTGCATACCACAGAATGAAGTGGGAAAGAATTTTTGAAACCCGGATGAACAGATTTGTAATACCGTTCCATGTTTCCCTTCTTTTCCACCGACACACTGACATTGCACAATAAGCACACACTTTTATCTTTTACCTCGGTAAAAAAATATTCCTCTTCCCACTCCAGGTGAAAGTGATATGACTTTTGTTTTTTACTAGTCATTACTGAAAGTTTAGGCCAGACCCAAAACTTATTGAAATGACAAACACTTTAGAAAAGTCACTTAAAAATGTATTTACAAAAGATGCTGCAATATGGTCCTTGAAAATCTGTAGTGTCAATAGTAGAAGCTACCAAACAAGTGATGCGTTCTGACCGAGTTTATTTTCTTACAAAACGAACTTAAAGACAAAGAAGGGCTGCCACGAAAAGGAACCATCCAATCAGGTAAGAGCTGAGAACATCTGGCCAATCAGGAACTTCGGAGCAGATGATGTAGCGCGCGAAAAGAGAAGCAGAAGCACCGCTTTCGGTGGTCATAATTTCTCAAATATTGTTAGAATGTACGCAATAAAAAGAGAGAGAGAAAGAAACACCTATATAAATCTACATCTACATTTTAATAAATATGCTGGAACTGCTTGCGTCATCGAGCTACTGGTAGCTCGCGATTGACGGGTTAGCGACCCCTGCTCTAA
Source organism: Amaurobius ferox (assembly GCA_951213105.1). NCBI lineage: Eukaryota > Metazoa > Arthropoda > Arachnida > Araneae > Amaurobiidae > Amaurobius > Amaurobius ferox. The sequence continues at coordinate 133,456,235 of OX578133.1, read as the reverse complement.
GATATTGTTAAGAAAGTCATGCAGTATATGGTCAAGTGTTGTGTCTTGTTGGTATATGGAACCTGGGTGGCTTAACAGAATAGGTAAAACAATTGGTTGTAGAATATCATCGATGTACAAGTAAGCCATCAGATTGGCTTGCAGCACAACTAGAGGAGATCACTTATCCAATGAGATGGCTCCCCAGACTATTATACTATGTATGATTGCCGTGTGCCACTCGACAACAAATGTGGGATCAGAATGCTGGCCAGTCCTCCTGCACACATATATGCATCAGTCATCAGCACTGAGGGAAAGTGTGATTCATCGCTAAAGACAACATGCCTCCAATTGGGTATTGTCCACACTGATAGCTCAGCACCAATCCAAACGACTTTATGTTGAGGGGTCTGTGGTAGGTGCCTTAACTGACTTCAAAATCTAATTCCACCTTCTCCCAGTTGTCTTCAAATAGTATCCCTTGATGCAGGCTGTATAGCAGTAGGCTTGGGTGGTGTATCGATACTTCATGAAAACCAGTATGAAGTCGACTTCGCCATACCATTTTTGTGATTTTCAAGTCTGCAATACATTGTGATTTCCCAACGTTACATCACGAACTGCTGATCTTAAGACTGACGATTCTGGTTTGGGGATTTTCCTAGTACTCGTGCAAATTCTCGATGCATACCTCTGATGTATCATAATTTTCCAATGTCACATAACCATAGCTTAATGCCGGTTTTGCGACAGATTATTCTGGTTTATAGACTTTGAATGTGCAAGTTCCTGGTACAACCCTTTACCATTAAGTTTTAAACCAACAATTCCGATGTTTCTACCACAGTACTTTTCTTTTCGATGCTGTGACACCAAAGAATCTTATACTAATTAATAATCATTAGAAGCTTTTAAGATACTTCACTTTTTGAATTTCACGCCGATATTTTATCGGGATACATATATAAATATAATACAAATAATCTGTGCATTTCTTCTTGAAATTTTGTAATTATAAAAATGTGAATTATGTCCCTATGTTTATCGTATTCACTAAGTTTTAATGTAAAAGCAAGTTGATGCTCTGTTTTTACAATTTATTCTTAAACAGGGAAAAATTACAACAATCAAATTTGACTTGATATGCAAGATACTTTCTTTAACGGTTTTCAACTGTAATAGTCTGCATTCTAAGCTTTTTCATGTTTTACTTTTATTTTGATCACAAAATAGGTGTAAATTATTGACTGGAATGTTTTTAATAGAAGCAACAGGGAGATTGCTCTTCCACTCATAATGACATTAGTTTACTTTAATGGTTGTTTATAGGAAAAGGAGTTAAAGGATGGGGCAGAGAATGGAACATAGTTGATTGATGTGTGGATAACCTACTAAAACCCTTTTTAGGATATCTACCAATGAATGATCGAGGGCGATAGTTTATCCCCATCACAGTAGTGAATTGTTGCGCTGGAAACATAAAATTATGGTGGCACTGCAGGAAATAGCTCATCCTATCCAGATTTTTTTCGGTAGGGTGAGTTTTATATGGATTTTTTTTAGTTTAGTAGTGAGTTCTTACAGTCGTTAAAAGTATTAAGATCTTATTTCCATAAAATGTGTGAATTTATGGGAACTGCCATATATCATTATGAAATAGTGATAGTATGTGGGAGCTGCTGAAATGTGGCAGTCCCGCATAAATTTGTGTATTATTGAATTTTGATTGCTCAAATTTCGCAATTCAGTTTCGTGCATTGCTGCATCCAAAAGTATCAGTTGACATCTATTTTTATCTTCTAAGCATTCCATATCGGAGCAATATATCATTTTTACTTTTATAATGTGAGTAAAATAAATAAATATTTTACTAAAAAAATTTCTTTTTTGCATAAATTGTACATTTGTGAAATTCAGTTTTCTATTCACCTGCATTACCATTCAGATTTTAATCACATGTGTTATTACATTGTTAACATCACAATGTATCTTGGCATCACGATGTTAGACTGCTGATGTATTATGTAGAAATCGCCACATTGCCCAAGCCTACATGGAAGATGGCAAATGTCTTCGAATGGCTGATAGTGATGCCATTGGTGTAGTCATGGCTCCTCTCAAGCAGTTGTACGTCTGGAACATCCTGAGCTTCTGCGATAATTACATGTGTCTTATCTGATCCACTATTACCAATACTGGTGATACTACCATATTGCTCCCACTAAGATGGCGACTGATACGTCTGTTGGATCAACCAGCTTCCATTAGGCCTATGATGCGACCTCTCTCTAAATCTGGCAATTGAGCTTAGCACTGAAAATCCAGTTCCAATTGTCTGAGTGAGAACACCTCATTTTTAATACTGCATAATGTGTTGTTCTCATGTATTGTGTATAAGCCTCATAACATCATTGGCACTGACAGTTTGATCATTTGGATAATTCTTAAAATAACATTTGCATGTGCATGCCGATTTTCACGGCTGTAGCTCAACTTTTTATGCGTGCATATATTTTTTTTGCAACTGAGTGTATTTAATAAAATAAGCATAATTTAAATAGTTTATGCTTGAAGTATTTTATTTAATAATAATAAAAAAAAATGTTAATATGAGATTTAATGAATTTTGTGATCTTAGATCTGCATCAATTTCTCACCATACATCTGCATTTACCTGCACCCAAACCTTCTTTTCTACCAAAATTGCACCATGGATTTAATTTTTGCTTTTAAAATGAATTAATTATGAAAGTGATTTTGATTAGTTACTTTTATTTGAAGTTATAGGTTTATATTAACCTTTTGTATAAAAGACTCTGACCTAACCTGTGAAAATTCCTGGAATTATATTCCTGGTATAAGAGTTAGTTATTGATTTCATTACTCAGGAATAAATGTTGTATTGCTATAACTTTAAAATGATTTGTTGTGTATCTTTGATAGTTTGTAATTAGAAAGGATACCAATTTATTTTGTGTCACTAATTTTATATTCACTTTCCCTTTTAGCTGATAGCTTTCTTTGGATGGTTATGTTCCTCTGTTGCTGTTTTGGATAAAATTGATATTGGATTAGACCAGGAGCTTGCTATGCCAGAGGTTGTTTTTCTTTTTCCCTTTCTATGAAGTTTTAGAATATCATGCTTCTTTGAAAAGTTGTATTCTTAAATTTTTGAAAAGGGTAGTAGCTAAAATAAAATTGTATGGGAAAACATGTCAATTTGGCAAAAACTTTAAAAATAAACACAATCAAATGTCTTTAATAAAACACCATTAATGACGTACATAAAATTACACAATCTGAGGTATCATCACTGCATCACCACTTCATCAGTAGCAAAGTAAATTGTAGGTGACAAATATGAGCTCTAATACATAGGCCACAACTGCGAGACAAGATTTGCATATTGATAATTTTAATATCGATATATTTAAAAAATGTAATTGAATTACGAAATACGTAAGTGATGAGATCATAAAATACAGGGTAACCAATAGATGTCATCAAAAGCGAAGAAAAAACAATGAAAAAACTATATCCAAAAAATTATATGACAGTTTAACATGCAGTGAGTCAAAAACGAAATACTAAGCATAACTGAAGGACTAAACAGGATCAAAATTGCCAATAGAATCACTGTAAATATAAATTAAAAGGGATTCATAAAGTAATATATTACAGAAGCTATTTCAGCTAATTAAGAGAAAAGTTTTATCGAACATAGATAGGATGGAAATTTTTGTTAATAACAAAATAGGCAAGAGCCGTGGTCAGATTTTTATTTTTAATATTGCAATCATTTTAAGTTAATTATTTTTAAGTGTAATCGATAACAGTCACACTTGCGATCAATTTAAGTGCGAAGTGATCCAGACTGCCAAATCTGATGTACGTGCAACATACTATGTTATTTTGGCATCATCATCACATCCGACTTACATCAGATGCTGATAGATTTGAGCCCTCAAGATCTGCTGACACCAAGTGATTGCAAAAAATAATCATATCATCACATAAATTAGACTAGCAGAAAGAAATAGATTAACATATTTTAACAATATCGAGAAAAAGTAAATATGTTTGTATGAATTGGACCATCATTACATGTGCATTAAATTTTGTTTTATAAGAATTGCATTTTACTCCTATATGTCAAACATTTTATATAATTCTTGCAATATAGTAATGATTTTTATTGACATGTGATATAACTTTTTTTACCTTTTTTCAATTTGCTGAATTTCATTTTTTCACATTTCTGACCTTTAACAAAAATATGAGTGAGAGTGAGAACACTCAATGTAGATTTTTTAATATAGTTACAAAGTGTATTTCAATTTATTCATATCATAAACGCATTGTTATCGGATATTGAATTCTGCAGGTAGTAATGTGTATAAGCTTTGTTTATACGAGGGATATCCAGAAAGTGAGTTTTGATGAGCTGTTAAGAAAAACCAAAGATATATTTACAAACCATTTATATTGCTATTTGATGTACACACCTTACACTACTTTCTACTATTGTTGAGGCACTTGTCATAGCAGGGCACCAGCATAGGGGCTTAGTGAGGCATAATCCAATAAAGTTACTCAAATGATTCATTTGATAAAGGTATAATAACTTACAGAAAGGAAGAATATGTCACTTAGGTGATTACAATTGTTTGGAGAGTGTTATAAACCACTACTTCAGGCCAAAAGATCAGTATGTGCCCTTAACAACTACCTAATGAAGAACAGTTTGTTCTTGATGGTTGTTAAGGGTGCATACTGTTATTTTGGTTAGAGGAAGGGGAACTTATAATGCCACCGAAACAACTCTAGTCACTTAACTGACATTTTCTGCTTTCCTCAAGGAAGTATTGTAAGTTATTGGCTTACAGTCAGCAGAACCCAGTGGTTAAGGCGCAGAGATTGTACTTGGAAGATCCAGGTTCAATTTCTGGTTTTGCCTAAACTGTCCCTGTGTTCACACGAAGTACAAACATGTTAAATCTGTGGTTTTGAAAGTCCTTCCGAGCGGTTGGCAGCAATAGAAGGAGGATTCAAGCCGTTTGGATGTCACCCCCACTGGGTTCTAATCTAAATTAGGTGGCACTTTCCTGGCAGTCTAAACAGATACCTTACATCTTTGGGTAGGTCGGATGGTATGGGTCAGAAGAAATAAATCACCAGTTTTATTTATACTATAAAGTTATATAAAAAAATTTTTCAGGCCTGCACCTCTCTAGTTTACCAGTTATACAACTTGAGCCCTTTGACTCCTGACCTCACTCTGTTAACATATCAGATACTATCATCTACACATTGCATTTTCTCCCTTAGAGGAATAATTGGGGGTAGAAAGTGAACCGTGGGCTACTAGGCACTACAAGAATCCATCACTTTATGATCTCCAGCATATTGTTGATTATCCACACCCGATCTGGATATGGCAGGAGGGATCTCTAGAGATTTCCCAGTGGGCCAGGCCCATTGCATTTAATTTTTTCCTTATCAATAATATGTGTATGATGGACCGAATTTGAAAGGGAACGATCATGCCCCATTTTTCCTGGGCGAATATTGGAGCTAGTATCAGAGTCTGACCCACACCCATTGAGGGTAAAAAATTATAGAGCTGCAAAATAATAAAATCAAAATTGGACGTGTAATGTAACAAAACAAGATTTCATCACATATAATTTTATATAAATCTGGATGTCCATGTTATCACCTGTGTAAGTAAGATATGTAAAAACAAGTTTCATTAAGAAAACATAAACATATGAATGTAGGATTTGGAGTAACAACATGACTGGTAACACTTTTTCCAAACTAGTATTTTTTCATCAAATGACACCTAACTATACAGCAATTTCTGGAAAATTCCCATGTTTGGTAAAATTATAGTATTGTCATGTTTTACCAAGCCATTTATAGAAATATCACCCCCTAATATAGTTATATATAAGCTTTACTAATGAGAATTATGTAATTGCTTTTTTTCTTTTTTTAGATAACATTTCATCAAACTGGGGTTCAAAGTTAGTATTTCTTATCATCAAAATTGATTGCAAATGGTCATCTGTTAATTCTGACCTATATTGTGATTTTACGTACTTCATTTCTGAAAATGTCTTTTCATATAGATAAGTGCTAATACATAAATAAATCCCCATGCATATGATTTTAGTTGATCATATTCGTCACCTGGAAGACATTTATAGCAAACTTCCTACAGCATGGAAAATGCACAACGCAGTTTGACATAAGCTATGACTCAATCAATGCCAATTGTCGGCAAAATGACTTTACTGCAGTATAAGTTTCACATATGAGCACTGATCTTTCCTGCAGTTTTAAGTTGAAACCATTAAGAAATCCTACAATATCAGCTACAAAAGCTAATTTCCAAAGCCATTCAGTATTCGATAACAGTGGTTGAGGACTGTTTTCTCGTTGAAAAATATTTTAATCACTCCTTTGAGTTCAAAATATCCCAAATCCTTGCCAGTGGTGAGCCATTGAACTGCTGTATGGTAGGGCAAGTTAGGATATTCGGCTTCAATTTCTAATAAAAAGATCATGAAACTGATGATAGTTAAGTCCACGAGAGGGAACAAAGTTAACTGCTGACACAACTGGTTCAATAACACATGATAGATTGCGGTGTTTCCCACAAAGTACCTGTTGGTAAACAAGACAATGAATGATTAGTGGTTTAGAACACCTTGCATTTTCGTATGCCTCGTTAATTTTTCCAAGTCTTTCCCTGTTCCACACATATTTTTACCACCATCAGTTATGACACATTTTAACTGATTCCATTTCAAGTTGTACTTTGTTAGCATTTTCTCAACTTCATTAAAGATGTTTTCGCCTGTGGTGATTACATACAGACTATTCATAGAAGCTAATTCTTCAGTCACTTCAAACTCAGCATTAACTCCTCGAATAAACAGCAGCAACTAAGTACTATCAGTAACGTCTGTAGACACGTCAAGAGTCAAGGAAAACCACTCAAAATTATTTGCCTTATTTGTCAATTGATTATTGATGTTGCTCAAAATGTGCTCAACTCTTCTAGCAGTTGCTCCCGCCAAAAGGCTGACAGTTAAATAAATCCATTTTCTCTGGACACATTTCTTCAGCTGCTACAAGCAAACGTGACTTAATTAATTCACTATCAGTAAATGGCTTTCCTTCTTTGGCAACTCACAAATAAGCAACTCGTACACTGACTTTAGTTGCACCCTCATTTTCATTTTCACATACAAATTATGTTGTGATGCATTGTTCAGTTTTAAACTTTCCAATTTTTCTGATCTTTGTTTTCCAGTGAGTTGTGAATATTGCGTTGAATGCTTAGTCTGGTAATGATAATGTTTTCTGGGGTTAACATGAATGACATCTGGGGTAGACATGGAACGTAAAACATCTGACGAAACATGTTTTCTTGGGTAAAGAGGAGCTTGGTTTGTGTGCGAGATATTTTATGGCCGTATGGTAAGGAAGATGTGAACAAGACTGAACTAAAATATGACATTTACTTTTATATGGTTTTCATTCAATTTTTTTTTCTGTTTTAATAATTGAAAATTCCTTTTTCTGGTATTTAGTAAAATATGAAGTTAGAAAAAAATCTTTAAATTTCCCAGAGAGAGCAAAGCCAGCAAAACAGAGCTCTCCCCCCCCCCCCCCCCCCCACACACACACACATACATAGTTGACGCCTTTGGGCACTAGGTGTTGTATCCCTTCATCATAGAAGATCCTGCCTGTGATGCAAATCACATGCTAATGCCTGATTTGTCCTCATTGTTTTCGTGAAACTGCCGACCAATAAGAAAGGATTTGAGATGCTTGAACACGTGAAAATCGTTTGGTGCTAAGTCTGGGCTGTAGATGGTATGATCGAATTGTTTGCAGCCGCAGGTCATTAGGAGATGTTGCGTTGCGGCCATAGTGTATGGGCATCATTGTCATGAATCAGCACAACACCCTGGGTAAGTATGCTACGTTGCCTATTCTGAATCGCATAATTCAATTTCTTTAAAAAAAAATTATAAACACGTACTATGATGCTTATGTGCTACTCAAATGTCTGAAAATAGCATCAATGCCTTGCCTGTGAATCAACTAACTCTGCACATGTGCGCATCATCCTACCGCAGCACTGCAGTGGTAAGATTTAGAAATTAAACTTACTTTCTGGATTTCCATCATACAATGCTTTCCATGTGGTAGCAGAATTCCTCCCTAATTGTTCTGTGTTTGATTTGAGTAATGGTTATAGAATATGCAACTTTTGTACTAATTTTGACTTTAATGATTGTTTTATTTTAGGACTCGTACATGTTAAACTACTTTCAGTATCTGAATAAGTACTTGTCAGTTGGCCCTCCTGTGTATTTTGTTGTCACTGATGGCTATGACTATTCTAATGAAAATGCTCAAAATAAAATATGTGCTAGTCATGGTTGCGATGAAGATTCTATGATGGTGCAGCTTAAATGGATGGCAGATCGAAGCAATAGGTAAAAATATACAAATTATTTTATTCTTTTAATATATTATAATGTATGATTATTAATTTTACTCTTCAAATTCTTAGAACATACATTGCACTTCGTCCTGTTAGTTGGCTTGACACATACTTTGAATACATGCACAGTACTAGTTGTTGTTTTCACTTTAATGAGACTCACTGCCCAGCTTCTAAAAGAGATGGTGAGAATTTTATTTTATCCTTGTATTATATCATTTTGATTACATTAGTATGTTTATTTCAACCTTGCTAAGAAAACTTCAGTATTTTTTAATAAAATGAGCATTTAAATAAAATATTGAATTTTGAAGCAGAATAAAAAATAAAAGTTCGAATTTATTTATTTATTTAAATTGCACAGATCCAAAGCTCAATTAAATTGAATTATTTTTCACTTTTTTTTTTCAAGCATATTAAGTTGTCTTGTATGAAAATATCCATTATATGTAATAAAACAATTCATAAATTGTTTTAATATATATCCTTGCTCTAAATTTGTAATTTTAAATTATTTTTAGAATGTGAATCTTGCAGTATTCCAAGAACACAGCGACCAGTGGAAGATACTTTTAACAGAAATTTAATTAATTTCTTACAAGAAGTTCCTAGTCAGATATGTTCTAAAGGGTAATTATCTTTTGTGACTATTTTATGACTCTTTTAACTCTATCTTTTATGACTGATTTTTCTGCCTGCCTCACTTATGATTTTTATTTGAAATACCTTTACAGGGATCCCATTTTCCTAAAATTCCTTATTTTATAAAGTATTCCTTAAATTCCTAAAATTGTACCTACAATTTTTTTCAGCCTAAATTTTTGTTCCTTAAAACAGCAGCATCGGATTTACTCCTTAAGCAGTCCATGTTACAAAAAAATTCAGACTTTAAAAGCAAATATTTCTAAAAATAACATGTTTTTCTTAACGTAAATAGTGTAGAATGTTAACCACAGAACAATCAAATGTTTTTCAATGATGGAATTGAATAACTTTCTCCACCCAGGTATAGTTTTGATTAAATATATCTTAAATGATATTATATTGCAGTTCAAGAATTGTGTGAAACATCTTGAAGTTTGTTGCTGTATAAGTGTTAGTACTGACAGTAATCTGGTCTTGTATTTTTGCCTATGTTATATATCATAGTCTGTCAAATTTTGTTGAATGTTTAAAGGAAAACATATAGCTTGAAATAACCTGTATTCAGATTATTAATTGTTAAAGACAATAAAGCAATATGGAGGTGTTGTCAATGTTTAAAAATTATTTTATTATGAGGGGGGTGGGAGTATTTCTTGTTTCCTCTTATATACCAGTAGAAAATTCACAGAGAAGCATTTTACAGTCTAAAGTATAGGGTAAATATAGGGGCTCTTAAATCTTTGATATTTTAATATTTTGTTATATAAGAAATAAGTGAATTTATTAAATATAAAAGTAACACGTGTTGATCTGTAATGTTTTGTTCTTTAAATCAATTCTGCTCTTATTTATGCAAAATTGGTAATTAAATAGTACCAATGAAAGTTATATAGGAAAAATAAAATTTAAATTTTTTATGAAAATTTCTTTAATTTCCTACTTAATATTTTTAGAAAATCTGCTATAATCTCTGTCCTTAGGATTGCCAGATGTTGCATAAAGCAGTATCATGAGATAATGTCTTCAAACTAGGTTCATACATTTCAGAATTAATTCTGCTTAAAAATTCTTGAGGAAGCTCATAGAAAATTGAATTTTTTCATCAGAAACCAGGAAATTTTCATATCTATTGGAACCTGCAAAAATTCTTTGTTTTAACATGAGAAGTGCAATCTGTTTTATAAATATTATTTTTATATGTACTGTAATTTCCTGCATATAATCTGCAGCGACACGAAATCCACGTGTAAATTTTTCAGAAAAAAAATACTTACAATACATATAATCTGCAAAAAATTGCGAAAATTAAAAAAAATAAATAAAATAATAAAAGACAGAAATCGGAAACATTTTGTAAGATTTTAACAATCTTTGGTAAACAGAATTATTGGAAATGGCTTCAGGCATGTTACAGTTGTTTAGCCAGATGTTTATGAAAAACCTTTTGTTCAGCAGCTTTTTCTTCTCTTTCATTTTGAAATTTCTAGGTATGCTATAGTTGACTATGAAAATGATCTGTGAAATCAAACAAATTATACAATATGCTGATTAGTTCATAGGTGTGAGGGGTATAAGACTGAAGTTTCAGTTTAAAAGGGTTTCTTTTGTCGTTTGAATTAGCGTAATACAAACATCGCTGTTGTGAAGTGGAAGAAATGCTGTTAAATACTAGGGTTGCACCGAATACCATTTTTTGCCGAATAACGAATACCGAATATTCGGTTAAAATTCTAACCGGATATTCGGCCGAATACCGAATATTCGGTTAAATTTTTTAAAGGTAATATTTCTATTTTATGCCAATTTAAAATAGAAAATGTTTCTATTTTGTGCCTTTTATAAATGCATTTACATTTAACATCTTAAATTTATTTGCATTTACATTAAGTATAATTGTTAATTTAAAATAAATAAAAAATAAAATAAATCATTCCAAAAGCAAATTAATATAGTAAAATAGTAAATGGCTACCTAATTTGGTTTATGTTTATCTGCATAAATTGATAATGGATAGTTAATTTCTAATATGTGATAATCATATGGCTTCATATTATGTTATAGAGAATCTTGCATTTACTTTACATACAAACCCAAGTTGCTTAAAATATCATTACAAATTAGAATTACAATTTATTCAAGTGAATTTTTGCTATCTTAGTCTCTTCTGTACTGCAACTGATAAATAATTTTATCAAAATTGAAACTGAGCAGTCAAATTCAAACATTGCCAAATCATTTTTCTTTTTAAAGTGCAAAGGATACTTTGCCAGAATGTCCAGCCATTGCGAACTACAACAGAGTAGATACTGATAGATAACTAAACAGTTACAGACAGGTGTACCCACCTTGTGACAAAAGACTCAACAAAGTAATCTTCTCTTCAGAAATCATGAAAGAAATTAGAAGATTTGACTACAATGGGGCCACACACAGAGAAATTCTTTGGTTATCTTATTTGACACATTTTAATGGATACAAAGGAACACCTATGGCACCCTCAGTATCTTATCTATCTCTATCGAAATTAAAATACTGCAAAATTGAATATTCATCCAAGTGTTTGCTTTATATATTAATCACCTTCACCTTTTTTTAATATTGGTGAAATGATAATTGATTTTTTTTTAGCTGCATATTTTATAAAAAATTAACCATTATATTTTTGAACACGTAATATTAAGAGTTTTATTTTCTGGTTACTGTTTCATATTTAAATGAGTTAGTAAGGTTAAGGTGTGATAAGATTTAAGAAAAATTGAAAAAAAAATTTAATATCAGTGTTTTCTTTTACATTAAAATTATTTTAAATGTGATAATATTGGAAGTAAAAATTTGAATTAATTTTGTACTATGATACTATAACTTTCATTCATTGTATAAAAAATGTGCTTTACCAATTGTCGAATATTTTTATTTTGTTTTACTATTCGGTTATGCCGAATATTAAAGTATTCGGCCGAACCGAATATTCGGTTTGACTGCCGAATAGGCAGTATACCGAATACTAACCGAATATTCGGTGCAACACTATTAAATACATTCTTAAACTATTAGCAAGATGCTTATAAGGATATGTACTATTAGCAAGATATATGTAAGCAAACACTTGTTAAAAATTTTTGCTTCAAGTTCAAAGGTATATGGCTATAAACAAAGGAGTTACGATAGCGCTAGTAAGCGAATACGAATTTTTGTGTTTTCAGCTTCATTTTAGTATAGCTGCCAACTCCTTGTTTTTCTAGGAAACTCCCGTTTTTTTTATGATTCAGTTTTCCGATTTTTAACAAGAATCTCCCTGTTTTTGTTGATTTTTTTAGAATTCCCTAAAGTTAAGGATTTTTCACTAAAATTTATCTGTTAAAGGGAATTTCTATCAAACTTGCATCTGCCATTTTGTTTCTTCTGTGTATGAACCTAATATATCAGTACTAAGTTTCATCATTTTCACTTATATAGATTACATTCCTGTGCAATGTTGAAACATCCTTTTCCATCCATGTTTAGTTTTAAATTATATTAATTAAAAAATGCACAACATTCATTTTTTGCAGCATGTTTCATTATTAATTAACACTTTTGTTAAATATTTATTATTTTTTAATTGCAATTTTGTGCGTATAATTCCTGTGTAATGTTTAAACATTCTTTTCCATCCATCTTATTTTTGATACAATCTGAAATTAGTTAAACAGTACTTTCACATCTTTGCAGTTTACATAAAAGTGAAGGATTTCTTTAAAATATGCTCAAAATGAGTGATTGCATAATAGAATCCCTCCTCCCTTATTTTCTAGGCAATAGAGTCACAAAATCATTTTTATATCCACATTCATCTAATTAACTAAATTACAATATCAGAACTGAACATATTTTGTTTCAGTGAGCCCCCTCTATAAAGTTTCCTTCTGTTTATGTTACTGATATGTTTGTTCCTTTATACACTTCTATGTAAAAACATTTTTCTTATGCAGTTGGCATTTTCAATGTTATAATGAATCATCATTTTTAGAAAAAAAAACATTATTTGTGTGATATAAAAAAATTCCATATTTTTCCAAGTTATATTGAACAGGTTATATGCTGACTTGTAGAGCATCGTCAAAAATGCTCACCATGCTGTCTACTGGATCCTTATTCTCTAATGTTGGCAAGTATGCCTTAGAGGTATTTACGGGTCGCTTCGCTTTTCTTTTAGGATTTTTCAGGTTGAAATCGGATTGAGTTTGAAAATTTTGGAGTGCATTAAAAATATTTAAATTCTTATATCGTAAACCGTCAAATAAAATGCGGAGTATCACGAAATTTGATTTTTAGAACAAGGAAAAGACAAATAAAAGATTTGCTGTACCTGTGCATGTATATGGATAAAATTATAGTTTTAAGTACTAAAATTAAGCATAATATATTTGCATTACGCAAGTCTAACTTCATTATAGAATAGTTCATATCAAGTTATTTTAGTGTATACTAACTTTTGTATAAATCAGAAAAAATTGAAAGATAAAAAGTATACAATCTTGTTAAAAGAATATCATAATGAAAGTAAATTTGTTTTTCTTTCCAGAAATTTTTGAATTTTTTTGGTATACAACTGACGTAGTCATCGAAATGTTTCAGTTAAAATCACTTTTTCATTTCACTTTTACGTACAAAGTAACGAATTCTATGGTACTACTGGAATACATCAGGTTAAAATACTATGTTTGAGAATGTCAAAAGTGAGATCAAAATTAAAATCTTCGGTAAAAAAAAAATGAATAAAATAAAGTATATAATTTTGTTCAATGTACATGATCATGTTTGCAGAGAAATGCACCCTCCCAAGAAAATTTTTCCAGGCTAAACAGTAATATTGCTGCACATCATGCAGAAGAGAATTTTCCCACATTTGTCTTTTCCTATTTTTGAAAGACTAAAAAAGATCTCAACTTTGTTTTCAGATTCATAGAGTAGCTTACTTAACAAAATTTGGCTTCAATCGATTGAAAAGTTTTGGAGATAAACCAGTAATAAAATGTTATAGTGCAAAATGCACACAATGCAAGCAAGATTTAAAAACAAAATTTTGGACATAGTTACAAGTATATAAAAGCCCATAATACCATAGAAAACTAGAAAAAATTACCTTGCATCACTTAGTCCTAAATAAGCGGCTACAGTGTAAATAATACAGCCATCCACTTTTCGAAATGCCCGTTTAAAAATGAAACATAGGAGCTTCTTTTTTTTCTATGAATTTTTAAAATTATACAATGCAATATAGCAACATAGTGCTTGCTCAAAATCTCTCGCACTTCATAATTAAAAGTAATTTCTTTAAATTATGATTATTTTTCAATTATGCCATGCTTGGTGTTAACATGGGGTAAAAAGTTCTGAAAATTTGAAATCTGCAACTATTTTTGCAGTAAAATCAACATTTATAAATATAGCTTTCAGGACTAGGGTTCTTTTGTGATTGTGCCACTTGCAAGAACAAGTGTCTATTTTGACTCCTTCCGGATGAAAGCCTAAAAAAAAAAAAAATTGTTTTGATTAGCTATCACTGCGGATTTTAATGAGATATTGGAAAACTTATTTCTCCTCATATTATTTATTTAAAAATACTGCTAGACAGTTGCTCTTGGAGCTCTACAATGTTCAAATACATAGGTTTCCTAAATTTTATATGGTTTTATTTTATTTTTGGAGTTTTTCAAAAATTTATTTGGTTGTTTAAAATTTTAAGTTTTGTTGTTGAAAATTTCTGTGGCAGTGTTGATGTGACAAATTCCATCAGAGCCCATGAAAGTTGCCGATATTTTCTTTGCTGTTTGCAGCACCGGTATCTGTGTAGAAGACCCAGACCGTCCGACTCGTCCAGGGGACTAAGAGCACCTATTTGGACGGCCGGACCGGTATCTGTGTGGAATCGTTGAATTTTTTTTCATGAAAACATTGAGTATTTCTGCACATTTCACAGGACAAGTATTTCAAAATTTTATGTATCTGTTTTCATTTTTCCGGATATTTCATGTGTTTCAATCCTTGATGGTATCACATGATTTGATATCAGTTTAGTTTACAGCATCAGTTTTGTGATTTCCCTGCCCTTCACCTAAACGCTAGTTTATTATGCCAATTTGGTGAATTCCCTAAGCCAAAACACTACTTTATTGCACCAACTTGGTAATTTCCCTGTGCCAAATGCTAATTTACTGCACCAATTTAGTTTTTATTTCTTATAGATCAATTGTTTCACTCTGTGCAGATTAATGTAAATTATTTATTATTTCACGATTATTCTTTTACTCTTATTTTCAGAAGAGCATATAAAATATTTATTAATTAACATGCGTATCATAATTTTTTTAATTTTTTAATATTTATGAAGGTGGCTAGTTATAAATTTGTTATACATTATAATAGCAATCTAATTGGTATCTGTATAGGATCATATCGGTCCTTTGGTAAGCTCATAGTATCGGTTATTTGGTATCAATTCTTTTTTGGTTTCATGGCATCCCCAATAAAAAGTAAGACTTGAAAATTTGAATCCTAAAACATCTTTCTGCTCATTGAAATCGGAATTCAAGAAATTTGGAATCTCCGAATCATAAAAGAGATTTGTCTTGGTATAAAGAAAAAAATTTAGTGAAGAAGCACATAAGTGTACCTCACCATTTAATTTTCATTCAGAAAAGTAAGAATCTTTTTGTGATCTTTCAGAAGTTAGAGGAGAGTTTTTAAATGTATCATTGTATTTTTGCAATATTATAAGTGGTATTTACAGAGTTTTGTTTCAAGAAATTGATAGTATGTACATAGTCATATTAACATCTTCGTGATTAATTTCCATTTGTCTGTATTTAGAGGTCGAGTTCAGTTTGCCAGTGCTGTTGAACTGAAACATTCAGGTGAAAGTGTTTCTGTTGGAGGTAAGTTTTATATAAACAAATTTACTTGTCAATTTTATTTTCAATGATTATTGTTTTCAATGCAATTTGCACCTATTCTATGAATTCACTAGCATTCTATTCCCACCCAAATTTAGATTCATAATTAAAACTAAGATAATGTCTTATTTTTATAGCATTATAAAATAAAAATAGACATTTAAATAAAACAATTCTGAACTACAAGTTTACAGTTAAAAATTTAACCCTTTCTGGACGATCGACGCGCCCGCGCATCGGCTGCGAACTGGCATTCAAGGACGACCGTCACGTATCCACGTTGAGGAAAAATTTAACGTAAATGACGATAGTCATGGATGCACATTTTCATATAGCACGCTCCTACTTGAATATATTTGTCTACTCAGTGGTGGCTCGTGTATAGGCACTGCGAGAGCATCAGTGCTCTCTCCCTCGCAGCCTCGCATGCAGCTTCCTATGTGCGCATGCGCACAACTGTCAAACACCACGATTCACAGTTCCAGCAGCATGGTGTTTGACTGTTGTGCGCATGTGCAAATATGAAGCTGCACACGAGGCTGCTAGGGAGAGAGAGCACTGTCACTGCCGCAGTGCCTATACACGAGCCGCCACTGTGTCTATTAGATGGTGTTGAATGTCCATGCGAACAACTCCAATGTATTTTGCAGATACTTGACCTTGGCATAGGGAGCATCCAATGAATTCTCCATCTGGAGTGATGAAATGTGGTTTTGTAATATAAACAAACAGTTTGGTTCTCGTTTTGTTTTCCACTTTGTGATTTCGTTGGTGAATCATAGGAATATAAGAGAGTATTTTTTTATGTTTGGGTTTTGGAGGAATGTGCGGAAGTGAAATAAAGTGCGGAAGATAATAAAGATTTGTGGAACTGTGGTATTTCTGAAGATGAAAATGCAAGTGATTCTTCAGATTCTGATCGTATTATTATTACAACGCCGCCAGCTTCAGTAGCTGTTTTTGCGAATGATGTTTGGACAGGAGATTTGAAAGATCTGAATTCTTTTGAGTTTTTGAGCATACTTGGAATCAATCACAATATTGTGCCGCCTAATCTAGATAAGGAAATTAATTTTTTTAGCATATTTTTTGATGATGAATAGTAGAATTCATAGTAAAAGCAACTGTTGAGTATTTTGTATTGAGATGCGTATGAAAAATATAAATATTTCTTTTATTCGTGAAAAAAGTAGATTTCTATGTTAAATGGGTGATTTTTAGTGAATTTATTTTGAGAGTTAGGCTTAGCGCAGCAAATTAGCCATCCTTTGGGAACAGTTCGGAAGCAAAGCACTCCGTCCTTTGAGCCACAGTAGTTCCGTAATGCCGTCATCCGGAAAGGGTTAAGTAATACATCAGGTTTGTAAATCCAGTAGCATTTATTTATATTCATGTCTAGTTTAAAAATTTACTTGCAAACATAAAATAGGTATTACAAACTATTTTGGTCAAAACTTCCATTTACCATGTGTGCAGGCACTTTTTGTTGTTGTTTTTTTTTTTGGGGGGGGGGAGATATGAATGAAACTTTAAAGGGGTTAAGTTTTCTGTTTGCCCTATATAAATATGGCTAAATGCTGTCACATAAATAGAAACTAAGTTAATATAAAATGTCTCCAGGGAGGTGAATAATTACCTGCAGAGAGACAAATGCTCCCCCCCCCCCCCCCCAGATGTATGCCTGAAAGACACATTGCCTGTGTGTTAATTTCAATAGGGACATGTGTAGATTTACTACAAATGTCAATGTTTATTGTACAAAAGTTACTTTTTCTTGATAAAAAGTTAAATTTTGCTGCTGTAAAAGTCAAATGTTATTGATATGAAAGTGAATTTTTATGTTAGCTACAGACATGATATAAAAGTTCATTTTTTCTGCCACGAAATGCAATACAAATAGACTTGGTGCTCATTAGGATCACTGCACATTTGCAATTTTAGTGGGATTTTTAATTAAATATGTTGGAGTATTTAGTGCTCTGAGCATCCAGTATAAGATGCAATATTAATTAATTTATCTCAAGCTATACTATTAAAATGTGCCTGTGTGTGTATGTAAACTCTATTCTGAAACCGATACTTGATCTAAACACTCACATTTTTCTTTTCTTTTTAATGTAGGTATCAAACCAAAGTTGGTCTTATAACTTTCGAAAATGCGAAGGACTTGATAGATTTTTAAATATTTGTAAAAAACTCTTTTCTCCATTAAAACCTGTATATGTATGTATCGCCTATTCCGAAGCGCCTACTTAGCATAGAAGGTTGGATTTGTTTAAACATAGTTATCAAATTAATGATGGGCCTAAAACTTTTGAAAATTTGAAACATTTGATAAATTTTAAAATATTTGTAAGAGCCTCTTTTCCCCCCCATAGAAAAAAAGAGACATGTGGAAAAAACTGTATCTCTTACAACAAAAAAAAAAGGCATTAGACCCACCAGTTTTCCCCCCCTCCTTTGAACGAGAAACAGAAAATATTTTAAAGACATACAGATTTTGAACATCACAAAAAACACTTTCTAATGCATTGAGAGCAAACAACATGGTGGAAGGATACGAAATGTCTGGCTACAGGAAATCGAATCAGAAAACATTTTCTTTCTTCAGAAGGTTGCCGTCCATGCTATTGGAACTCAAAAATCAGAAATATGAAATCATTAGTTTTGCAGATGTAGATTTGAATTTTACATTCAAGATTGTAGCAGTATTATAAGAATTCCCTGAAAAAATCACTTTGTTTCTATGAAAACTTCTACTTTTATACTCTTTTGACATATTGCTCAAAATTAAAATTTCACAAAAAAAAATTAATAACTTTCAAGGTACGGTTGTCTTCTAAATTTGTCATTGTGAAGTCTCAAATCCCTAGAAAACTCTATACTTTTTGTCATTTTTCAATTTTTTATAATTAAATTAACTATTCGACAACTGTAAGTGTAATGCTCAATATTAAAATTTCATAAAAAACTTCCAGGTACGGTCATCAAATTTTGTCATTGTGAAGTCTCATGTATTAGCTTTACAAAACTTCAATTCCTTTTCGTACTAATTTGTTACAATTAAATTCATGATTCTATGACATTCATCTACAAAGTCTCTGTCTGTTTTTTGACTTGAGATTGAATCTTTACAATGTTCTATTATGGGAATTATCGTTTCTTATTTTTTACTTTTGGCGAAGGGGGTGGGGAATTTTTAAATCTTTGTTTTTAAAAAGTTATTTGTTAAACGATGCTTGCTTCGATTTTGATGCAGTATTCACATTGTATTTTCTACTCTGCAATGGACCTGCTGAACCTGAACCCAATTTTGTTATTTTATGACTTTTGCGCCCGCACAAGAAGGCGGGGAGGATAAATGATGGGGTCAGTGCTAGGAAGCAGAAGCAGGATTTTTAGTCTGCTGCATGGATGCAGAACTTGCTTAAAAACTGATTGTTATAAAGACTGGTTGCTATATATAGTGATATCTAGCAGGTAAAGGCTGTTAGTTCAAATTACAATATTTGAATATGTACATTAAATCTATTGTATGTGAAATAAATTTGCATTATTTTTTGTCCCTAGGCTCATATTATGTGCTTTATTTTTAAATGTATGAATTGTCATATTCTTTTTTATAGCTACAAATTTCATGACATACCATACAATTTTAAAGACCTCAAAAGACTTCTATGAAGCATTACGGTGGTCTCGAACTATTTCCAATTGGCTTACTGAAAAAATCCAAAATGGTTCTACTAGTGGTGTTAGAGTATTTCCTTACAGGTTTGTTTTAATATTGTTTAATTTCTTTAAGGAGCTGGTAATTTAACATTAATATTCACCCGTTTAACATTTTGATATAACCTATCTATAATTTGTTTTAAATGTTTTAAAATATTTTTGTTTTTTAAATACATTTAATTTAAATTATCAGTTGTGCAAATTCATAAATATTTAAGTTTTTGTGCTTATAATTTAGTGATATATTTATTTATAAGCTTTAAGTAATTACTTTATGTAAAAATTTATAATTGTATAAATATAATTTTAATATTGCGTATAGAGTACAAGTTCCATTTCTCTGTAGTATTATTTTATTATTGTTTATGTATATGTAATGAAGATTTGTGCTCGCTCTAGAAACCAGGAATTTTTAGGGTATTTAAAAATAGACTAAAATGTCAGAGGAAATGCAGGGAAATTTGTTTTCTTTTTATTCAAAATTCTGGAAAATCAGCAAGTTTTCAACTAGTCGATCTGCTCTAATTAAATGGGTAAAGTGAAAAATTAATAAAAAGTACAAAAGTAGCTTATAAAAAACTTTAAACCTAAACCAATTTTGATGACATAACGGTATGTATAGAAATTGGCAAAAAGTTTCAGATTACTGGATTTGTGATCTGCAAGGGACTCATTGACATGAACACGAGGGACATGACTCACTTGGGATAGCTAGATGTGGGATTGGGAGGAAGGACGAAAGCATTTGCTGTGTTTGTTTTGATTTCACATTTTCCAATGATACAATCAAAAAGCACCTTGTTTGAGCAGAGCGATCTGAGCAATGACAGTGGATTTATATTTGTAATATACGCACATATTTGGCATATTGGAACAGAAATATATTAGTAGATCGATTTTGTATATGTTAGTGAAAGTAACAAATTTCAGCTTGAAATCGGCTGTATATTTTGATCATTTATGTGGAAAGCCATATTTACTTTTAATAACAAATACCTAAACAAGATTGTATTGCAAAGCACATAGCAACATTGTTATTAATACACTGGCCTCTCAAAGGTGTCAACATCAACTGCATTCACAAGCATATTCCTTTCTTTTTTCGCATTCCCTGCCTCCTGGCACCACTTGTCTTTTCGGTTAGGACAGAATATTAGGAAAGTAATAATTCCTCGTATTTTAGAAAAATCATTGAGGAATGGTATTTTTCTTTATAAGAATGATTAATTATTTTTATCTGCTGCAGTATTTTTCACATATTTGACTATTCCTAAAAAAGTTTTTCAGAGGCATCAGCATTTTTAAATATAATGATGTGTACATGCTAGAAAATAAATAAAACTGTTGAGATTTTATTTTCTGATTTTCATTTCAGACAGGAGTGGGCATGTCATAGTAGAAATAAAAAGTAAGGATATATTTTGTCCATGAATAGTGGAGGGAGGGGGGGGGACAACAGATCCGATCGACTTATACTAGAGAAAAAATACCTATTCATAATCTTATACAAACACTCAATCATGCAATTTAGGCCTTGTACAAAGAAATTTCATAACCAAGCAGGAAATAATGTTGATCTACAGGATAAAAGAAAAACTGCTTCTTCTTTTTTTTTTTTTTCTTGTATATGTATATACTTTCTTAAAATGTTCCATTTTTTATATAAACAATATTTTTTAATTGGTTAACTTGACTTTATGCCATTATTTTTATTACAAAAAGTGTTTTATAGTGTATTTAGTTAATATTAAGTTTGAATGTTATCCAAACTCTGTATAATCCATAAAATTCTAAATTCCAGAATCTGCAAAGTCTGGATAAGTCCAGATTTTTGAGGTTGTAAAAAATTGGAGTTATTTTGAATGGTTTTTTTCACTGTCATGTTATTCACAGTAAATATCAATTAAATCTAAAATTATTTTTTGAAATTGTAATTAAAATCACAACATGCAGTACCTTCAATCTAGATGAAGATAACAGGGAAAACCTGAAAAATGAGTATGAATCCTGTGTAATGAACAATCTCTCTTGCACGGTTAAGCTTAACTTGTAGCCATCAAGCTGGAGATGTTGATTGTAATGTCATTACGTCCGTCCAACAGTGCTCATGCATGGTTGTATGTTTCTAGAGGAGATAGATATGTTGTGAGCGATATTTTCCCAATAATCATCAACAATGTCAGCATAACCATGCGGTGATTGTTCAACAAGCAGATTTCGCACATTTAGTGACACTTGGTATGTTTTGGCTAAATTTTTTAATTTGGCATGATACGGACTTCCAATTTTGGTTATATATTTTACAGTAGAATTATATACTCAACTTATACACTGATCGGCTTAGATTCGGAAATATACTGATTTTATTTATTTATTTACTATTTTCACCATATCTGAATGCATGCTATGTTCCTTCTCTTGTGTTATTGCATGTATGAAACTGTTATGCAAAAATTTGTTTATTTTAAGTATGTATCAATTTTTTTAATTAGTATATCAGTATATAGAAATACATTGTAATCAATTTTAGTTCTCTTGAACAAATACATCATTTTGTATGTAATAAATAAAATATTTTTGTGTTTAGTGTAATTTTAGCATATCTTTAATAACTTTAAAAGAAATCTGTTTGTCTGTCTATTGGCAGCATGAGTTCAAAATAACACCGCTACAAAATTTAATACAGTGATAATTCAGGCCAGATCCCAAAATATTTTTTTTCTTTCTTTTTGTAGTTATTTTAAGTTCATTTTAGAAAATACCTCAGAAACATGGTTTAATAAAAACTTTATTTTTTAGTTCATTCTAAGATCTAACTAGAGACTAAATCCACCAGTCGAAAGATTTTCATGATTCTAATTATTTGTACGAATATGGAGTGATTTTAATATTTTTTTTCCTTTATATGAATTATAAAGTTTATTTTTGCAATATTGATCCTTCTTTCACATGCAAGGCAGCACTTGCATGGCAGTTGCTAAACCAATAAGAGAGGGTGGAAGGAATTTCAGCATAGCTTTTTTTGTTCTATTTTTATATACTTCACTTATTTAGGGCATTAATTATGCTCGAGCTTAGCTTTAATATTACTTACCTCGCTATGGTATTTTTTAATTGTGATTGCAATTATTTTCATTATTTATTGAAAATAATGTAGTGTTGTTAAGTAAGTTTAGCATTTTCTATTCTCCCAATCAATAAAATAAAATAATTTAAGATCTCCTGATATTTTATTAACTATCTCACACTGCCAATTTTAGGCATTTCACTAATTTGATCATATCTCAGCTTCTAATTATGGTAGAGCTTAGTTGTAAAGACTGTACTTCTTTTACAGGGGTAGAAAATGTGTACCAAAACTACTACCATTTCTATTTATTACTACATCCTGCCACAAAAGCATCTAATATCTCAATATTTGTGCCAAACTGTGCCCAAAACACTCTTTCTACATGCCTAAGAACAAGAGTTTAGTCATTTTTAAACATCGCCAAAATATCGATAAATCATGAGCATTACGAACTATAATTATCAAGAATGCTACTGAATGGTCCACAATATGAGATTTTTATGGCAAACATTCTTTTGATTTGTTTGCCGGAGACTAAATGCATTTGTATTCATTAATCATCAGAATCATAATTTCTTATTCCATTCCACCTCATTTCTATTTTCTTTTTTTTCATTTTGTTTATTGTGTGCTTGGCTTATGCTAAATCCTTCTTTCCTGCTACGAAATTATCCAGCACATGTTTGATGCAGTTTTAGAAAAGCTCTGCTACTCTCAAGCGAAAACCAAGCAACACTTGTAGGATTCCAGGCAGATAAAAATCCAAGCGTCCTTTGCCTGTAAATAAAATAAGATCGAGACATGAATTTATAGCAAAGAAAAGATAATAAACATCCTCCGCATTTTGTTTGAAGCTGAAAGCGGAAGATTGTTGAGTAATACATTCTCCCTTTCACTGGATAAATAGTTTTAAAACTATTTTTATTTTTTTTACCACTTAAAATTGTATTAAATCATTCCATGCGTGGTATGCATTTAAGATAAAAAGCTCTGAAAATTTGAAGTTTGTAATCAGTTTTTCTTTAAAACCTTTTGGAATAGAGTTCTTTTGTGCCATTTACAAGAACATGTGTTTATGTTGCAAAACATAGGATAAATAGGAAGGGAATGAAAAACTTGTTTCTTGCACGGTGCTGTAGCTTTGACTTTGATATTATGAAGAACATATTTCCTTCTTTATCATCTCTACTAGATAGAGATGGTATTGTTACTAGTCACCTTCAGTGTTCAACCTGACTACTCACTTTTGAAAAAGCTCTTAACTTGCAATAGTTGTCTACTAAAGCCCTGCATCGTGTCATATACCCATAGATATCCTCTTTGCAGATTGGGTTTCTTTTATTTTCAAGTTGCAAATCAGGTTTATTTTATTTTTTATTTTTCATGACCAGCAAGTGAAGGAAGAAGTATTTCCACAAGACCTCGCATAGCGAGAATCATCTGCTACTCTGGGCCCAGGCACTTTTGAATGCTAAGGTTAATGCAGTGAAACATATTGTATTAAATAACCTTTGCTTTAAAATGCATCTACCATTATCACAGAAATACTCAGGCATTACTGCATTTGAGGAACTTAACTCCACCATTGTTTTTCTAATGTGAGTCTTGGAAACTTGTTTGTTTCATTGATTATTACTTTTATAATATTATCACTGAAATACGGATTGAAGAATTAATTTTCTGTAATGAGGTTTTAATCTGTTTATATTTAGTCCAGAAAACTGAATAGATGGCAGATCTTCGACATTTAAATCTGCAAAAGTATTAACAACATCATTACACACATTGGTGTATTTCAAATCAATTTTCAAACTAATGCGCAACCAACTATTTTATTCACTTATACCACTATGAGATTCATTCATCAACTGTAAAATCTTATTTTAAGAAAAATATTTCACTCTTTTCACCATTATTACAATTCTTCTGACTAAATTTTTACTAGCTCATATTCACTCCCTCTGAATATCATCGATAAGAATGCCAAGCGCTAATCCTCGTCTAATCATACCAATCAAGATCCTCGTCATTAAAATAAACACAGAATAGTTGCCATGAAAGAAACCATCCATTTAAATCTTTCAGTTGACGTGCCTATTAAATCAGAACTACTATAACAACTTTCACGTGCATTTGTTTATACTATCAAATTAGTTAGCATCCTAATAAAAAACAAAAACTGAAATATGTATGTCAATGTTACATTAACTAGCTTTGCAAACTTTACGGGATTATAGTGCCATCTAGTGTTATTTAAAATTTTTGATCAAAACGTTTCAGTGGTCACCTCATATTCATTGCGCATGTGCATCAGTGAGCCAAGAAAAGAGAAAGCTTTCTGTTGCGTATACACACCTCTGGTTCTCAAGGGTTTAAGTTGTGGGTCTATCCACAAAATTTATTTTTAATCCACATATTTATTTTTATCCACAAAATTTATTTTTTATCCTATTTTTTTAATGAAAGTAACTGGATAAATGCTTTTGCAATGTAAGTGTTTTAGAATAACACATGTCTTATTTTTATAAAACTGTCAATAAATTTTTGGTCATTTGTGAAGTATCCTATTTCATTTTTTATAACATGATTGAATCTTATTCCTTCATTTTCAAGATGTGCAATGGTTATGTGTGCAATAGAATAGATTAAATGTGAATAGCTTAATAGCTTAATATTCACCATCTTTATGTTAAAGAAAGAAGCAATGTCATTATTTTAATGCTAAAATGGAAATGGAAGCACATTGTTTGCTTTGCATTCCATTTGATCAGATGTTTGGCTTCTCCCCCTCCCCCTTCTGGCATCTACAAATGTTTGACGTAGAACAAGCAATAAACAATTGCCCATTTCAATTAATAGATTCAGTGAGAAATATATTTCATTGCATGTAAGAAGTGTTGACTAAGCAACTCGAGAACAGATGCAGATATTACCATAACATTTTATGTTCAGGAATATTATGTAATAATCTTGAGCTTTGCAAAGCTTTTTGTAATTTGCATGATTATAATGTGAATTATTCTAAACTAAAGATCTGGATAGCATTATACTGAATAGGGAAAATAGAAAGTGTTGCCATATATGCTTTATGCTCAGATAATTTTCACAACTACGAAAAAGACCGCAGCCGAGCAATATTAAAGTATGATCAGCATTCATTTCAATTGTATGATAGAACTCAGTAGTTGACACTGGTTTGTGCTGTACTGCACGATAGTATCTGCTATAGGTGTATGCAAGGCTAGGGTGGTTTTACCTTCATTTTAATTGGATAGGTCAATGTCATGAGAAGTCACTTTTTAGTGATGCAATAAATTATGATATGAAAGAAGCAGATGATTTTTTTTTTCATTGTATTATAACCTGCATTAGATATTATGAAAATCCAGAAATGGCTTTTATTTAAATATTTCTTATGTGTTGTTTTCTATTAAGCATGTGTTTGTTGTAGGTGTAAGTGGGAAAGTCCAAAGGCATAAATTTTTAATGGAGTTTTTTACTTGCTTTTATGCTATGTTAAGTTAATTTCCCTAGCAACAAGAAGTTAGTTGTTGTTGTTGAGACCCAGACTGTCCAACCTACCAGAAAGGAACAAGAAGTTAGTGTAAAAGTTTGTTTTCTTTCATAAGAAAGACCCTAGATGCTAAAATGGAGGTGATCACTGTCACGTAAAATCTTTGTCACATATAAATGTGCATTGTTAATAAGAATTTTAGAAGAGCTTGTAATCTCAGAATTTGATTAAAATGCTTAATTTTAGAAAACTCCATTTTGCCCACTTGTAATGGGGAACTGAATGGCTTCCAACTATAATTACACATAAAGACATTTTCTAGCTCTGCAAAGCAGAATAAACGAAGATTCAATACCTGTTTAAAAGTTCTTTCCAAATGCCAAAATCCCACCCATTATGTGCAACCGCTTACCCCTCTTTAAAATAGATCTTATCCAGAGAGGTGGGTGGAATCTCTATTGAAGTGTAGACAAGCCATTGTGATGACTGAATGTGATCACTTAAAAAATTACAAAAATTAAAATTGCTTATGAAATTGAAAAAAAAATTGTTGGAATGCTCATATATATATATGGGGTGTTTAGGCCAAATTATAGAATTGCGCTAATCTTGGTTTTTCAGATACAATGGTATATATATATATATCATATCACATAAAAAATGTAAATTTTGATGTATTTAAAAAAAAATAAATATGAAGGAATGAATTGTTCAATGGATTCTGTTCCAATATTGCTGGAAAGAACACTCTTCAATCTTTCAGATGGGGTCAAAATGGAAACTCTGTGATATTATTTTAAGTTGTTAAGGAATACATTTGTGTGAGGATTGGCCTAAATCGATTTAAAACATGAATTAACAAAAAGTCTAATTCGAAATTTTTAAAAAATAATGCTAAAGTGCACCTTCCTATTCAGGTCCTGAAGCACCTGTGTTTCAAATTTCATGGTGGTATAACGCTTAGATTTTCTGCTACAGACTGCACAGACACACAGACTTTCTTTATTATGTAAGATGCACTGTAATTTTCTAGCAGTTTGATAATTCTCTTGTAATTTATCTTCTTCCCTTTACTTTATTTGCTGCCAAGTTAGATTAATTTCCCTTGCAACAAGAAGTTAGGAAATATAGCTTGCCATCTTAAGTAGTGAAATCCCTTTTTTTAAGGCTTTCTTTAGAAAATTATGTATATAAACATCTTATTTTTTGTGAATTTTATTTTTACATTCTATTAAGTGTTGCATGCCTTTTATATTTGCTGTTTCTTATGTATTAAGCTGTTTCTTGTCTAGTTATTTATAGCAGATGCTGAAGTACAAGTTGATGGATAATGTTCTGATAGTGAATTTGATTGGATGAAACTGTTCTTCCTGTTACCGGTTGCATGGACTACATTTTTTTAAATCTCAATTTACTTTTATTTTTTATTTATTTTTTTTTTTTAATTTTTTTTTTTTTTTTTTTTTGTACTCTTTCTGAATGCATGCTATTTCCCTTCTATTGTGCGTATTGCATGTTTGACGTTTTTATGTGAAAATTTGTTTTGTTTGCAGTGTCAGTTTTGTGATTCAGTATATCATGATGTAGACAAATTCATTACAAGAATAATGTTGAATAGTTAATACATAGATGTAGTTATGGTCTATATAATTCTTAATAATTTCTTGATAATTTTAATATTTAGTTAAAGTTTCACATAGATGTGCTATTCATGAGACAGATATAAATTTCTTAAATATGTTGTATTTCGTAAAGATGATGAGGAATTTAATTATAATTTATTGTAAGATTTCTATTCAAAATATTTTCTGTAATTATTAAAATTCTTAGAATCTGCAATTTAAGAAGTATCGTTGTAAAACATTTACTAAACACGGTATTAGGAATTAAAATCAAACATGTTTACAAAATGACTTTTTTTTTTTAATTTTTACAAAAGCAATTTGTAAAGTTTAAGTTTACAGAAACAGCAGAAGCAAAATGTGTAATATAGATTTCTGCATTGTGCTTTGATTTTATAAACAGTGTCTGCACCAGGATTCCCACTAAGTCAGGAAAAGAGGGAGAGAATTTCTCTCCTTCTAAAAAATTTTGGGAGAGATTTTCTGTCATAAGGAGAGAGACTTAAAATTTCATTTTTTACCATGCTAATTTAGAAAGTAATAAAAAAGAAAGCATTAACTATAACTCATATTCTTCGACATTTAAATTTTTTAATTCTTAAAACTAACATTCTTTTAACATTCTTACTAACATTCTATTTAAAAATTAATTAGGGGTCGTTTAAGTATTAAGTAAGCACATTTTTGGTAATTTTATACCTCCCCCCACTTGTTAGCAAAAATACTCAAATTCCTGACTTCCCCCATGCTTACGCGTTATGATTTTATTTGCTGACATAAAAACGTCTACATGGGTTATTTTATCTAAAATGACTCGCATGCGAATTTACGATTTTTTTTGTCTGCAAATTGCAAAAGTCGAGGGTCGACTGTATTTACTTTATATTTTGATTTTTAAAATCATTTTATGATCAATTTTCATGCAGCAATAGCAATTAAAAATTTTAACTATTTTTGATCGCCGAAGGCGAATATCGACGCAATCTATTTCACTAGACAAATAGAATTAGGTAATAATTTTGACTTGATGTTTGAAAATGGATTTTTTTTTTTTTTTTTTTTTTTTTTTTTTTTTTTTTTTTTTTTTTTTACAAAACTTGCAGAACATAAGGGTTGCATCATCCTTTTGTTGAATCTCAAGCCAGTCATGTGATTTTAGCTATTTTGTTTGAAAAGTGTAGACTTTTTTCTTTTTGTTTTCAAAATAGCCCTTTATTTCATAAATAATACGTTTGTAAAATAATTTTTCTGTATAAAACACGAAACAATTAATAACACTGTAGTCGATGCAAACAGATTGGAAAAGTGAGAAATATTTTTCAAATTAAACGAGGTATGCCGAGGATAGCGTACAAATGCAGATTTTCGTGATGCTGCTGTAAAATAACCTTTCATTTTATTAATAATACGGTAGAAAAATGGTTTGTTTTTATTATTTGTATATTAAACGACATAATTATAAAAAAATTCAATCGATGCAAATATATTGTGAAAATGGCAAAAAGATATTTATTGGTCATCTCTCCTCAGAAAATGTGGGAATCACCGTATGCGAACGCCGTTTTTGCAATCGCGGAGAGACAGATTTTCAGATCATGTAAGAAAGGAATGTCTCTGATAAAAAATTCGTTGCTTTGTTCAAATTTTGTGACATTTTTGGGGCATATATGGTCAATTTCACGACATTTTCGGGATTTTTGTAAGCTGTAGACATACTGTGTAAGGGGGAAAGGATTTTCGTCCGCGGAAAGAAGAAAATTTCTTGAGCAAAAGACGAAAAATGCAGGAAGTACTCGGAAAGAGCATAATTCAAATCTGTGAAAGGATCCTATAAAAAAAAAAATATTTGATCGAATTTGTGATGCGCGCTAGCTGAGGGGACACTTATAGTTTTCTGTAAAATATCTCGCTAATTAGAAACACATAGTACTTTTAGTGTGCCCAAATCGCGATTGACTGCGATTCACATGTAGCTATGAAATCGCGTTCCGCGACCGCTCGGCAATCAGCAATATAACGATCCGCAACAACGAGGCAACTGATAGCAATTTGCGGTCGCGAAGCAATCGGCCCGATCTCCGATCCCGATCGGGCATCGGATTTCTCGGTATCCAATTTGAAGGAAAAAATAATTTTAGGCCGGAACTGGAGAGAGAGAAATTCTCGCGCAGTCTAAATTTTTACGCGAGATTTTTTATGGATTTTCACGAGAATCTCGCGGGTTCGCGCTGAAATGGGAACCCTGGTCTGCACCTTAGCAAGGATTTAACAGTTTGTAGGGTGTGTGTCTAATTTGCTTTCTTATACATTCTATGACATTTGGCTTCAAATCAGAAATAGTAAAAATTTATTATGCCATTGAGCATTAACATTAATTTTCTACCCAAAGTATTTCACTTTTTTTAAATGTATGTGTAACATAATTTTATTTTAATTTGTATTAGCGTCTCATTCAGTAGTTTTTTTTTTTGTCAATTCAAAACTACTTGATGTCTTTGTAATTAAATATTAACTCTAAATCAGCTTTTGTAGTTGATAATTCTGATTGTTATTTTAACTAATGCATTAAACCCCTTTGGTATAAATGTCACATGAGTCTTTAATGTGTTAAAGAAGTCAGGGTTTTTTCCCTATCTCATATAGTTTCATATATTTATTTTTTCTGGTTTGAAGTATGATTTGATGGTCTTACGTAAAAAAAAGTCTTGCAGTTAGTTTTTAGCAAAGTTGTGAATATTTACCTGTCTGCTATCCCGATTGTTTTGTATTTAATATGCTTTCAAGTTCCAACATTTAAAATCAGGAATGTCAGATGAACAAAGTAAACAAGTTTTCATTCTGACAACTCAGTTCAAGACACTGTTTAGTGCTGTCTAGTTTTGAGGAAAAGAATCCCCATTGTTCTCTTTTAAAGGGACTATACAGAGGATAGTGAACAAAACAATTCAAATTTAGAGCTTCTTATCTTATATCTTTGTTGGCATTCCAAACACTTTATGTACTACTTACGAACAAATTACAACTGGTTCTAATTTTAAATTGTGTAACATTCTTCTGGACAGGGACTTTTGGGAAAATATCATTATTCCGTGCAATTCAGATGTCTTTGTAAGTGATTAGAATTCATTAAAATTCATTTATATCGGATATTTACTTGTTTTTTTTCTCCTTCTAATATTTTATAGTGTATTTTATAAAGAAAAACAAAATTGTAGTCTATGTATTAAGATTGAAGTTATTTAATTTATAAATTTGAAATAAATATATTAGAAATTGTTTTAGGGGATTTTTCCTTTTTTAGGGGTATTTTTTTATTTGGGAGGTATTTTTCTCCAGGCCCTAGTTATGATGAAATTGATAGATATTAGAATGATTATAATGAAGCCACTAGTCTATTGTAATAATAAATTGAAAATGATTGAGAATGTGAGTATACATTAAAGTCTAAACAGATATTACATAATAGTAGCATATATGTGCGATATTAAGCA